>JANPWX010019691.1:708504-762185 GCA_024734555.1 Trochalopteron elliotii | reverse complement strand
TGGAGGCGAGGCCGCCCGGGGACAGCGCGGTCCGGGCGGGCAGCGCAGCCACGGCGGTGCTTTCCCTGCAGGCAGCGTGCCAGGCCCCGTTAGGGCTGCTGGGACCCGCCCAAACCTGGCTTCTGCCCTTACCGGAGCGCTGGGGGTTGGAAACAGCAAATGTGTGGATGTGGGATTGGGAGCTGGGCTTTGGCATGCGGTGTTCCCAGGGGCAAATCCTGCAAATTGCCCACTGCCCTGCTTTGACTTCCCCTTTGAACTGCTCTGCGAGGGTTCGCTGATATAAATCACATCCCTGGATCTGAGCATCTGCCGCCAGTTTCACAGCCAATCTGGACCCTCCCAATTGGGAGGCACACAGAAATCAGGGGATCTTGCACTCAGAAACACAACCCAGTGATGGGGTCTCCAGCCTTCAACCTGCAAACCAGTCTGTGAAAGAGCAGACTGCTCTGGCGTGAGCTGCAGTTAGTGAAACTTGTGGAAACTAAGTGACTTGTGCAAACTAAGTGGGGGCTGCTAAACCCTGCTTCACCCCAGTCCTACCATCACGGTGTGATAGCCAGGAGCCCTTATCTTGGGCTGTAGTTCTTGCTCCCAGGCTGGCAAAGAGCACAGAAAAAGAAAATCACTCACAAAATATCACCATTGGACTCAATAAGTAGTTTTCCCTGTGACTTCTTTGAAACGGAAAATCACTATTTTAGAAAAAAATCCTAGTGACTTAACAAGATCCCTACACTGCTGTAGTAATTTTACTTCCAACAAAAAAGAAAACCCAGAGAAAACTTTGAAAATGTTGCCAAATCCTTAAATATATTATTTCATTTTTAGAAACAATAGGGTAAAAGTATTTTTATTGCCATTTGAATCCAAATATTGTTGATTTTTATTTTACCTCCTTGGGCCTCTTCAGCCAATTCAAATTCTGGGGTTGTTTTCCCGTGTGCTTTTTAAGATAGTTGTGGATTTCTTCTTGTGGACACCATAACAGGACATTAAAAACTGACCACGAAGGTAGGGATACACACATGCAGGGATTTTCACTGTCCTGTAAGTTCTGAAACCTCAGCTGCATTTTTTTAATTCATTGGAAATCATCCTTATTTGTGATATTCCTGAAAAAAAGAATGAGGCCTCTAAAGTAAGACATAAATAAGAGGAAAGAAAAAAGATTGAAGGTACCTCACTTTTTGTTTTGAGGTCAACAAAGCAGTTTACTTTTCTGCACTTTTAATTACTTCATTCCTCTTCCAAGGGATGAAAAATCTTGGAATGTTTGATATACTGCTAGCAGGGCTCTCTACGAAGGAGACCAACTGTATCGGGAGAGGAAATCAAAACATTGATTTTAGTCATCTCAAAAGAAAAATTGAATAGAACTATTTAACTTTTTATAATATAAATATATAGTTATTATATAAGCCAGACATTTTGTGTGGTGCCAAAGAAAATACTCCCTAAAAAATCTGGCACTCACACATTAATAATTGGTTGCTGCTGTTACTTGAAAATAGAGTAAGGAGGAATGCTAAATCCTGGAGACCCCTGCCTGGATAGAAGGCTTCCACAAAGCTGTAGTCTGACAGCTCTCTACTCCTGTAATTTCATCCACGAAAATAAATATTTTGCAAAAGCAGCAAAAGTTTGACAACCAATCAGAGTCATGGTGTGCAGACAGACAGTTAAGAACCATGACAGAACATTGTCATCGTTCTTAACTCCTGAATCACTTAGAAGTATGAAGAGAGAGAGATTATTAGGAAATGTAATGCAAATTAGGGAATGTAATAGGAAATGTAATGTAATTATTAGGAAATGTAATGCAAAAGCAGAAGGTCTTTTTAGCAGCACATGGCCAATTCATGGCTTCTGGACAGGAGGGAAAAGAACACACTGTATTTTTTGTTAGAACTACAAAACTGTCTTTGGTGATGCATATACAGTAAAGAAACATAGTTTTATCTTGTTTTTGAAAGCAGTTTTGAGTAAAGTCTTGGGAGTTTTCCTGATTGTCCTGAGGTGCATTTATCTTTGAGAGCTATCTAATGTAAGATACAGCAGTCAGCAGGAAAGAATGTGGCCTAATTGTAATAAATTACAGCTAATTTGTGCTGTACCTTTTTTTTTCCACATTTGCCATAAATTTGCCTTGAGCAAGGTATCCTTTGACCATTGGTTTACCTGAGTTTGAAATCAAGTTAATTGAAAGCTCTGTTGGATACTTCCTAGGGTAATGACTGTGAAAACTGGGACTGAGGCGTTTATTCTTTAAAGATCACTGTTCATAATGATGATTTTGCTGTCACCCATGGTCCTTATCACAGATGCCAGGAGTGCATTTTTATTTTCAAATGCCTTTTTTCTTTTTTTTTCTTCCTTGTGCCTGCATGTTGTCATACAAATAACACATACACTGTGATTCCCAGAGAAGTCTGGAAGGACAATTCATTTATTTGAGGCACTTGGATAATTTCATAGGAAAACTGGAAACACCTTTGCAAGTATCCAGTTTAATTTCTTATTCATTTTGTACAGTAAAAATTGATTATTCTCCCTGAGATTATAGCCATGGGTAACATATAAAATGCAATTAAATTAATGCCATCCTGATTTTCCTTAGTATGCTGTGCAGCCATACTGCCTCAAGCTGTGTCCTTATTAGGCATTAATGAACTTAGACATAATGCAGTAGGATGAACTTGCTCTAAGGAATAGATAATTCCTATAGTTCCTGATCCAACAGAGTGGTACCTCCTTGGTGGTATCACTGGACAAGTGGCCTTCAGCCCAAAATATTCTAGACAGAAGACATCTAACTAACTGTATTTCAAGTGTGACATGCTATTGGGTTTAAACTATCTACTAACTTTTTTGCAAGTGGTGTAACTGCTACACCATTTTCTTCTACGCAATTGATTAAATGTCGTGGTAGAAACATGAAAAGTATTCTGACCTCCAGCTAAACTGTCAGACACTGGGATTTTACTTTTCAGAGTTACTGAATATGCCTTGCAACTACTTCAGCTGGCCAAGCATATGCTAATTTTTGGATTGAGACATTAAAGGGAGGTCTCAGTTTAAAAGTGGGTTTTATTTGTTTTGGTTTGTTTTTCCAGTTGTGTCACACTGTTTCATTACTGCTTTGCATATGTTGTATTTTGGTGGTCTGTTTTAAAGCAGAACAATTTCTCAAAGGATAGGAAATAAATACTACAGTTTGCAGCATTCACTGCTATGCCTATGCAGTAATTTGGGACACAGTTAGATAGTAAGGGCTTCATAAACAAACTGTTCCTGTGAGTGCAAATTCTGCTAATTCATGTTATGAAAAGTCTCCCTTTAGTTGCACTTAAAAGTTGAAACTAGAAATATCAGCCAGATGTCTCTAAAGGAGAAAACCATAGTAATTAAATACTTTGATGATGACAGCCAAGTAATTCTCATAACATGAAATCAGTACAAATAACATAAAGTATAAACAGTATCATCATCCCTTATGTTGGCTATGGCTACTTTTTAAATAATATGTTTTTGTTATCATGTTTTCCCACAGTACTGCCAGATGAGAGAGAATTTCAATATGCTGCTAAAATGAACAATTTGGATACCTTGGAAAAGCTGTTTAAAAAGAATGTTAATATAAATGCTGTAGATACTGTGAGTATGGAGTGCCTGACAGATCACTTACATGAAGGGGGGCTCCCTGGGGTTGCATGGGCGAGTGCCAGCATTCCCCTTCAGCTGCAAGGTGGTGAGGCTGCAGAAGTTCCCTCTAGGAACTGAGGATGGAGAATAATTTCATACCATTTATGGCCATTCTGGACATTAGGATTTGTACAGCATCACTCTCAGGTTTCACAGTAGTCAGTGTATCACTTTGGGAACTAAGGACTTCTCAATTGTGCCCATTGCTCTAGTGTTTCCTCAGAGCTCTTTGGTGACTAATCCCACAAGTTCTCCATCTTTCTGAGTGGGATGACTTTACCTCACAGTCACTTTAAGGGTGAATTAATGCTGCTGGCATTACAAATTTCCAGAAAGAAGTATTACTATTCAGTTTGCCTGGAACTGTGGGAGCATTCTACAACATCCTCTGGCTCCAGCCTGAGCTCAGAGATCAGATTTACCCTAGATACATGAAAATGCATTTCTTATGCTGAATTCAACACTAGGCCTAAATTCTGAGGATGTATACTTCACAATAGCTGAATATAGCACTGTGTCCCACATGAGAGGTAGTTCAACAGCAACAAAGCAGTCATGATATTGACCTGGGAGGTTTGCATTACAGTGTCCTGTTAATGGCTACATATAAATCATCCATCTGTGAGTCTCCCATTTTACTTATTCTGGGTTCTGAAAAGAATTTGCTTCCTGTGCCCACATGCATTTTTACCCACTGGGGAATCAGAAGATAGTATAGTGCATTCCTTGATATGTTTATGAAACAAACAAGGAGACAAACATTTCCTCTGAGCACACTTCTCTTGAATACTGGGAATATCAATTGCATTATACTCTAAAAGGTCACTTAAAATAGTTATTTCTTCCTTCTTGCTTTCCAGAATTCAGGAAGTTAAACTAAATACATTTTCTGTCCAGTAGTTTGAAACTTTACCCTGTCATCCTTAAATTAGACCTACAGTATGAGAGTTACTAGCATAGCTGCAGGGATGTTGTACTTTGATTGATTGTCCCAGTAGGAATATAGGTTATGCTGGCAAAGCCATTTGTTTTGTTATTGTTGATCATTCCTGCCCCTGTACTCTCAAGCCACCTAAGAAAGGCTGTCAAAAGATGAGCTTTTTGGTAGTACTCTTTCTATAGTACAAGAGCCTTTTTTCTGACATAAACACATGCCATAAATCCCACCTTTTTATTCCTTTTGATATGCATGGTTGTAAATTTAAATTTGCACATGAAAAGGTCAGGTGATCTTCAGAGGAGCCAAGAAAACAAATCCAAACTGACTTTTAAAATTAATTGATTAAATGTCTTAGACATCTTTGTATGGAAATTATCAGTGACTTATGTTAAACCCAGTTATGTCCACTTTGACTGAAAGCAAAACTCTCTCCAATAAAATTTGATTCAATTAAACAAATCCCTTTTAAATACATGCCACTAATTACTTTAGTCTTCTAAAGTCTTCTTGAGAAGCATTGAGCCCATTCACCCTTGTAAAATTACTGTTTGCCAGGTGGTAGCTTTCCTTTACTGCGTAGATGATGACTCAGTCTGGGAAGGTGACTAACACTGAGTAAGGGAGAAACTTTTGCTTGCATTGCAGAGGGTTAGTCAAAAAGCTAGGAGGATACCAAAGGAAAATCTGACTGCTTACATATAGTCCTCAGCTATTCAAATTACACCATGCAATAAAATAATAAACAAGGATGCTTCTTGTACTGCATGCACCTCCCCTACACAGTGTTTGACTACTTAATTCCATTTTGACATTTCAATGAAGGGACAGTGTAGACTAACAAAATCATTCTGTTTTTACAAGAATTCTCTAAGATCAATATCCAAATTCTATCCAAGGAAACAAAACAAAATACGTAGAATAAAGATCAAGTGTGGCTGTTGAAGGAGAAATATGAAATAGTATGTATTAACAGGTACATTTCGTAACAAGCAGAGAATTCCAAAATCCTGACCACCTGCAGAGGGAAAATAACTGCATTACAGATGTGACAAAAAAGCCTTATTTATTCCAGCTGAAGCGCACAGCACTCCACTTTGCTGTTGCAGGAGGCCACATGTCTGTGGTGGATTTTCTTCTTCATCACAAAGCTAGACTTGACATGGCAGATCAGGTAAGCTGGCTTACTTGTTTTTATTCACTTGTTTTCATTCACATTTTATTCACATACCTTTGAGGAGCAGTAAAAGCAGATGTTTTTCTTGTGCTCCCAATTGTGCAAAATTAAGAGCCTGCAGTAAAAACTCCGGTTTGTCTTTGAACTGCACATATTTATATGAAAAAAACATTTTTAGAGGGAAAAACACATTGCCCAAAGTATTGGATAACTTGAATACCTGAGTGATCATGTGGCAACTCCCTTGGCCAGGTCACAGTGTTTACCTAACACAGCCAAGGGTATTATTTGCCTTGTGTGCTGCAAGAGCACGCTGCTGACTCATGTTCAGCTTGCTGTGCACCAGAAGCCCCAGGTGCTTCCCCTGCCAAGCTGCTTTCCAGGCAGTTGTCCCCAGCCAGTATTGCCTGGGGTTTGCTGGCTTTGCTGCCTGGGTTTACTCCTCCTCAGGGGCAGGACTTTGCATTTCTCCCTGTTGAATTTCATTATGTTCTTGGCAGACCATTTTTCCAGCCTGTCAAGGTTTTCCTGGATGGCAGCACACCAATCAATATGTTCTATCAGCTATTCCTCACAATTTAGTATCATCTGTAAGTTTGCTGCAGGTACATTCTGCCCATCATTCAGGTCACAAATGCAGATGTTAAACAGCATTCCTAGGATGGATGCCTAGCAGGCACTTCTTCTGACTGGCCTCCAGCTGTTCACAGCTTGGAAGGTTTTTCAGGGCAGACTTTTGGGACACAGCTGCAAATTCTACCAAAGCCCAGATTTATCTTATTACCTGCATATACCAGGTACATATTCCATATTGCCCTCCACTGTTTTCCACTGCAGTTCCTAAAAATATGGGGAAGACTGATAAAGTGGAGTAAGTTCCATGCAGAGCCTCTAGAATGATTAGAAATGCAGCACGTGGTGTAGGAGGAGGTGTCCTAATACCCAGCCTAAACCTCCTCTTACACAGCTCCATGCCATTCCCTCTGGTCCTGCCAGATCAGTGCCTGCCCCTGCTCTTCCCCTCACAAGGAAGCACTGAGGTCTCCCCTCAGCCTCCTCCAGGCTGAACAGACCAAGTGACCTCAGTTCCTTCCCATACAGCTTCCCCTCAAGGTCCTTCATCATCTTTTTGTTCCTCCTTTGGACACTCTCTAGTAGCTTTATACCTTTGTATTGTGGCACCCAAAACTGCCCCCAGCACTCAAGGTGAGGCCACACCAGCAGAAAGTTGAGCTAGTGCTTTTTTTTTAAAGATATTAAAAACAGGGTTCTTTTTTTTTTCCTATGAGAGAAAAAGGTTTTAGAGAATTTGAGAGGTGAGAACATTAGAAAGAGGCCTAAATGGAAAATTATGGTGACTCATGGAAATATGGTCATTGCATATTATCACTTTAAATATCACCCACTGCACCCAGGACTATGTATCTACATGGTTTCTGGAGAGAGAAAATAATTTCCAAGTAGGCCTTAATCCCTCTGTCTTAAAATGGGATCCAGTCCTTCTCTAGAGATGCCACACCTTCTGTCAAGAAGAGGTGAAACATTTACCTGGGTCTTGCTCTATTGTATTTAGCTTAATTTAAGTGAGATGAATCCCACCCACAGTGTCAGGTGTTCCTATTGCTTTTCTAAAAGCCTGCAGATTGGAACCTACTAATACACTGAATCAATCAAAAACATTTAAAGAAATTTGGTATCTTGATGGTAATTTCTGCCTTTGTCATTTTATTTGAAGCATGGCCTGACAGTGATTCATCTTGCAGCTTGGACTGGAAATCTGGATATAATGCGAAAATTAGTTAAAGCAGGTGCTGATCAAAAGGCTAAGAATGAGGTTTGTTGATGACAATTTTTTACCAACCCTAAACATGTTATGGAAAAAAAAATCAAGCATTCTTACAGACTGGCTTACCATTTTTCAGGAAGGAATGAATGTACTGCATTTTGCAGCTCAGAGCAACAGCATTAAAATAGTTGATTATTTCCTTCAAGATCTTCATCTGAACGACCTGAACAAACCTGATGGGGTACAGTGTATTTCTGTTTAATTCTTTGATGTCATGAAGCTTTTGTTTTGGGGGAAGCAATCTTGACTTGGGGAATTTCAGTGAATTTTTATTTTTTGACAGTTACATATACTTTTAATTACTGACTTAGATACTGAGAAACAGGTAAAATAAACAGTCATACAAGCACTTAGGGGCAACAGCTTTCCTCCCTTTTTGCCCATTTCAGCTGGACTGCAGACACCCTCTGCTGTCCTTGCTTTTTCTGCATGTGATGCTCAGTCGTGGTAAGACAATGGGAGGCAGGGGAGGTTGGGTTCAGTCCTCAGGGGGTTCCTTTTTTACTGCTCTTTTATGTATCTAGTATTGTGTTAATTTCCTTAGTTGTATGATATATAAATTTTTATGTAGCATACACATGTACATATGCATGCCATATATCTAGTAACTAGAAGTAAAGTAGTTCTACTTTCTGTAACACCATGATTTCTTTCCATAATTATCTTCTAGAAAGGTAAAAAGCCGTTTCTTCTGGCCTCTGAAAAAGGCCATGTTGACATGATAAAAAATTTGATTGCTCTGAAGCTATTTACATCTGAAAAAGATGAGGTAAAGGTTTTTTTTCCACAGAAGTGCAACTACATATGTGCTTATGGAAGATTATTTTGTTTCACTGTGGTTATTGTACAATCAAATATTTGAGTGCTCTGCACAGATGTTACAGTGATATATGGGACCAACAGACCAACAGTCACAATTAAAAAATGGTGACTTTTTAGTGATAAAGGCAGTGGGATGATTGTCAGGAGACTTTTCCATACGCATTCATAATTTATGCAAAGCAAGACAAGCATATGGACAAGTGGGAAACCTGGTGATCATGGTGTCAGCCTCTGTTCTGGGAGTTCATATTTCCCACTGCTTCACTCTGTTTGTCTGTGTCTGTGTGCCACTGTGTGATCAACTTTTCAAAGCTGTTTAAAAGCTTCGGGATGGAAATAAACACCTATAAATTCTTTTTCAGCAGTACCTTAATACTTACTGAGTTTGCTTTGACACTATATTATTTTAAGGTATCTTAGTAATTTTCAAAGTCTGCTCTTAAATTTATTTTTCCTTTCTTGACTATTTCTGGAATGAGTATTTCTCTGCATCTGAGGCATTGCAAAGACAAGTACATTAAAAACCATGAAATTGTCAGACACTGCGTTTACAGAACTACTAAAGTAAGCACTCAGGAAGTGATGTTGGGGTTTTGTTTGATATTCTGGTAATAATTTAAAAGCTGCAGTGCCACCCAGAGCTCTGCTGTGCTAAGCAGTTTCTCAGCAGAGGTTGAAAATAGTGTTGTCCCAGACATCTAGCAGATGAAAGGTGTCAACAGCACCAGGAGGTAAATACTGTGGTCCTGCAAATTGGGTAAGAAGCCCAGACAGAAACTCATCTCCTCAGTCAGCAAACCCCATCACACTGTAACCATCAATGGTAAAATGATTCCCACATCTTCCCACTCAATGCTGTAAATGAAAAATTGTTCTGGACTCTTGTTTTTCTGAGAATTAGAATTCTTCTAATATCTTTAGCCATTTTTATACTATTTTGTATGCTTCCATTTTCTTTTAGTTCCAAACCTGCTGCTCTGCCTGAAGTTGTTAGTTGCTTTTATTTGCTTGGTGGTGTAGTGTTTTGGTTTTGGTTTTATTTCTGTTTTGTGTTTCTTAATTTCCTGGAAAGAAATTGCTGTGATGGTGACAGAGATCAAAGATTGCAATGTTTGATATCAAAGCCAAGACAAATTTCTATAGGCTGGCCTAGGCTTTTTTACTCTTTAAATCAGTGGTCTTGGGGTCTCAGTGCAATACTCATCCTTGTGGGAACCAGTACCTTAAGTTTTCTTCTGATTCATTTATTAGGAGTTAGAATTTCAGATCTTTTTACTGGTATACACTAAAGTTTTCAGACAAACAACTAGATCAGCAACATTAGACTGCATCTTGGCACGTGCTGTGTGCAGCTGCCTCCCTCTCCTTGTATGTTAGAGAGAATTGTATGTAAAAGACCAAAGGCTTTGTGTTGGTTTTAGTTATTTTCTTTATTCTGGGTTTTAAAATTTGTTATTTGACATTTTAATTTCAAGGAGGGAAACACAGCGTTGCATTTAGCAGCAAAAAATGGTCACAGTGAAGTTGTAGAAATTCTGCTTGAACAATGGGAGGAAATAAATGACCTCAATCAGGTAAGTACACTAAACTATTGAAAGAAATAAAGTTAGAGATTTGAAAAAAATTCTAAAAAAATCAAATTTGAAGGGAAGAGATGCGGCACTGAGGAGATTTCATCAGTCTTGCTGGTTTCCTAGTAAATTTGCATCCTGTTTCCTTGCTGTTTGTCCAATACATTAACCTTTATTAACTCTTTTAGTGTCTTCCTCTGTTCTCTATCCCTTACACACATCCTCCCCCACATTTGGCAAGCCCTTGTGTAACTACTGGCAGAGGAGAACAGAGGAAGGCCTTAACCTCTCTTGCCTTCTGTCATTGCATTCCAGCATTTTTAGCCATGTGATCCCATTCCTTTTAACATCTCACTTTTAAGCACTTCTGGTGCTTTTCAACCTGTTCCTTGATCCAGTTTGACTTTCATACCAAGCACAAACCACCACAGGCAGGTCAGCAGAGAGGTCTCAGGTTTGCACCTTGTCCATCTGAATTCAGCTGCACAAAACTGGCTGCAGACACTGCCTACACAATTTGCTTTAGCAGGTGAGTTGTTGTGGGCTCAGTCAGCATATTTATTCATCGTCTATTAGCTGGGAAGCTAATTCTGAGTATTGTATCCCTGAGTTGATGCACTCTTGAACTTCATTTTAAGTCTTAAACAAGGAGTGGAGGAAGGAAATGCACACTAATTGCTCATGTCAGTGTTCTTGCTTGGCAAAGGGTTTCTGTCTCTTCTGTTTCTTCTGTGGGGCAGCTGGAACAACCTGGGCAAGGTATTCCTTTGTTGTGGGCTGGAGTGTCCATTATGGGAACCTGCCATGTGACTGATGGTTTGTTCTGCTGGGCTGATACAGACTTGCACTTGTCCAGCCTGTAATGAGCCTCCAGAAGATGTATCAAGTCCGAGGATTGCCTGCAGCCTCCCAGAGTGGCTTAAAAACAGCCAGACAACTTCCCTAGATGTGCTTTGTAAAAGAAAAGGTTTTAATAACGACAAAAATAATAAACAGTATCAAACAAAGGAAATATAAGTCGAACACAGTGCAGATACAACTCTCACACTGGCTAAGGCAGTCCAAAAAGGCAATTGAGCAGTTCTGTGCAGTCTTTTAAGTACTTACTAGTTCAGGTGGGACAAATTGTCTCGCTGCCAATGGAAACAGCTACAGGTTTTGAGAAACATTTCCAAAGCCCAACCAGTGCTCCTGTGCTGGCACTGTGCCAGCCATGATGAGCAAAGAATGGGAAGTTCTGGTGCTTTTCCATAATAGTCAGGGGTAAAACTGAGACCCCTTTTCCCAATTTGGAAGCACCTTCTCAGGTGTGGGAGTGCATTCCTACACTGGGCCAGTGGGCAAAATGAGTGGCTCCTACCCAAGGCCCTCCTCCTCCTTTATCAGTGACAGATGAGTTCAGAAGTTCCCCCTCATCCAACTTGTTTTCAGCTGTGCCTGTTGTGAGGCACATGAGCCTCCTTGAGATGAGGAGCCCTGGAGTTTCCAGGGCTTGTGTAAGAATTTTGTTGCTTCTGCACACAGAGGTTGTGCTGCTTGTGCCCCTGTCTTGGCAAGGCTGATGGTGTGACCTTCCCATGCAGCTGGAGATGTTGTGATGTGGGTATGAACAGATCTCTCTCCCCATAGCATCAACAAAGTACTAAAATGTATTAAGTTTACCAGAATAATGTCAGGGTTTTGAGAAAAGAAAAAATAGGATTTATTGATCATTTTGTGATTGTTGAAACACCAGAGTAATCTTTGTGTATTTTAGATGTTGAGAAGCAGGAATTAGATCACTGTGTAGCTGATGTATCCCAAATTTATTGTCTTGCTGGGGAGACATGGAGACTCGTGTGAAAAGATTTGAAATAAATATGAAACAGGATTATTTCTGCTAAAAGTTCTCCTTATGACTAGTACCTGGGATTGTGAATTTGTCAGAAATCCATGGCATTGTACTGACAGAAAGTGGAATTACTGTATGTACTAGCCTACTAGTGGTGTTGCCTGGTGTTGAATGGCAACAATTGCTGCCCACCAAAAAGAGCATGATTAATATTTATGGAATAGTTCTCTGTACTGTAAACCTTACTGTACATCTGTCCAGACAAACATCATCTGTCACTCAACTGCTGGTGAGTAGCTGCATCGTTCAGGAGCTGGATGAGTCTGATGGAGACTACCTTTGTGGAGGTGTTTTGTGTCTCAGAATTACAGTCACATGTCTGAAATTGGAACAGACATTTTGTCTCTTCTGGTCTAGAATGGAGAAACTCCATTTTTCTTGGCTGTTGAAGGAGGTCATGAAAAATGTGCTGAACTCTTACTGGAGGCAGGGAGTGACATCAATGTTTCAACTCAGGTATGTGCACAGTGTCCCTCCTGGTGGGATATACTAGACTGTGGAAAGGACCTTACTAACAAAGGATATTTGCTTTTTGTTGTTGTTGTTGTGAAACAGGGAATAAAATTAGAATAGGGAATGTAGAGAGGACTAACAGCATGAAACAAATGTGGAAGAAAAATAGCATTAGCTTTGTTTGATGGAGTGCTGTGGTGGAGCTTTTTATTTCCTGTATGCCCACTGGTACGTATGACTAGAAAATGTAACCAGCTAGGATAACTGAAAATCCTCCTTTTTGGCAGTGTATGTGACTGATCTGATGACAAATGTGTTCTCCACATCTGATTCCTGAGCTGTAGTTCAGCTCTTATCTGCTGAATGGCCTTGGCTAGCCTGCTGCAAGAAGTTTGTGATTCCAGCAGAATGAGAACTTGTTTGTTTAAGCAGAATTATTTTGTAAAAATTGATTTTTAAAATTTATTTTCTATTAATTTCATTATGTTTATTTTTCTATTGATTTATTAACTGTTCTATGGATTTACTGGTTAATGTGACTGTACTTGCTTGGTAAGGGTCTAACAGACCAACAGAGTAGGAGATGTTGGCATTGTTGTTGTCCATGGCACACTTAGATGATGATGCTGATCTGTCTTTTTTTTAAGAGAAAAAGGTGGGGTTATAGGATACTGGTGTTCTTTAGTATGTTTGTTGTGATATAGTAAAAATGGAAATTTCCTTCACTGTTGACAAAAACACCATGCTAACTGCTGATCCACTTCATTTTGTATCGTTTTGTCAAAAGATTTTATTGGTGGAGGGGATACTAAAGCAAATTTAAATGCAAGATTATCCCATATTTATACCTCCCTTTAATACTTTCTTTTCAGCAATAAAAATGTATGTTTTTCTGTCTATCAAATTTCTTTCAGAACAATAGCAGTGCTTTGCAGGTCGCAATTCAGAATGGACATCTCCCCTTGGTTACTTTTCTTATTGATAAGAATATTGACCTGGTTCCTAAACCTGAGGTGAGTGTTTATCAGAATAACCCTTCTGCTGCTGCTCAGCCTGTCCTGTCTTTTCCATGAGAATTCAGACAGCTGAATGAGATTGAGTAGTTCCTTGAATTTTTTCCTGCACACATTATTACTTGGTTTGTAGATGTTGGTTAGCAACCCACACAGAGCAGCAGAGACAAGGTCCTGTTGCCACTCCAGTGAGTGCCTGAACAGCTGGTGCAGTGCAGAGTAGACATGGCCAGGCTCAGCCAAGGGCCAGGCATTCAGAGAAGAAGAGCACAGTGCCCTGCTTGAACTTGGCAGTATTGATGCTATGGGCAAAGGGTCAACATGATTTTGAATAAAGATAACTGGAATGTAAATAAACACTTAGGTGCTTTCACCCTCTGCAGGTAAATGCACCCTCGGTGCCTTCAAAATCTGCATGCCAACATTCTTTCTGATTTAAAAAGAAAGAGGTATTTCTATTATCCAAATCCTCTCTCAGTTTATATATGACAGATATTTGAGATTTTCTATGAATAAGAAATTATTTTCCACTTCTACAGTATAGGATGAAAATGAAATCTGGACTTCATGACTTATGCCATGATCACTGGCCTCTTGCAGAAAGCTATCAAGGAATAACAATTTATGATGTGCTTGAAATGATTTAAAGGTCAGGCAGTTGCTGTGCTGCTTGTTCTCATTCATTTCCTGTAGCAGAAGCAAAACTCAAAAGATTGTAACTTAGATTTTGCAAACGTTTCCATCACAATGTTGCATAAGAGCTTGCTATATTTTTCTGTAGCCCTGATGAAGTGGCTGTGTTTTATAAAGACACTGAACTGGTGCCTGGCACGATGAATGGTACTGGTGTGGAATTATTATTTAGCTGTATTTTGCAAGGTATCAGTCACAGGTTTAACATACAAGGTGATCTTGCCAACATAGTGTGAATTTTTACTGTTGTATCTGTGCCCTGGATATATTAATAAATAATCACTCAAATAAAGCTTCTGTCTTACTAGCTGTAATTTGTCATACTTTATAAATATGACAGCAAGTCACTTTAGTAATGAAGAGCACTTCCAGCAGCAACATGTGACAAGGGTTTGTCCCTGGAAAGGAAATTTCAACATCAGTTTACTGAAATCAGAATGAACTGTTCTCCAGGCTGTTCAGCAAAGGGCAAAGCTGCTTTTCTGAGGGACCAGGAACATTACCCTAATCTCCCTGTTATCAGGATAGCAGCATATCCTGGGCAGCAACAATTAAGGGGAGTGCCTTGCTGCATTCCTGAGTGGTGGCACACTCATGCACACCCATGCACCCAGCATTTCCAGTCTTAGCTGTATTTGTTTACCCACTTCTGTGGGTGTTGCAGGAGCAGCTACCACCTCTGGTATAACTCCACACATCCAGGTGTGGTTTTTGCAGTTTAGAACCTCTGCTAGAGCATGTCATCTTTGCAAGTGGTGGGCTTCAATAAGAACTTTCTTGTTTGCATGAGCTTGTGATAATATACCCAAGTATAACAATTTTTTATTATTTTCCCTCCACAGCACAAGAATTCCCCTCTCCATTTAGCAGTTATCAGTAATAATCTACCAGTAGTAAAGAGCCTTTTGGATGCCAATCACGACATAAACTCCTTAAATCACGTAAGAAAAGCTGGCAATTTACACAGATTTATTGGTAAAGGGGAGATTATGTGGGTTTTGCTTGAATTTCTTTTTCCTTATGAGCTCAGGGTACAAAAAAAATAGAAAGGAAGAGGCAGCTCCCTCCTAATATTTTTGTGTGTGTACATATGTATTAGTCACTGGTACATGCTGTGCTAATATTGTTTGAGCAAGATAAGGATAGCACAATGCTGTATACACAGAAAATGATTGTGTAATGTATTGTTCAAGTGTTATGGTTCATGTGTAATGAATGACAGAAATATCTCTTTGGTGTTGGCTTCAGAGGGAAGCCCAGTGCAGAATGTCACTTGGCTGGAACGAAGTTAATTTTTCCTTAAAGCAACCCACTGTGTGCAGTGTTTTGGGTCTGTGACCAAAGCAGTGGTGGTAAGACAATGCTGTTAAAGCTGTTGCTAAAAAATGCTTGCATAGCATCAAGACCCTCTCTGTTTCACACTCTGTGCCCCCAGTGAGTCCACTGGGGTGCTCAGGAAGCTGCAAAGGGACAGAGCTGGGCAAAGCTGAGTGACACAGCAACACTGAGTGACAAGGTCAGGGTGTCTGTGGTGCAATCAGTGAGTGTGCTCAGCTGTTCACTGACAGGAACAAATGCTGGTTTGAGCCCATCCACAGACAGCTACACCTCTCCTCCTTATCCTTATCCCTTCAGCCAGGATCCTTTCATCCTGCTTGGTGTCAGTGGTCTTTGGTTTCCCTGTAGATCAGATCAGTTCACTGTAGATCACATCCACCACTGATGTTTGCCATACTTACTTAGGTGCTGTCACACTTGATCCTTTTTTTTGCTGTATAAAACCTCCTGTAATTGCTAATGACCACTTCTGCTTTTGCTGTGTTGCATATCACTTTGTATTGCCTTGCCTAGTGGAGCAATAATAAAAGCACTGGCTTGTGCCTGATCTGGTGTTTTTGGGCCTTACAATGCCACTCTCTGTGAACACAGGTCACCATCTCATCAAGAAAATCAAAAATTACACGTCTTCCTTTCCCTCCTTGGAGAAGAACTTTGTTGAGAGAGGAATAAACGGCATTTGCCCCTTCTTCTCCCCCAGGACAGGTCTCTCCCACCTTCTTGTAACAGTACACAGTTCCTTGAATATCCACACATAATCACACTGCTCATACTGGTGTGTGTTGTAAGCATGGCTTTGATTGTTGTGAGTAACAGTTAACAACCAATTGGGAATGCCACACAGGGATTTGCCTGGAGGCAGTCAATTCTTAGGTGGAATTCATGTGTGGAAGGAATTGGGCACGTACCTGAGGTTCTTCCTGCCTCCAATGGTTTGGGACTTCATGCCTTAGCAGGAATGTAGTCTCAGTTAGTTCATACACCATCTGAAGGAGGGGAGCCTTGCCCACCCTGATGAAACACAGGGATTTCCAATGTTGTGTTGGGTCTGGCCCTTGCCTACCAAGCTGCCATCCAGTGCTCTCAAAAGAGAATGAGGGTTTCCTGATCAAGGAGCACACAAAGGGACACTGAGAAGCTTTGAAGCCACCACATGGACACTGAAAACTCACTTAGTTGGAGGTGTTACACCTTTGCTTAACCAGAGACTCAGCCCTCATATATAATAATTGTGCCTGCACTCAAAGAGACATGATGGAAGTAGATGTGGGTTTGGTTAGAAAGAGAAACAGCAGCTCCTCCTGAGGGGCAAAAGGGGGCAGATTCAAAAGCCTGGCCTGTAGCAGAACAGGAAAGGGAAAAGACAAGAATGACAACAGAGGCAAAACTACAAAACTGTCTGGTGTCCATCTCTCAGTGACCTCTTAGGCAGGCAGCAAGTATTCATCCATCAGCAAAGTAAAAAAAGCTTTCCTGACTGCTCCACTGTTGGGAAGGCAGGGAAGCCCAGCTGCTGGGGACCACTTCTAGGGACAAAGGGATCGTGACAGAGGCAACCACTCATAAGTCTCTGGAGATGTCTCTTACTGAGCATGAGTGAGCAGTGTCTCCTCAAAGAAGATACTGCAAGCCAGCAAGGCAAACAAACTACCACAGTGAATGGTGATAGAGGTGGACTACAGTGATCTGGCCAACAACTGGGCTCCCAAAAATCTCAGTGACATCCAGTGCCCACGGTCCATATGGCAGAAGATTGTACAGAGCTCACATACCATGGCCCCTGGCCATAACAGACTCCAGTGGTCCAACTGTGTTCAGACTGGCCTGCCACCCCTGGCACTTCTAGGGGAATCTCTCTTCTTCAGAATTCTGTAAATTTCTTCAACACATCTTTTAGGAATGTTTGCACTTTGTCTCTAGCTTGCCTGAAGTTGCCTATAGTAGGTACTTATGTATCCCTAAATTTCTGCAGGAAAGAAAGTAGGTGTATGAATAAAAAAATACCTTTTATTTATGGGAATAAAAAAAATGAGGTAAATACATGAGATTTTGTGATCATGGTGTAAACTGTAAAATTAACTGATGAGATTTTTAATGTGGAACCCTGAGCCTGGTGTTTCTTAGTCTGCAAACCTTTAATTAAGATCTAAAGGTAAAAGAAATTCTCTAACCAGGCCTACATGTAATGTAAACTTGCAGTGTCAGAGAAGCATAGGCATAAAGCATTCAGTTTAAAAAGATAAAGTGTTCCAACAAACATACTAAGGAACATTCCCATACATGCAGGGCTTCCACAATTACTCCATTATTTGCTGCGTTTCACCCACAGATGTCTGAATTTTCTTGCTCTCATTTGTGTAAAATAAGTAATTACATATTTGGGTTTATATAGCTATGTAGAGACTATAAAACTCTTCTTTCACACTCAGAGGTTTACTTGAAGCTGAATGCCATTTCAGCTGTATTTCTTGCTCATGGTTTGGCCTTATTTAATGGTTTTGTTTTGGGTTTTTTGTATGTGTCTTGTTTAATGTTCACTGAACTCATTATGGACCAGGTAGACTTCCATGTATCATCATTTTGTGGCAGGGCTGACTAAAAATCTCTGTTGTGGATGTGGCATTATGTACTGTTGCAAGTTGTGGATATCCAGTTGTCTTGGCATGGATTTCAGCAGGGAAAAGGTCACCTGAGAGGATAAAAATATGGGTATGGGTTGCCAGACACATGAAGCCCTCTGTCCAAAGCACCTTGCTTTAAGAGGGAAGAGAGGGAGCAAGCTTGTTGGTTTACAGTACATTAGAGGGGCATAACAGGAACTCTTTCCTGAGCCAGCTGGAACTTCTGCCTGGTTTTCCTGAACAGATCCCACATGCTCTCTTGTCTGCCTGAAACAAAACTGGCAGATCACTCAAAAGTTAAATGGTTTCCCTCTGTCCAGTATTTTCTCACCAAAGTCACCTCTTGTTGTGAATCTATTATAGATTCAGCCTGTGAGATGCTGCTTCTGGGAGTAAGTTTGACTTAATGCATTTATTTGGTGTCTTTAATTCCAGAGGCAGGAAACCCCTCTACATCTGGCAGCTGATCTTGGCAATGTGGAGTTGGTGGATGTACTGCTGAAGTCAGGCTGCAATCTCAAGACCATGGATAAGGTAAATTGCATTCCTCACACATATAAGGATAATATGGTTTTATTGTTTGTTTAATGACCTTCCTTACAGAGGTGCATAAAGCACATGTAGCTTTACTTGTGTTTGCTAAGTAAAGCTAACTGCAAAGGAAGCCTTCTTTAAATATTGCTATATCTGCAGCTGGCAGAGATCTGATAGGGTTTTGGTGAAGAGCTGTAAAACTCCCAAGCTCTGGGGTTTGAAGGATAAGCACTGCTTCCAGAGACCTTTCATGGAAAAAAGGTCCAGGCTTGCAGAGGGGAAAATGGCCTGTGGCTGCTTGTACTGTGCACCTGCAGCCAGGCTTATTGCCAGGAGATGTGCAGCTTCACCAGGTGCAGTGATGGAGAGTTTGTTCTTTAGCACTCCAGGTCATCTGAGAATCATGGTGACATTCCAGGTCCATACAGGTGGATACTGAAACCCTGAGATGTTTTTCTGCCTGGAAAAACAGAGGCAAAAATGGCAACAGCTGAAAGTACCAAAGCAAAGTTGCTGGGGAAGTGCTTTTGAGAGGACAGAGTACCAAACCCAGTATTCACAAACTTTGCTAAATTACTGCAAGATTGAGTTTCCCCTTTCACACTGTTGCCACTTTTCTTGATATTCTGTACAACTCAGTTGATGGACTTGATGTTTATTATGAGCAAAACCTCGCCCTTTTGTAACTTTAAAAAATAACTTTCCTGCACAAAACTATCCTATTCACCATTAAGTGAAGCTTTACGGATTAGGATTGTCTTGTTTTGCCCTAGCCTGATATGAGGCCTGGAGCTCTGGGTGTGGGTTGTATGGTTGGTATGTTCTTGGATGCTGAGCTAAGATGCTGCATTGTAGTTAAGTGTTTCCATTTAGAATCATACCTACACTTTTCAAAGGGCTGCAGTTCTCAGAGATCAACCCAGAAGGAAATCTTGTCCACTTTAAACAGCACCTTACCCATGGGGAAAATTTTTCCACCCAGTTGAATTCCAAAGGTAGACACAAAAAATTACTTATTGCCTATGACCTTAAGCACCTCCAAGTCTTTGGGCGAGGTAATGTCCTGGTATTACAGCAACACTGACAGAGGTCAGGACTTGCTGTGAGAATTTGGCTCTGAGCCAGTTCAAGTTCTGGTACAAGTCGCCTTTCTACAATGGTTTCATTTCTTGGAGTAGCTTGTTCCTTGCCTATTTTCTGGATGACCCCTGAGACCATGCCACTGCTGGCAACATATGGAAGTACAGTGCCCTTAAAACTGAATTGGTGCTGAGATGCCAAAAATGTCCAAGAATGTTACAGTTCTTGCTGAACAGTAACAGGAAGAAGGGGAGCCTGAACAGAATTGCACAGTATTTTCCTGGCCTCTATGCCCTGGCAGCAGGAGTACCCAGCCTCCAGAGAACGCCATGCGTCTGCTCCTGTCAGAGGTCAGGAAACGCACTCTTGGGAGCTCTTCCTTCTCATCTGCAGATAAAACTCTTTGGTTGTGAGTGATAGTGCACAGGGAGCTCCTCATATGCAAGGCTGCTGTGGGATGCCATCAGTGTCTGCACTAGCACAGGGGTATAGAAATACCCCCCTTATCTACCACCTCTCTCTCCCTCTGTGAAATGCAGAGCACCACTCCAGAGGTGAGCCCAAGGAGCTCTTGCGGTCCCATATAAAATATGCCTGTGCCTAAAAGATTTAATGAAATGTATGTTCCTTGGCTTCCAATGTGATGCTCTTCTAAAAACAGGTTAATTGGAATGATCTTGAGCAGAGCCAGGAGCTAGAATTCAAAAGGTATGTCTTAGGGAACTTTATACTACCTCGAGAGTTGAAATACCTTATAATTTAATTAATGAACCTTCTAATTAAGGGATTGGCTTCTTTTAGATCTAATTTTCCAGAAATGCTTAGCACTTACTATGTGGAGAACACCCAGAATATTTAAATCCAAGGCAGTTGCACTCAGTGCAGGTCTGCTGAAAATAGACAATTGCAGAGAAATCCCTTTAGAGCCACTGTAATACCTGTGCATCCAAGTGCTGACAGGAGAGATGGTTCAGGTAGACTGAGCAAACCTCTGCAGCTGGAATTACAGTAAAGGCTTTTAATTACTGTGACTCCTTCTATACCCATCCCACAGTTGTGCTCCTTTCAGCTGTAATGAGAGTTATTTTCATTCTGTGAGGCACATTCTCTTACCATCTAAAACAAGGCACAGACTTGCCCTTTAAGTTGGAGATTTCCAGCCTATCCATCTGAAATGCCAGTTTAACCACAGCATGGGAATGGACTGTGTTTGTGGTAGTTTGAACGTGGCTGCAGTGACTGGAGCACGGTATGAAGTATGCAGCAGTCTGAGTGCAGGTTTCTGAAAGCAGCTGTACCTCACCAGAATTTTTTTACTGGGGGAGTTTAGTGTGGGAGAAAATTTACCAGCTCTGGGCTGAGGGGATCCACCTTATGCAGAGCATAGAACTTTGATTACAGCTACCCAAAAGCTATAAAATTGTAGTAAACATATTTTCCTTAAAAAAAAAAAAGGAAAGAAAAAAGAAAAAAAGGGATGGGGCTCTGCAAACAGTTCCTGTGTTTCTTCTATGACACACTTACCCAAGATGATGTTCTGATTCACTTCCTCTGCTTTCAGCATGGAAAAACTGCACTAGCCACAGCATCAAGGAGCCATCATGCCCTCATTGTAGATATGATCATTAAAGCAGAAAGGTATTTTGCCATGAAACAGGTAAGAGGCATCTTTCATTAAACACAAGATACCTAAGGGAAAAGCCAATTCTGATTTTGAAGTGCCTTTTGGCTGAGGTGGTTCCTTTCGGCAGGCAGCAAGACTGGCCTTGATGAACTAAAGTTAGGACTGGGAATGGGAAGGTCTCTAGCCCATCCAGGATTTATTCCTGACTAGCTGTAAAACTGTAAGCAGATCTTACCATTCTCCTGCCTTGTGCTCTACACATAAATGGATGGAAAGAGATTCTAAGCCAAATCTAAACTGTGCCATCAGCATCACGGCTGGGATAACGTGGATCCATACTGATTCCTGCATCCTTCGGTACAGTAAAATCTGTGGCTGAAAAATAACAGAGTTAAGATGTCTGTGATTCCTCTGCTAGCAAGAGCTCAGCTATTTCAACAGCTCCCTCTTCTGTTCCTTGTGCGTTAATTATAAAATTAAATCAACGAGATGGAAAAGAACTTCACAACAAGTGTGAAGGACATGACAGGTTGTCTGAATTTCTCACCTTCTTTCCCTAGTTGTTACTTAAATGTGCACATAGTTGTTACTTAAATCCATAGTGATGGGCTTCTCTAAAGGGCTACAAGAAACTGCCATATCAGTTTTTCATTTCCTTCTCTCTCCTGCTTCTTGCAGAGTTAGCCAAGAGCAGGTACAGGAATTCACCAGTTATACCACCCCACTCCTGCCCTAAGTGGCCACATCCATGACACTTAATGTTACAGGGCTGGTAAATAACAGATCTAGATTGATTATTGCAAAAAAAGCCTCCATGAACACTCTGTATTGTGCATTTGATTTGCACCAGTTCAGCTGGAATTGTCAGGTACATTATTGTTTCTTCTGGCTTAAAGAGGAATTAGAAGTAGTCTGTTGCCACAGAAGACATGGCAAGTCTGACAGAAGTAGGCCCATAATGTTCCCAACCTCTTGGCATTGTTCACTGAATTTTCTGAAGAGAAGAAAAGGTGTCAAGCAGATGCTTTTCTGCAGAAGCACCAGAGATGTTGGGAAATACAAAGGTGTTTGTATTCTGTTGCCTGAAGCTGAGAGTGCAGCCTTTGGAACAGTTTAAATCTCACAGCTGTGGAGTATGATGCTGTTCAGGTGGTGTTATCATACAGGGAACTACAGCATTTTGAGCCACTATTTTAAGGACTGTCTTTTTGTTACATTCAGCTGACTTATCATTTGTGACAAAGCATTAATTACAAAAGGAAATACCATGTAGCTGAGAGGAAAGGCACATGATACTACAGTGTGTCATCTCTCTGTTTGCCCTTTTCTCTATTTATCATTTCCACCCAGCCCTTCCCTATCATTGTCCAGGCTGGGTTTAACTGGATTTGAGGGCAGCTGTTACTATCCCACCTTGCCATTGCCTCAAAACACACTGAAGCAGCAAAGAGAAGCTGTGCTGTTGCAAAAGTGGTGGTTTTTTGTTTGTTTGTTTGTCTGTTTGTCTGTTTGCAGGGTGGGTTTTTTTTTTGGTTGTTTGTTTTGGGGTTTTTCATTGTTTTTTTTAAATTATTTTTGGGTTTTTTTTTAAACTAAACATAGAAAGAAAAGGAGAGACCTTGAAGGTGACCTGTAGAATCTCCTAAACTTTACCTTGCACATGTCAGGAAGCATGAAATAAAGTCTGCATCAGATCAATGGAATCAAACATACATGACGATGCTTAGTTACTGAACTGTGACTTTTTTTCTCTGCAAGTCTCTCATAAGGTTAGGAAATAACCCTGCTGTACTTTTCTGAATTTGGAATGAAGCACTTTATGCCTAGCATTTTTGAAATGTGGCCTACTGCCATTTCCTTTTTTGCTTAATATCTGCTTTGTCATTCTCTATCAGATTCGTAAAGAATATTTTTCCCTTTGAAGATTGATTTGAAACAGGATTAGTACATAAATGTAATAAAATACAGAAATACCTGGAGCTTACCTACCTAGGAATGTTCCTGGGTGCAGCTTAGCTAGGACTGAAATCACTGATTGACATGGTTTTTGCCAAGGTGCCCAAACAGGAGGTAACCTCATCACTCCTGTTTCGGGTGAGCTATGCATAGAGCAGCAACATCACTTTTATTCTGGAGGGTAAAATCCATGTGGTTTTGGTTTCTATCTGAGTTTACTTATGCAGGAGTGAAACTCCATGTTCAACACACGTGTGCATATTGGAGTTTACACACTTTGCTGAATGGGGGTCCCCAATAAATCTAATGACTGATGGTGCCAGCAGAGGATCTGAAAGTCCCCACTTCAGCCAAGGGAAGCTGACAGAGCAGAGGCAGGAACAGGTTGAGCAGGGGCTGTGCCCATGGTGCCTACCCTCTCCCCAGGGGGAGACCAGTGCTTTGAGAAGCAAGAAGAAAGGGTTTTATCATGTAATGGAGGCATTGAATTGCCTTTTCTGTTTGCATATAGCTACCATTATTTTGCGCTGAATCCTGCTGTTTGTACTAAGAAGGTGATCTGTATCTTAGTCTTATTCCAAACTATCCCCTTGTCTGCAACCTTTTCTGACTCAGCTACAGAGCATCCCAGGAATACAAAGAACAGACCAGTAAATCCTAAGGTTTTCAAATCATTGATCTAAAGTACAGATCATCAAGTTCTGCAACAGTACCTTGGAAAATGAAAATGTTTAAGAATTTGATGAACTGGGCACCTCACTTAGCCTAAATTGGACCCTGGGTGTGGATGAGGCCACCCTGCAGTTTTCCATTTCAATACACTGCTGTAGGATATAATTAAGGTGCATGTCAACTACACTTAATTGCATAAGCAACTAGAAGTCTTTGTAATAAAAATAAATTTAATTTTCTCTATTGTTTCTATGAACACAGATTTTAGTATCATTGGGATTAAGAACTGTGCCTGAAACCCAGCTGTGCTCTAAACATGACATACAGACAGAGCCAAGCAGCACAGCAGTGCTGGCACAACAGTTGCTGTCACTTTGCCTTTGTGTATCAATTACCAGAGAAAGTGGCTTATCTTGCAATTAACTTAATAAAACAGCAACAGACACTGGAACTCTTTGTTTCAGTTCTGTTTCTATGAGCCACACACAGTTCCTTTACAGGCACTGAGGAAATCATCAGTCAGCAGCTACATCTGTACAGGACACTGTCCACTGAGCAAAGGTTCACAGCTCTGTTAAAAAATTTATCATCTGCTTTCTTTTTCAGACACATCTAGCTCACAGTGGTAGTGGGTCAGGCTCCAGCATGTCCTTCAAACAAGATCACAGTGCACAGACCAAGCAAATCCGTTCCTCCCTTTGGAATCTAGCATACAACCAGTTAAAACCCCGTGAGTGGAAAAAATTGGCTGTGTTCTGGAAGTTCACAGATGAACAAATTAAAGCTATTGAAGAGCAGTGGACAGGTAACAATATCTGAATGGCCAGACATAACATAAAGGATTAAAAAACCCCACAAGCCAGTGTTACTTTTTAAACTGAATATCATATGGTGAAGGGGACAAGCCTTGTCCCTGGCTCCTGGGAAGCAGTGTTGTAGCAGTACAGAACACTTCTGCCCTCCCTCTTGGCCTGGAGGAATCTTCCTCTTGGGAAAATCAAAATTGATCTCTTTGGAGATCACAATTAGAAGCTATGAGCAATCATAGAAGGGTCCTGGGTGTCGTGCTGCAAGAGAGGAGCTGGGGAACATCATGACAGAGAGTGATTTTACTCATGGTCTGTCTGCACAGCTGCCATGAAACAGGAGTTTCTGGTTTCAGGCCTCTCAAGTGCTGGGAAAACAGTACTTCTACAGCACATATTGTACTTGTTACTACTACTCCAGGGTATATTTCCACAGCATGGGGAAAAATGAAAGGAAAAATTAATTTTAAGATGTGTTAGGTGTTTTTATGTCTTAACAGCAGTGTTAAAACGAGTTTTTAAAAAACTTTTAAAAACATTTTTTAGAACTTTTTAAAGTTTCAGTCTTCATTTTTTTTGCTAGATGAGAAAGGTAATAAGAGTAAATGAATAAGTTTAAAACTTCGTGGAACTTTTAAAGTGCAAAGGCACAAAATACACTGTTTCAAGTATATTGAACAAATACTTTGCATATTACATAGGGAAAAAAAGTTACAAGGAACATGGAAACAGAATGTTGCTCATCTGGTTGCATGGTACATTGCTGGCTCATCAGAATCCTGTTAAACATCTATATGAAGATCTAGTGGAAGTAGGACTTCAGCCTTTAGCTGGTGAGTTGACACAGAGCACATGACAGTGTCCTCTGGGAGACTGCAGTGCTGTGCTGAGCTCCCTGCTGGTGCTGGAATGGAAAACACTTTCTTCTTTCCTGGAACTGCCCTTCCTGAGGGGTGAGGCTGCTTGAGAAAAAGCATTTATGTCAGACTTAAGATTTCTAAAGGAAGACATGTGCAAACCTTGCTTTCCTCAGCTGTCCTGCACACATGGTTAAATGGTAACTGGCCACCCTTCAGTTAGTCTGACCTTGTGCAAAGCAGAGCACACCAATCAAGTGTTTTCTCTTACTTTACAGAGAAGATCAGAGCTTCAGTTAGCACTGGCATGGACTCCAGAAAATGTGTCATTTCATGAGTTCATCAACAAAACATGGCATATATGATGGAATTACATGCCAGATGGAAAGTGGCTTTCAAATACCTTTTTGGGAAACAGCCTGTTTTGAACTTGTACAGCTTTTTCCACCCTAGAAGAACTTGCACTCCTGAAATGGTTACTTTTTCTCAAATGTTTGCTAAATGGAAATGTAAATAATTTAAGAGTGAATGGCTGGCTGGTAGCTTATAACTGCTAAGCAAGACTCACCACTTACAATTTCTACATCTGACCTAAAACTGATGAAGTAATTCTGTACGGGAACTGCAAATTAAGCTACTTTCTGTTTGATATGAAATGTAAATAAGATGTTTTCTACATGAAAAATATTAAATTCAACAAGTGAAAGTTATGTGTATAAATCAATTAACACTTCCAGAAAAAAGGTAGCATCTGGCCTCATTTGGGATTCAGGTTTTTATAAATTCTTGCTAGGATTATGACAAATCTTTCTACTGCAGCATTTGATTTATGAGTGAAGAAACACAAAAATGTTATGTGTAAACACCACGTGTGGCTGGCTGCAGAATTTTTTATCATGGCATAACACTGTATACATAACCCCAAAAGAGCATTCAATATTTAACTTAACACATCTAGCAATTATTTACCTATCTCTTGTTCATATATTGAATTAATACCTGGCAGTGTCTAGCTGAATATGTTTAAGGGTTTTCTTATTACTGATTATACTTAGTATCTGAAAAAATCATGTAAATGCCTATCTTTGTGATCTTCTTTATAACATAGCAACAGTTTTATCATTTAATGAAGGAACTGAATTGCCTTTTCTGTTTGCATATAGCTACCATTATTTTGTGCTGAATCCTGCTGTTTGTACTGAGAAAGTGATCTGTATCTTAGTCTGAAGTCTTATTCCAAACCATCCCCTTGTCTGCAACCTTTTCTGACTCAGCTACAGAGCATCCCAGGAATACAAAGAACAGACCAGTAAATCCTAAGGTTTTCAAATCATTGATCTAAAGTACAGATCATCAAGTTCTGCAACAGTACCTTGGAAAATGAAAAGGTTTAAGAATTTGATGGACTGGGTACCTCACTTAGCCTAAATTGGACCCTGGGTGTGGATGAGGCCACCCTGCAGTTTTCCATTTCAATACACTGCTGTAGGATATAATTAAGGTGCATGTCAACTACACTTAATTGCATAAGCAACTAGAAGTCTTTGTAATAAAAATAAATTTAATTTTCTCTATTGTTTCTATGAATACAGATTTTAGTATCACTGGGATTAAACAAAGAGATTCAGACAAAAATCACATTGTATCCTTTATTTAAAGGTGTGCAAAACATTCCTTAAATAAAAAGTATTTGTCTTAATAATAAAAATTTGGAGGTAGAACAGCAACTCAAGTTGCTGCTTCCCCTCCAGGTTTTATTATAAATGCACTTTTACTTAGAAAAACCTTCCTTTTTTAGAAAAGGGCAAAAACATGATATGTACTTTAAGCCTTACTGCATCAAATTCGAAAAGACTGAGAAGAGGTACCTTGATTAAAAACCCCTAGTGGTGAGCAAGACAGTCAGTTCAGTCAACAACTTTTATTGACTGAACACTGGTTTGGCCCTGGAGCACTCTCCCAGCTTGTCCTGCAGGCCTTGCAGAGGTAGAACCAGAAGAATGAAGGACAGTCCGAGGATATTTAGCAGCAACAGCCTGTGATATGGTTTGCTGAAAAGTAATCAGATACATCAAAACACTCAATGGCACAAAAAATTCACATCAAAATAGCTCTAGGTGAGCTGTGATTTAAGAAGAAAGACCTGCAATCCAGCAAAATGAAATACACTTATGAAGAAGGAAAAAATAAATGGTCATTTAACAGAAAGAGTAAATTTTTTTTCCTTTCTTATCTGTAACACACTTTTTAGAATACAAAGTGCTAGACTTCCAATTAACTAAGTATCTTGAGCTTTTATCACCTCAATCTTATTTCAAGGTTGGTTTTAGTTTTTTACCATACTGTTCACAATTTTCCCCTGTAGTGCTAATTTAATCATGCCAACTTTCCTTTTGAAGTATTTGCTGTGAGGCAGTCTCTGAAAGATTTTTGAAAAGGTTTTGCAATTTTATCAAGAATTAATTTTCTGCCCATAAAACTAGCCACCTGAGTGTAATAAACTGTAGTCATTCTGCTTTCAATAAAGATAAATTCTCTTCCCTCTCAAATTAACTCAAATACTTGACTTAAGATTTTTATTTGCAGAATGGGTATACAGAATATATCTCTGGGCTGTCACATTTATTACATTTTCAGAAGTCAGTTTTTGTTACAGTAGTTCAGGTGCTTTCCTTGTCACACTAGTCATAAAATCTGAATCCAGAAATTGTTCTTAATGAAACAATTGCCACACTGAATCTCTGAACTCCTAAGAACACACAATTTAAATATTAATTTCTGCTTAGGAGCCCAAATTATTGAAAGCTGTGTGCAGCAAGCCACATGGCTGTGAGTCATGGCAGGAAATGGGGGCCTTTTCTGCTTTTGCTACTGCTGTGCTGGTGAGGAGACTGAGGGTGCTGGGGAAGTTGGGAGGAGACAGAGCCAGGACAGGTGACCCCAGCTGACCAAAGGGATATTCCAGACCATGTGGCACCAAGCTCAGGGTATAAAGTGGAGGGATGAAGGAGTGAGGGGGGGACATTTGGAGTGATGGAATTTCTCTTCCCAAGTAACCATTTTGCATGGTGGGGCCCAGCTCTCCTGGAGATGGCTGAACACCTGCCTGCTCATGGGAAGCACTGAGTTAATTCCTTGGTTTGCTTTGCTCGTGTGCACAGCCTTTGCCTTCCCTATTAAACTGCCTTTTTCTCAGCCCATGAGTTTTCCAGCTTTCACTCTTCTGGTTCTCTCCCTGATCTCTCTGGTGGGGGAGTGAGTGAGTGGCTGTGTGGGGCCTGGCTGCTGCCTGGGGTTGAACTGTGACATCTCCTCACCAGTACCTTCTACAAAAAGACAGTAAGTCCTGTTTGCTGTTTCCAACAACCCTCAAGTCTGAGCTTTGTCTAATGCCTCTTCACAAGGTAATTTTTCTTCAAATTATTACCATATGTGTTGTAATAAAAATATTTAAGAAGCATAATCTGATTTACCTGAGTGACTGGATGATGTTTCTCAACAATGACTGAACTCATGGGTGGAGCAACTCCCATCACTGCTAAACTCCCAGCTCTGGATTTTTGTCCCATATCAGCTCGGCCTGTGATTCGAGCAGTGATAGTTCTTCCTGCTTTCTGTTGTGCAGATGTTATTACTTTTGCCATGGGCTATAAATAAATTAAATATTAATTGGTAAAAAAATTCTAAACATAATATTTACAATGCTCTAGTGTTTCTGCTCAGTTTTATCAGCCACATGCCTAAATGGAACATGTGATGTTGCAGGTAATCCAGTTACATTACACAGGACTGAACTTGCTCCACCTGGCTGCAACCAGGATTACTCCATTTTTTCCATTTGTGAGACAGCATTTCAAGCAAATTACTCCTGTCCCAAGGGAAGTAAGACTAATTTGACAAAAGTCAAGCAGCATGGATAGCTTAGTTTTGCTTGCTGACTGCATGCCTGAGTGACAGCTGAAGGTACTTCTGTCACTGTGGAAATTCTTTCTAGCAATGACAGAACAGATAACAAAAAAGCTCACATGCATACAATAATGCATTTTTCTCTGACAGCTGATAGCAAACTGTGCCAAATGCAGAAAAGAAGGGAGGGCAGTTTAGCACTAAGCAGAGAAAAGGGAATGAGGGAGAAATTCCAAAGGGCAGGATAACTAGACAAAGCACTTTCTGTAACAAAAGGGTACCAAGTCAAACACCAATTGTTCCTGTTGTACTATACCTAAGTGTTCATGCACTCTCCTATTCCTCATTTTGCTACACTGCCCTATCTATAAAAAGAATTTAAAACTGCTCCTAGCGTAAATGAGTTTATGTAACAGAAATGAGCATTTGCAAGCTAGTGTCTTCATACTGCTATGTAAACTCTATGGCAGTGTCCTCAATGACATACCTGTGTTACTCTGAGAAATGCACAAATAACAATACCCAAACTAATATTTGTTATGGCTATGCATTAAAAGAAGAAAAAAAAGTTAATTTTAGCATGTTACCAGTTTTTGAGTTGATGTCACACCAGATCCTGACGTTGTGCTAGTGACCATTACTGGATCAGATTCTAGTCTGGTCTCAGGAGTGCTAGCATGAGCCAGGTGGCTAGAAAACTGAAAGGAAACCAGGGTTTACACAAAATGAGTACTACTTTTACTTTCTAGAAAATACAGTTTTACTCCTTAGATAGTCAGTTTTTTGACTATCCCGATTACCCTTTTAATTGTAATGTCTTTACAGATATTTTATCTCTAGAGTTACTGCTTAGTGTCTAATTTAAAATTACTTACCTAAAAATTGTAGAAATGGTGTGAATAGTGAATTTGTCACTATTAGAATGAAAAGTCAGGAGAAAGGCATGCACATCATCTCTGTTCTAACCTACTCTCTAGCACGATACTGTTTTACAGTGGCAAAGTTTTCAGGATGACCCCAGGGCAGGAAGTTTGAAGTCAAACCAGCTTTTTGTCTTTCCAGAGTATATCAGTATATTGGTATATTAGTATTTTTTTTTTTAAAAAAAAGCCCTCTTACCAGCTTTTTTTCCAGAGAGAACCTTAGAGAGCAATTTATGCTCATTGTAGTGACCCTGTCTTCATTAGTTTAATGCATTCTCAGTAAAATTAAAAAAAAAAGAGCTTAATGAAAGTACAGCAAGCCACAGCAGCTGTGCCCCAGTCACTTCATTTTCACAGTGCAGTCTGAACACACCTGCGAGTTTCCTTTTAGACCTGGACTCTCTTCAAAAAAGCCCCAATCAAGAAATTTAATTTTTGTCATTAGGAAATACAATTATGTTCCAGCTACATGCTTACCATGTTTTCCATCTGAAGAGCAGCTGCTGGTGGAGGCGATGGTGAGGGTTGATTATACTGTGAAAGAGGTGGCCTTCCTGCACCAGAGGGAGCATTGTCATTTCTCCTGCCTCCTATATCTATTATTAGAAACACAAAGTAATGGGATAAGCACATAATCTAGCTAACCCTATGGGGTGGGGATATGGGGGAAGATAAGTTACAACAAAAATTTTAGTGTTTATGTGGGATTTCCGTATAATCTAATAAAAAAGAGCAGGTTGTTCTTTATAGATGTAGGTAGACAGATATAGACAAACATTCCTGCATTTTACCCTCTTTTGAGAAGCTTGTAAATGTTTTTCAAGGGGCTTGTTTCTCTGTTATGTCTCAACACCCCCGTGGCACACGTCACCTACTTCTGGTGCAAAGAACTGAGGCTCTCCCTACTGCTTGCCAAAACTAAAACCAGTGTGCAAGAGGTGCTCTGATCCTAAGAGACAAATCCAGTTTAAATAGGAAAACACAAAGGTCATACTGGACTTCTGTGAGAGCACAAGACCCTTAAGGGGGTTTTCTGACAGTAAAATAAAATGATTAGCAGCAGAATCTATAATTGCTGGACAGTGGGCTCATCCTGGCTGTAGGGCTGGGACAATCTACAGGCACCCTACAGCTCTCATCTCCCTTCACCACGGTAGCCTGGCGAGCATAAACTTGAGCAAAATCCATCTGGGATACTTTTATCTCACAATAAGACAGACACTGGGCATGTCTGGCACATGCCAGATCTGCAGACATGAGCCCAATCTCTTTTCCAAACAGTTCCAGCCTTTTCCTTTTAGAATAAAGACTGTCTTAAAGGAAGGAGAGAGGTATTCTTATTTACTCTCCTATTTCTGAAGAAGCTGATGCTAGCAGTTCCAGGACAAGAGAAATTTGTTCATTCCAGGACCTAGAGTGACACCGTGTGGTAGTTGTGTTTGGCTTTTTTTATTAGCTGAAATAAGCAGGAAAAACAAAAGGAAAGTGCTTCAAATCTGTGCAATACTTGTGGATGTCAAGAGCAAATGAATGCCAGAATATGCATTTTGTACATATTTATGTGTGTACACACATTAAATTTAAGCACAGACAGGACCAATGCACAGTTATAGACCAGTCAGATCTGATCTGTGTTACTAAAGAAAAACAATGTTATGATTTTTATAAGCAAGAAGTTACAAATTCCTGTGGCTTCAGTGTTCCTTTGAATACATAAAGAGGTTAAAATAATATACTACTAATTACAAAAAGGTCACCAAATTAGGCAGATAACTTTAACCATCAACACTGACACTAAATATTATGAAGTCATTAAGGTTGTGATACATACACACTATTAATAAATATATTACAATGATCTATAATATGTATTTTTCCTGTAGGTTGTGTGTATATTAAATGTATATTAAAATAATCCAATAATAAATTTGTAAACAGGTGAAATTCTGCTTTTTATATCCAATCACAGTAGGTGGCACTGCAGTGTTCATATAGATTTATAATTGCTGACTGATTCTAGCACATGAAAGCTTTGATGTCCACATATTAAAAGACTAGAAACAAATCACAACCATCTTCTCTGGTGTTTGCAGTCATCCAGTGTCCTGATCACTCTTCTGCCTGATTAAGAATGCAGATCAATGGGTTGTTCAACCATATTAAACAATTATGTAACTAAATTAATTTAAACCACCATCTGGCTGTAAGAAAAAGATAGTATGCCTGGGGCAGGGGAGAAGGGAGTACCAGGGGTGCTGGAAGCTGCTTGGGACTGAGGACAACAGAGTCTGTGAGATGTTATGAAGCCTGATTAAAAAGCATAAGAGTGGATACACAGAAAAATGAGTTATGGGTCTCCTGACATCCAGCACAACAAAATCTTTAGGTGTTGTGCTGGTGTAGAGTATCAGTTCCAGCTTTTCAGTAAAAATCAAGGAAAACCTTTTAGTCCATGAAACTCAAGCATTGGTCACAACTATTCTAGAGCTTGGTTTTCTTCATTTCCTTATGACTTACTCTCATTTTTATAGGTCTACAGAAACAATGCTTTCACACCGACTACGCTTCATGATCAGGGATACCTGTTGTCCGTTGCATGTTTTTTAAAAACAATAAACAAGAAAATGAAAGGTAATGCTTCAAGATGAAATAATTCTCTAATTAGTAACAGAGTGAAAAATAAAGTACTAGGGAAATGCCCTGTAATTTTTGTCCCAAACTGATTATCTTCAAGAAATCATTCATTCTTAACCTTCTACAAATACTGATCCTAAATTTTTACTAGCACAGAGCTACTGCACTTCGGTAATGTCATATTAATTTCCTAAGCAACTGCACAAATACCACTTATGTTTAACAGGCTTAGACAGCTGCTCAGGTAACTATCCTCTTACATCTGCTTCAAGTTTTTATCTCCTCTTCCTTTTATGGTGAAGAATTTCTCTAACATAGGTCAGAAACTTCTGTGTAAGGTTGCTAAATTTAGCAACTGAAGTTCCTTGTCTAAGGCTGCCAGTACAGCTGTGGCACTCCTGCTGCCCCAGCTACTTTCTCTTTGATGCAGGCTGCTGCACCAGCACAATTATGTTCCCACTGCTATGGATTGTCTCACTCTGATTTCATTTGACATCTGTAAGCATGTGCAGCTCTTTCTTCTGCAGCTGCACAGGTTTTACTGGGTATGCTGCTGATAAAAATAGACTGGTGTTTCCTGTTCTGGCACGGAGTCACAACTCAATACAGAACCTCAGGGATTTGCTTGCCCTCTTTACATTCAAAAGCAAGACTAAGAAAGAGGGGAGAGCTGTCTGGGAAAAGCTGATTCACTGCACACGAAGATTCCAGAGCATAAAGGAATTTTCAGGATTTTGTCTTCACTGCTCCATAACCTGGTGTTTTAAGAAGTTTGCCACCTTTGACTTCCTGTCCTGCCTCCAGCTGCAGGTTACCACTCTCCCAGCAATGTGGGATGAAGAGCACATGTTCCTCCTTTTAGCTACAGCAGTATGAAGTCCAGCATCAGTGTATTTCTCAACATATTCAACAGGACATTTTAAATCAATAAAAGTTTATTAAACTCTACATTGCCAAAAATTCTCAAGTTAAAGAAAAAAAAAACCCAAAAAGAGAGAAAAAGAACTCCATTAAAACAAACAGACAAAAATATCCCAAACAAATCCAACAAAAATGCACACACACTATCAGATTAAACCTGCTATTCATACTAACCAGGATCTGGCCTACTGTCCTTGCTTTGGAACATGGTCATTGCTTCCAGATTCAAAGCACACACACCACGCATAAAAGCTTTCTTCATGGTGTCTTCATACTGATCTCTTTCACTGTGCAGTCGCAGAATCTCAGCTTTTGCCTGTTCCACAGTAGCAGTTAACTGTGAAACAGAAGGAGGAAACAGGTCTCTCAGACTTCTGAATGCAAACTACAAACATGCACATCAATTACCTTTAAAAATCATTTACTGTATTTAAAAAGATAGAGGTTCTCACATGAAAATCTCTGCTTCACCAGAGATGAACAGCTCATTGTAGTTTCTTTGTAACACAGCACAATATTAATAATAGAGCATATCAAGGACAAGACTATTCAAAAGGACTGTCAGACTCTACCTAAGCAGAAATATATCTTGCAAGCTTTTGTCTTTTAGAAATTGGCATCTGGCACAACTCAGATCTCTGCAGAAGCATGGGTTCATTCAACAGAAGAGCAATTGTTCTCAGACAATTATTTAAGTATAAGAGTAAATTTTCATCACCAGTTTCTCTTCTCTAGATACTGTAAAAAACTAAAAATGCTGAGAAAAGAGCAGAGCAAGTTGCTACTTATGGGTTTTGTGCTGTTAAGACACATTTGGTAAGCCCGTTCTTAAAATTCTACATTTCATTTCTTGCTGAAATACAAATGTCTTAAAAGTTGTATCTTGTAACTGATTACTTAGCATGCACCAAAGCACAGGTTGACAATTTCACTTTAAGCTCTGAAAATTCTTTAACAAGCTTAATCAGCAAGCTAAAGAAAAATCAAACCTAATTTCAGCCTTTAACAGAGTAGCTATTACAGAAAAAATAATTGTACTCATCATGATCATTCAAAGTAATAATGGTCTTCTATTTCCATTGTCTTCTTCATTAAGACCTCAAAATGCATAGCCCATACTGAAAAGATGCTGTTAGAAAACAAATGGCATTCCCATTGGCAGGCAACTAGAGATTTGCCTTGTTTCAGGAAAGTCCAATTTATTTCATCTGTGCATGCAGCTTGGCAACATTTTTTAATCAGATGAAGGGAAAAAAGTTACATCTAAAAACGTAACAGAGATCTTAGATTCATTCAGATCTTCTTGGGAGCTCTGTTCTGCTGGAAAATACTCAAGTTTGTTAGGTTTGCTGAGAAAGAGATACTTTGGAGGGATAGGGATTTCGAGTCAAGGAGCAAAAGAAGGAAAAAAAAATTACCTCTGCAATTTTGGCTTCATAATCATTGGTGAGCTGAACACAGACATCTTCTGCCCTTAACTGGCAGGCTTTTGCTACGTTGTCTTTCCACCTTTCTTCACAAACAGAACGCCACGCTGCCCACACTTTCTTCATCAAAGCTGTCTGGAAATGCTTATCTGCCATTCTAATTGCACATTCCTTAGGAAGCAAACACAACCACATCATACCAAAGTTCAAGGCCACAGTAAAAACCCCTCAACTGAGTAACAGGTCCTGCAGTGAAGTGTGACACAAGCAGCATCAGCAGCTCAGTGTTGGCTCTGCAATGTGCCATGGCACATCACTGTCCCCACCATGAGAAACCACACTTGTAAACTCTTGGGCTACACACAGCAGTGGTCTTACTCTTAGTTTAATGGCACTCAAACAACAACCTCACATACACGGGGCAAAGAGACGTGTGTGAAGCCATTTTTTGGGTATGTGGCACATTTGGATTCACTGCAGGAATCATGTAAAACCTGCAGTCAAAAAGATTGCAGATAGCCTAAAACACCTTTCAAATTAATTTAGACTTCAGGAGTGTTTAAAAACTACCTTAAAACAAATCTACTATTCTATTCTATATCAGAATAGTCAGCAGACAACCGTTTCTTTGCCATTCCAGAGATATTCTGACAGCAACATTCTTTTTAGAACTGATCTTTTCAAACTGGTATTTGATGCTGTCAAACACATCAAAATACAAACACTGTAATTTCTTCAAACTATAACAGAACTGCAACAGCTCTGACTCTTTTGAGTTCAGAGGTTTCATTTTCATTGCATTTTGATTTTGTGCACATACCTCTTGTTTGACTTTCGCATGCTGAATCCGCCAGAGTGTAAACCTTCTCATCAACTCCACTCTCTCCTTTTGCTTTTCTAATGCTTTGGACAAGTTAGTAATTACCTGCAAAAATATTTGTTAATGCTATTTCAATAGCTGTGATCACTGTAAGATCAAACAGAATGTACTTTATGTCTCAGTTATTTCTCACTTAAAGCACTTGTTTTTAACTGATGCTTTCTACTGAAGCTTTCCCCTACCCTAATCAAGTAAGAAACAATAATCAGAGCTCAAATCAGAACTAAAATTCCTGTGGCTTCAACACTCAGATTGTGGCACTTCCATTGTGTAATTTTAGGAGAAGTTTAACTGGATTGTTATTTCCTCCTATATTTGCTGGTTTCTGAGCTACTTTCTCATAATTAACTGTTACTGTAGCATAATATCAGAAGAATTTCTTATATCAAAAAGAATTTTGATAAATCAGAAACATTTATATTAGAGGTTTGTTTCATTTCTCTGAACAGAATAAGAAAGCTAAGTTGTTGCTATGAACCAGAAAAATCTTATTAAGAATTTTTACTCTCTTTAGAAGTTCTCATGCAAGATATTATATAGGCTTATAGCAATTGAAACACTTGAGAGAAAAGATGTCATACTGAACAGAGACTGCCACTGGGGACTTTTACCAACAATCTCTAAATTTAATGAGTACATATAAACAGCTGAAGTTCCCCAATTAAAAATTAGGTCAGGCATGATGCAAATTTGGTACACCAAATCTGAATATTACTCCATATTTCTGCCTGACTTCTTCAGCTAGATTCTGCCATCAGCCACATATGAGCAACTTCAATGGTCAACAGTAACCTATCTTGGGACTTCAGGGAATAATGCAAAGTTATTTTAACTACTGCATAAATATTGCTGAGATCAACATTTTATGATACTATGTGCTAGCATATGTTAACATTATATTGCATTTGTTACAAGTAATAATCATTGAACATACATCAATGAAATGAATACCTAAAATTAAAATAGAAAGCAAATTAAATTGATATATTAATTACTTTTTTGAAAAAGTGTCATAAAAATCAATTTTTGATGCTGCATACATGCTGCTACACAGTAGAAGTCTTAGACTAAGTCTGCTTTTGTTAACTAGCACATTTTTGCAAATAAAAAGCATTTGAGATTTACAATGTGAAATAAGAATTTATAATACTTGAAATACCTGTGAGGCTATCAAACCAGAGACTCCAAATGTCCAATCTTAAGTATTTGTACAAATGTAGAGCTCCTAAGAATCCTAAAATAAAGGCTCTTCAATGTTTACCAGACTGCTGCCCATTTAAAATTGAGGAAAAGTGATCTAATAATTGAAAAGTTAGAGGCTTTTAAAATGTAAGAGCTAATAGACTCAACTAAGCCTGTGTGATCTTCATGAAATAAATAAGAAACAAGAGCAGACTCTAGATTTAAGAAGCAAACAATGCAAAGTATGCACATATAATGTGTTTTCATTGTTAGTATAAACAACCCTATTAGCAACAATGATTATTTTTCTACTATGCAGTCTGAATGTATTATTTACTTCTCTGTTACTTGCTTCAAAAAAGAGATGGACCAAAAAAATTAGTGTGGATATTTTTAAACAGAGATGAACTGTTAAAATATAAAATTGAGTTATTACCTCATCTTTCCTGCTAACAGAGATTTCATAAGTATGAAGTAACTCCTTCAGGTTTTCCACCTCATTCTGCAGTTGTTTCACATGTGTGGCATGTTTCTCTTTCTCTTGTCTCATTTGAAGCTTGTAATGCTGAATCAAATTAAGTTTCCAATTTTTCAGCTCAGTCAGAATATTTGTCTGAAAAGTTAAAAGGATGACAGTAATGCAATGAGTTTAAACTATTCCCTCCTCTCTGTTATTTTAATCTTAAAACACTTAGTAGTTAAGGAGATATATTTACAGTGATACCTTCATTACACAGCAGTAAGTATTACCAGACACAATGACCCATTGAATTATGGTATCTGAACATTCCTAATGGAGACAGTTATTCCAAAGTTTTTTCAAAAAGGTACTGTATGCTACATATGCTCATGTGTAACATGCGACAACAAAAAAACCCATCATCCTCCCAGCAATCACACTGCAATTTCTCCTGCACTCACTCTACAATACAATGATATCTATGCATGATTTTAAAGGATTCCATACAATATAAATACCTTAAGACTTCCACTCCAGAGATCAAGAATATTTTCTATTTGAGTGACTTTTTCATCTGGTACAGTTAATTCGGTCACTGTGGTTTTGTTGACTTCTCTTGGATCATGTGTGCACCCCTGAGAGGAAGTTACTTCTGAAAGAGCAGGTTGTTCCATACCAGGATGCTTCACTGATGCTGAGACTGAAAATGAAACAAGAGAATAAGGGCTGACACTCTGGAAAGGCTAATAGGTCCACATCCTGGATGGACGTCAGAAGACAGGCATTGGTAAAAAGGAAATAAAATATTTATGACATCAGAAACCTCCTTTCCTCACAAAGGAAAAATCAGCCCAATTCTCACACATGCTTCCTGGACACATGTATTTAAACTGTCAGTCTTATTGTAACATTAGTAAATTCAAAAGTACTGCTCCCTTAAAATACAGTATCTTAATATAAGTTAATTTGAAAGAGAATGATCACAGCAAGCACCAAAAATACAGCCAGAAATAACATCTCCAAGTAAAAGCTTCTTGACAATTAACATCTCAGGTCAACAATCTACTAACTTTTCCCTTTTTCCTTAATGAGCCTGTAAACACCTGAAGTCTCTGGTGTTCCTTTACAAATTCCCAAAGTAACCTGTGGATATATTTCCATGTTAATATATATCTGCATCCATTTTTCTTAAAGCCTTAAATTTATTCATTTAATCAGAATTCAAGCAATTTGAGAAAGGAAGTATATACCTAGAATTTATATAATACCTTACACAATAAATCCTCACTTTCAGGAGTTATGGCTAGGTACCACTGCAATAAACGTTAATCCCTGCCCAAAAGCTAGTTTGCATGCATTTGAGCTGAGAATAAAGTTAATATTTAAGTAAACTTGGGAGGTATAATATTGTTTTATATTCAGTTATTCCTTACCGAAAACTTGCTATTTGAGTTGACAACTGAATAAAAGAAAATTATATTGAAGAGGTATTAGCAGATTCCTACTAATAACAACAAACATGACAACTTGGAAAAAATACTCACTTTTTTTTCATAAACAGAAAAAACCTCCAACACTTTAGTCTTCACTTCTGAAAACAAATATTGTCTGATAGGTACTATTTTTTGGTTCAACCTTGAATAGATAAGCTTGTCTGTCACAAAGCATTTGTCCTGGGTTGTAGTATAAGATATGCACAAAGTATTCTATCACCATTTTCATGAACTGTTGAAACCAATTGCTGAAGCAGTGTTCTCCCAGGTTCCCCTTCCCTCTTCTGTTAATGGGTCTTCTGTTAATGGCCTGCTGCAGGACTCACAGATAACTCCCTCTGGGAGTTATCTCTCTTTAATGGGCCATTAAGGACCCCCTGTATGACTCACCATCCCATTGTGAGATGCTCTGCCCAGGGGGAGGAGCCAAGCATTCTCACCTGGATATAATCTGGGATTTGGAACAATACAGGGGACCTTACCCACTGGATTCCCAGAGGATCAGAGCTACCAGACCTTTCTACGGGATCACTGCTTCCATCATCCCACTCAGGTTGTATTCTGACTCTGTCAGTGGTCTTTTCTATTATTCCATTTATTTTATTTTACTTTTCTTCCTTCTTATTAAATTGTATTTCTGACTTGGAACCTCTCACTTGTTTTGCTTTCAAACCACTACAGCAGTATCCTCAGTGGACACTAGAAAAGTGTGTTTCTAATTTATGTAAGGCAGAGCGTGATGGTTGATATTCCTTTACAGATATTTTTACTGTTATATCTCCCTTCCTAAGGAAATGAGAAGAGCTGCCTGGTTGATACTTCCTGCCACAAAACTACCACACTCATGCTCCAAAACAAAAATGAAATAAGGAAGAACAGTGATGCAGAAGCAGTTACAACTACTTTTTGTTATTTCTCTCAAGCTAATACACAACCGCACATCATAAAATTAACACCAGCTTGAGCTAAAGGAGTGCCATCTAACACACCATTTCTACAGACTAAATGTCCTAACCATAAAGAGATTACTCCCCATCACAGAATATAGCTTTTTGTCATTGTTTCTCTTGAAAATGACAGAAGTATTGCTAAGGTAGTGGCAGAATTTGAATACTTGTTGCTTGTAAAAATCTCTAAAATGCGTGACGTGCCAGACAGATGATCCAGATTACCTGAAATGCATTTAATTTCTATGATGAAGAATCTGGCTGGCATCTGACAATAAAATTATCTGGCACTGTTACCATTGTCAAATATTCACAGTTCTGTCCTTCACCACTTTTCCCCATTCCTGCATGCCAGTCCTTCCTTCAGTTGTGACACGAAATGCATGAAGCTTTGTTTTTATTTTCAAACTTCTACTACTTGGTTAGATTAAGAAGATATCCAACCTACACAGCACAGTTTGTAAGACACTTGCAAAAAAACCCACAAAAAACCAACCTAACAGAACAAAATGTAACCAATCAAAACAGGATATTAAAACAGACTAACTACTGCCCTAGTCTGAGAATCACAGTATTACTAGCTCATCACTCCCTTTCCCTGAACTCTCCCTATGAACAGATTATCCTAACACAGCTTTCATTTCTCTCATTTACCATAGGATATGTCATACCTTCATTGAACCCACCAAGTGTATCTGTTCCATGTTTACAACATCATCTTATGAAATTTATCTTGGCCTTCCAGCATTGCCATAATTTTCTAGTTGTACACATAGTAATTCAATTCTTATTTCTAATGCTCTCCTACTGTCACCTCTATTCCTTCCATAGAATTATATGATGTCATTCAGTTACAGTGCACTAAGGTATCAAGGATATTGGAATCATTTGGATATGGTAAGTACAGAAATGCACTTTATTAAATAATCTCCACATGCATTGACTGCAACACATCTCTCGACGGAGGTAATGAAATTAGGTTTTAATCCATATGTCTATAACTACTGTGGGGTTTTTCTGTGTTGTTCTAGTCTATCTGACTCTTTCTGCTTTTATTAAGTAAGCAAATTCTGACAGACTGTTCCCACACATGACATGCTATTAGTGGCCCAAGCTGAGCACAGCAATTTGCTAAAATGTTCTAAGAAGTCTAATGGACATAAAGTGAGGATTGGCAGGCCTGAAGAGAAGGAATTTTTCCACTCTTTGGGTATGAGTCATCATTGCACATGTCTGCAAGAAATAATTTACTGCTCCAGTCTTAGTAATTTTCAAATTTAATCAACTAAACTGGTAACAAGAACAGGAAATTAAGATTTATGTTTCAAAGTTTAAAAACATTTGGACACTGAGCTGAATTGAATAGCACAGCATGTTTATTCCAATTATTTTTCTTATTTGACTGAAAGCTCTCAGGGAAGATACTATGTATACTTAAATTTTCTGCAACAAATAGAGATTACCAGTAATCAGACTTCTACCATCAAAATGTTAGCATCCAGACCAAAAAATACTTCATAACCAGAACTTGATTTCAGAAGGCATCACATGGCATTGTGATTTGTCCCAGTACCATCACATGGAGAGGGGAAAATACATTGTAAACTTGAGAAGCTCTGCAGAAGAGCAAACTTTCAGGTTTTAACTCCATGTTCAGAACATTAATTCATTTTGGTTTACAGTTATAGAGAACACTAACCTAATAATTTATGATTTTGTTCTTTTAACACTGTAGCAGCATTAGAGCCAAATATCAAAAAGCCTGATTTTTAGTACGAACAAGCAAGCAGTGCCAAAAGAATGGAGTCTAACAAAAAAATTAACTGTCCTTCAGAAACAACCTGGTGAACAATCCCACCTGATCAGCATTAGAGGTATAGTATTAAGCTTGAATTTAACAGTTTTCTCACTGTTCATTCAAAGTCTTGTTATTATCATCATGAAAAATGAAGGTATTCCGAGGCTATTAACACTATGGCCAGCACTACTTCAACATGTAATCACCATCAATCAGTACCAGTGATTATATAGCAGAGTCCAATATTTTAATCAGACCTTTTTGTAAAAGTTGAAATAACCTTTTTACAACTAGATACCTTCTTGAGATAGAGCTTGAAGCAATCTCTCTCCCAGACTGAGAAGACAGTGATATTTTGAACAGCAAACACATATTTTGATAAAGTAGCAAAGCAAAGGCAACTTGTTTAGAGCATGTAATTGACAGAAGAAGGATGAGTCTGTGTAAATATTCTTGTCTCTTCTGCTCTCTGGGAAGTTCAGAAGCACCTTCTTTACTGCCTTTAATCACTTTTTTCACACATTTCTGTGCTAGCCAGACAAGCTTGATCTTGAGCCCAGCACAGTATAAAAAAACTAAGCAACCAGCAAAATTAACTTTCAACACAGCAATGGACTTGAGCTGGTTTTAATCCACACAGACTGTGGCAGCAACAGGGGACAGCTTGAGCAAGAGCAGCAGGCAGACAGGACATGATGGACACAAGGGCTAAAGATCATGTATTCTGAATTCAGCTGCCATCACCCACCACTTGCTATCTCCTGCAGCCTTAATCCTTCCATACAGATTTGTCTAGCTGTTGCTTCAAAATCTAAAAGCTTAAAGAAATGGTATTGACCAAAGTTACAAGTTGGAAGGCATAAATATGTCACTTGCTCCTCTAAACAGTGGACATCAAGCCATCCACAAAGGTTATAAAAGGGAAGAGAGAAAGGTAGCTAAATATTTTTAAAATTAAATAGAATAATAAAGAATAGAAGTTGGTTTAATGTCAGTTTTTCCTGATCATGCTTAACTTCCTAGAAAAGAAATAACGCAGGTGTGATTGTTTACTATTTCTTCTGAAGCAAAATTCTCAATCTAAATGCTAGTGACAGATGCAAACAACACAATCAACAATATCCATGTTACTAATGCATCACGAGACACTAAGTTTAGAGTCCTAAATACCAAGCAATAAAATAAAACTAGAATAACAGGATCAAACTAAAAGAGCAAGAATGACATTCATGTAAGTGACATGATTAGTCATTACACAAAGCCCTTTTAAGGTAATCCTCCCTTCCAAATAATCACTGTTTCAATAAGCATTTCTCTATCACAGCAGTACAAACTTGAGCATAACCAGCTGTGACCCATCAAATTTCAACTAAGTATACTGTATACCTTTTCTGTTATTCTTTCTACGCCCTTTTTCTGCTATTGCACCAACCCTCTTTACACGCCTGCACCACAAAACACAAAGAACTGTCAGCACATCAACACTGTCATCTGAAAGTGATGCCAGAGAGAGAACCCTTCAGGGAATATGCCTTCCTACATCTCTTGTTGTGCAAAATGCAAATGTACTACAAATGAGGTACATATATTTTTCAAACTGAAGCTATTAAAAAATGTAAGTCATAAAAGTTGTATTATGGTTCTTGTAAGCTCAACACATAGCCTTGGGCATACTACCTGGAGTCTTATGGTGACTGGCATCATCTATTATCCTTGAAATTCTGTCAGGTGATCTCTGCTCTGGTGCAGGTTCTGGCAACCTGGAGACACACTGCTCAAACCTTGGAGTCACTACAGTATACTGAAACAGCTCTTCATATTCATCCTGTTGCAAAGTGGTGACAAAGAATTATAAAACTACAATTACATTTTTAAAAATTAGGCATATGTAAAAAGAAGTGCAAATTATTTTCTATAGTTTTGAGAGGTTTCTTTTTTATTATTATGGTGAAAACTAAGAGGATTTCCCCTAAAGTTGCAAATGGGAGCTGTTTTTCTACAGTCACTATAGTAATTTAACATTCTCTTGTTAAATATTCACATTCCTTCTGATTACAACTATATGCACTGCAATAGTTGCACAGAAAGACTCTGCCAGATGTCAGCATTGGATACTATAAAAGGCATCTAGAACAAGAACTGGAAAAAAACTACAGTCCCAGATCATGCAAGTTATTAATTGACCATTATTGTTTCTAATCACTACTATGAGTGCTTCAAAGAAAAACTTGTATTTTTATAGCCATGACAAAGATGCTACTGAACACAGTCACACTTCAAATTCTCTAACTTTACAATTTCTTGGTGGAAGTTGTAAATCAAATCATCAAGAGAGATTTGATTACACACTATTTGGTTTAGAGTGGATATAATTATTCTCACTTTATATTATTTATTTTTAAAATAATACAGGTATATGGAATGTGTATATATAACTTAAAAAGAAGCTTTTCTATTAAGAAGCTATAAACCCATCTAAACTGGTACATGACATTATGCAATGCATCAAAATAAGCCAATTAATATATTTTTGAAACCTCCTAATGAAACAGATTTTCAGGATGGGGGTATTTAGTGTTCATTGAGAAACTGTAAACAATCTGCATTATAGCCCTTAACCCTTAATTAAACAAGTTCCAGTACCAGTTACATACTAAAACAAATCAAATCTACTAATTAACGATTTGAAAAACAATGTCCATTGGAAAATGCTAAACCAGGTCACTAGCAGTTATTTTTTCTTCAGTTAGTATTATCAGGTTAGTTCTGTTCAGTACCCTAATGAGGTCAAACCTCAGAAACCAAGTGTGAATTCAAAAATTAATTTCCTCTTTAACCTGGGGAAAGTTAGAGTGAAAACAATTAATGAATGAAAGGTACCAATTACATGCAATATGTTTTTGAATCTAACAACTGAAAAGCAAAATATTCTCTGCATAAATTCTACATTTTTGTCTTCCAACTAATTAGAGAATTGAAGAAGCAAGGTTTGGTAGATTTTATCTGAATTCTAGTTTCCATTTACATGTCCATTTCCCTTCTTCTAATCTATCATGTTCAAGGTAAAAGCCTAAACAAATGTATACAAAGCTACAGAATTACAAACACATGATGTATCTTTTGGATAAGCAAGTGTGTCACATTCCATGTAAAAGGTACAGTTAGCTGCAAATCTTGTTAGTTAACTTGTTAGTTATCAACTTTTCTACAGCCACATCTTTCTAAATGTATGCAGTTTAGATTTTACAAGATATCAAAAGAAGAAAAACATCTTCAGATCTCTTACTCAATCAGGAACTACATGGAACCATACAAAACTCACTCCAGCAAAATTTCAGCTGAGTAAAAAAACCCAATGCTTTTTTAAGCCTTAACTAATATAAATTAAATGATTCTGCAAAAGATGTTAGATCACACCTCTGTCTTCATGTAAGAGATCACGTAACCAAATAGCAACTTAAAACTAATTCTTCCCCACCAATAAGTTAGTTCTCAGACAGGGCTGATCCAGCTGCTTCCACGGTTGTCTTAGTCAATTCAAAGGACCCAGTGGGTTAGATGTCAGATGCAAGTGGGTGTCTCACATTGAGTCACCCAACTTATCCATTATCACACAATCTGTCCTACAACAGACATGCCTAGCATTCAAAATACATGTATCAAGTTATGGCAGGAAACTTCTTTCAAGTTCTAACTGTTATTAAAACTCAAAGAATCCACTGTCCACAGGAATACGCACGCTTACGCGCCAACAGAAAGTGTCAAAAGACAGCGTCCAGTGACAAATCTGGAAATAAATGTTCATAAATTACAGTATTACAACACTGTTGAAAGGCAAATATTAAAGAAAGCACAGTATCCCAGCTGTAATCAGAAACTTAGACACATGAGAAAAATAATCCTGGAGACAGCAGCTGGTATATGTATGGAAACACTGAATGATTAAGTGTATTATCTCAATCTTAAATACTCCATAACAAGTATGCTGCAACTGGAATGCAATATTGACCAGTACATTTAAAATAAAACCATAATAAAATAAAATTAACGATATATCTTTGGTTTGCTATCTTGGTTCTGCTTTAAGCAAAACTTTAAAGCTGTTTTGTAAACTGCATGTATAAAACTAGAGGAAATTAGCACTATGACCTAAAAGTCAGTGGAGTTTTGACTATTCAATGCCTTGGTTTTGTAGAAGTAAATGTAGTGATGCAAGAAATAAATGGCACCAAAAAATCAGATGTTTTTTCATTTTTTTATCTATTTTTTAAATAAAAATCTACAGATACTGCAAAGGATCGTAGTCAAGGTTACTAAACAATGTGATAAGAACAGATTGAATGGATAAAGTCTTGCATAACCCCATTGTAAGTCATGGAAATTCCCTAGGAGACAGTGGATTTCTTTGTAAGGAAAAAGTAATACTCTGGTCTCTATTTATAAGCTACACATCATCAAAAAGGCCCCAACCAAACAAAACAGAATGGACCTTCCAAAATTATCTAAAGGGAATAGAGTACTTCCCTGTCAACATTCTTGTTGATCAGCTGTGACCTCGGTGTTCTTCCTTTTCAACAATAACAAATTCCTACCAGGGGTAGCTTTGGGAGTGTGTAGTTTGGAGAAAAGGAGGCTGAGGGGCCTCTTTGCTCTGTCCAGCTTCCTGAGCAGGGGAAGTGAGAGGAGATGTCCATCCCTTCTCCCCGGGCTCCAGTGATGGAATGAATGGGAATAGTACAAAATCGTGTCGAGGAGGATCAGATTTGACATTAGGACGCATCAAACACTGGAATCAAACACTGGAATGGGCTTCCCCATGGAGAGTGTTTGATGCCACGAGCCTGTCACTGTTTAAGAGGCATCTGGACAATGCCCTCTGATAACATCCTTTAACTTTTGGTCAGCCACAAAATGGTCAGGCAGTTTGGCCAGTGACTGATGTGGGTCACTTCCAACTGGAACTATTCTTCTCTAGACACACTCTCATTCACAAAACAGTCACTCATTAGTGTAAGTTTATTGTTCTCTACAAGGTGGCCTTAGAGCCTCCTTGATAGTCAGGAAATTCTGGTCCTTTAAAATTTGTAGCATGATGCTTTTGTCTTGTCCTCTGACTACAAAAAGCATTGGAAACACAGATGCATTACTATTCCTAAACAAAGATTATGAAAACTTACCCATGAGACACAAGCACAAATAGAGAAGTGTATGAGCTGCAGAAATGAATTGCCTCTAAAAATGTTGTTTAAAAGGTACAAGTCAATCCAAATGGTAAAAAAAGAAAGAAGGAAACCCCTTAATTGAACAGTGCTGCAGCTGTATTTGCCCATTTCACCAGGTGACAAATATGGAGATGCACTTCTACAGGGCAACTAGCAAATCATGTTATTGCCAAAACTGTTCTGGTTTGGACTGCATCCTACCAAAGGGAAAAAACACAATCTACTACTCAAATAGGAATAACCAATTACGAAATGATGAAAATCTGCTGCTTTCAAGAGAATGGTGCAAAGACTTTATCCGGTATCATTGCATCCTCTTGAAAGAATGATGAGCACAGAAAAGGAAACCCCCCCCAGTAGTATAGTTACAGCTTGTCCTGACATATTTGATGCAGAAGGTAAAAAAAAAAAAACAAAAAGCAAACATTTCCTTTCTCTGATTAACTTGGCCATAATACTACTCCAAGGGAAATAAATTAATTTTAAAAAATTCAGTTTTTACAACATCATGGGGAAAGCCTAAAATATAGTTGCTCTTAATCTCTCAAAAATAATGGGTTTCTCTCCTGCTGTGTCAAATTCTGGCTTCTTGATAAGACTTAACACAAATAAAAAGTAACACTAGAAAAAAAAGGTAAGAAAACTACCTATTTTACTTGCAGCTGATCAAACTCTAAAGTTTAGATAAGAATTTTTACATAAATTTCTTGTGAAATGCACAAAAGAGGAATCTAACTAAACATATTTTAGCATTAGGTTTTTTGTGGTCTACTTTGTTTATTTTCACTGACATTTTAATTATTTTTTCTGCATATGTAAAATATAAAAAAGATGCACATTTAGTTAGATTTCCTCGTAGTTATCCTTTGCCAAATAAAATGCCACGACAGTAAATCAAATGATATTGCCTCTGTCCTACCTGAGGGTCTGGAGAAACAGAACTGTCCTGAACAAAGTCTTTTGGCAAAACTGGGCTTGTGCTTTTCTCTTCATCGGATGACATCCTGCACAAAGTTAGTCTATAAAACAGTAGAGAAGCTGAACTTCATTTTTCAGTTTCAGTACGTAAACATGTATTCACCAGCATTTTCCCCAGAAACAGATTCTGTTGTAACAACTGGATCAACGCCCGTCCTGTGCACTAAACTGACTGAATAGTCTCATTATACAATATAATCATTATATAATGCTAGGCTGGAAACTGATCCAAACCATACTCAAAATCATGGAAATACTTTCACTAACTTATAAGAAAACAAGAAAAGACCCAACACCAGTTACAGATACACTCCTGTGTCAATCTCTCATTCACACTGTATTGTTTTTGAGTTTGTCAGGTTGTTTCAGTACAAAATTCCTACAGAGCAACATAAGAATGCATAAATTACACTGTGCGTGCCCACCCACTACATGACCTCAACCACAGCCCAAGATAAGACAGTGCCCTGAACATTCCTGTTCAATACCCTGAGGGTTACTGGCCAACATCAGTCTCCCATCCCTTTTTTGAGTTACAGGCCCAGGAAGATGAACAGATATGGAAGGACAAGTAATACCTTAGGTTCAATAAATATCCATCACTCCAGCAATTTCTTAGCAGGAAATTTTTCTCTCAAGAGAAAATTTCTCTCTCATTTCTCTCAAGACAGTGAGGCATTCTTTGAGTGTTTGGGAAGTAAGTGATGCTGAAGAATTGTTAAGAAGCTGGAAGACCTTGTGAAAGATATATATATCTTTCAATTTACTACAGCCTTGAATTGGTCCTCCAGTGAAGAACTGAAGGTCTCATGATAAGATTTGTCAGAATAAAGGGAAAAGGACTCTAAAGAACATGGCAGGGGAGGGAAAGATGAAATTACCAAATGAGGGGAAACTGAGTATACAAAGCAAGGTGAATTTGTTAATGAAGGAATGGCAGAGTGATGTAGGTGTCTGGTGCACATGAAAGACAATTAGACACATTGAGCAAGGAGTTGTCAGGAGAGAAGGCACACCACTGTAAATAACCAGAGGAACTGATGACTGTACAATGTAGCAAACAACTTGCAAGGAAGATTTATTTTTAGAGAGATCTTTACAACTGTCAATTATAATAGTCTCGTTTTTTAAACAGATGCATTTTCTGACAAAAATGTAAATTTTAAATTGCTAGTTGTACTGTCATAAAACTGGCAGGAATATCCTACTTAAACACCATCAATGTTTCTCAAGGTAGCAAAACCCCACATATCTCTCTCTACAGGAATACAGATAGAAATTAATTATCCTTTTGCTCTTTGAGTTATTCTAAACACTGATTCTTTCCTGCACCACAAAACCTCTCTCTGCCATGGATATTTTTACATCTTTCAGAATGGCCAGCTCATTTCTGTGCTGATGATGGATGTTTAAAAAATGGTATAAAGACAATTTCAATGCTGAGATTTCCTGCAGCTCAAAGTTCAAAAGACAAGATTACCATCTTCCTACTTCCTGCTGAGCCCTCATTTACCAACCACATTTTTTGAGTACAAAAAATGGTGTCTAATGAAGGTTTACTTTGTACTTTTTATTCCTGTATATCTGTGTGCAGATGACAGAAGAAATACTACCTTTGTCAGCTCCACCTTTTTCATTGCTTCCTGGTATGATAAGCTTCTTTCCTCTCTCACATGAATTATTCCTTATATATACCCTTGGTTTTAGCCTCTCTACGTAATGGAATAGCTCTATAATAAGACTTTACCTTAAGACTTATCATCTTTCAGCTGATAAATTCTATGAATACCAAAAAATACTTCTGTAATCCTAAAATGTCAACTTCAACTTCATATGCCGTCCTACATAGTTTCTCAAATTGTGGATCCTGACTACTCTAAAAGCCTTGGATCTATTCAAAGATGTGTGTGCATTAGTGAAAATCACAAAGAACCAACTATCTACCACTTACAGGAATTACATGTGTATTGCAGCCAGAAGTTAAAAATAGTGTTATACCTTCCTTTCTCAGTACATTTCAAAAGAACAAAACTACTGATTTTTCTGAGAAACAGGATGGTAAATGGAGTTCCATGTGAATGCAGACAAGCTCAAGGAAGTAGAAAAGAAAGGAACTGACTGAAAAGTTTCTTCAATAACTTAAGACCATGTCCTGACTTCTGTTTTCCTAAGTTCCCTAAGTTCATGCCCCTGACATATAATCTAGTGGATCTAGTTCTCTACTTATCACTGAAACTACTCTCTAGTCCTCCAAAACTCAAAAGGTTCCTTCATCACAAGTGACAAAGTAAAGTGGCCTCAGTCACTCCTCATATGGCTTCCCCTTAAGGCCCTTCACCATCTGCATTCCCCTCCTTTGGATGCTCTCAAACAGCAGAATGTCTCTCTTGTACTGTGGCACCCAGAGCTGCCCCCAGCACTGGAGGTGAGGCTGCCCCAGAGCAGAGCAGGACAATCCCCTCCCTTGCCCAGCTGATGCTGTCCCTGATGTCCCCAGGACACTGGTGGCCCTCCTGGCTGCCAGAGCACTGCTGACTCATGTTCAGCTTGCCATTGACCAGGACCCACCAGACCACTTCAGTGGGGCTGCTCTCCAGCCTCTCATTTTCCAGTCTGTTCATACATCCAAGGTTTCCCTGTCCCAGGTGGCTTTTCTGCCTTTGAGGAAACCAACAGCCCTTCCCACTTTAGTACTGCCAACAAACTTACTCAGTATACCTTCAAAGCCTACATCCAAGTCAAGTAAGGAGATGTTGAAATGCACCAGACTCAAGATGGGAGCCCTGTGGAAGCCCCTAGGGACAAGGTCACTGCTGTGAAGTCACCCTGTTCACTGCAACCCTCTGTGTTCACCCACCACATGATGTGTTTATCCAGCTGTGGGCTGGACATTTTGTCAGAAGGATCCTGTGAGACACAGCACCAAAAGCTTTACTGAAATCCAAAAAGATCACATCCACTGGTTTCCCTTGAACAAGTAGGTGGGTCATCTTGTCATAAAAGAGAATTAAGTTCCTCAGGCAGGAGCTTCTTCTCATGAACCCATGCTGGCTGTGATTGACTGCATCCATGTTGCAGACTGAAGCAAAGAACTCAGCTCTGCCTTGTTCTATCTCCCTGTTTGTGAGGAGACCATCCTCATCATGTAACAGGCTCATGTTATTTCTGGACTGCCTTTTATTACTGATCTATTTTTAAAAACTACTTTTTTTGCCCCCCACAGTACTGAACAGCTTCAAGTCTAACTGAGCTGTGGCCACATGAATTTCCTGTCTACCATGAAGAGCTGAATCTCTGTATTTCTCCCTTGTAATCTGACTTTGCTTTCACTTTCCTTTTTTGCCTTAGCTTCAGAAGAAGATCCCTGCTCAGCCAAGCTGGCCTAAGAATAACTTGTCAGCTTTGATCTCAGTGAACAAGCACTAAGTACCACAAAATACCGGATAAGTTTCTAAAAGAGAAATCAAGGGACATTAAGACACCACATCTGGGTCAACAAGCTAATTTGCTAAGCTGCAAATCATTATATGGTGAAAGACAAGTGAGAAGAACATCCTCAAGCTTACCAGGTTCTTCTAAACTAAACTTACCTGAGAATCTGTCAAAATATTTGTCTGACTTCATTAAATAAAGATTCCTGCTAAGAGCAGCAGTTTTTTGCAAACCATAAGCATACAACTGCAATTACAACACTGCTACTTTCAAGAAACAGGATGCAACTATAAAGACCTTGGTCTGACTCACCATCATTGCTCCCCTCTTTAATTTTGAATTAATTAAGCTATGCTCAGGTTTTTGTGGGTTTGGCTTTGTTTCTAACTAAAGGTGATACTTTCCAAATAATTTAGTGTTTCATTTGGATCAGAGGACTCAACACTTAAAAAAGAGAATCATGTAGTGGGTAGGGTCAGAACAGACCCTACACAGAACAGTGGGTCATCTAGTCCAACCCTCCTGCTTAAGCAAGGTCATCCTAGAGCATATGGCACAGGATTGCATCCAGGTGGATCTTGAATACTCCCAATGAGGGAGACTCCAGAATCTCTCTGAGCAATCTCTCTGTTACAGTGCACAATAATATCCACCTGCATAATAAAGAAGCCCCCCGTTATGTTCAGGTGGAACTTCCTGTGTATCAGTTTCTGCCCATTACCTCTTGTCCTATTGCTTGGCACCACCAGGAAGAGCCTGGCTCCATGGCCTTGGAACCCTTCCTTCAGATAAGTGCAAACATTGATGAGGTCCCCTCTCAGTTCTCTCTCCTTGAGGCTGAAGAGCCTCAGCTCCCTCTGCCTTTCCCCACAAGAGAGATGCCCCAGACTCCTCATCACCTTTGTAGCCTCAGCTGGGCCCACTCCAGGAGCTCCATGTCTGCCTTGTCCTGAGGAGCCCAGAGCTGGACACAGCACTCCAGGTGAGGCCTCACCAGGACTGAGCACAGGGGCAGGATCACCTTCCATGACCTGCTGGCAATGCTCCTCCTAATGTCCCCAGGATCCCACTGGCCTTCTTGGCCACCAGGACACACTGCTGGCTCATGGACAGCTTGTTGTCCACCAGGACCCCCAGGTCCTTCTCCTCAGAGCTGCTCCCCAGCAGGTCAGCCCAAGGCTGTGCTGGAGCCTGGGGTTGTTCTTCCCCAGGAGCAGGACCCTGCGCTTGCCTTTGCTGAATTTCAGATGGTTCTTCTCTGCCCATCTCTCCAACCTGCCGAGGTCCTTCTGAAGCACCCCGGGGTGTTGGCCATTCCTCCCAGCTTTGTGTCCTCAGTGAATCTGCTGAGGAGGCATCTGCCCCTTCATCCAAGTCACGGATGAACAAGTTAAACAGTTCTGGGCCCACTACTGAACCTTGGGGAACACTGCCAATGATAGAATTACACCTCCTGCCAGTAGAAGCAGGACATATTCGTTCCCTTTAGCTGTACCCCCTTGCAAAGCAGCACTGTTCATACTTTTAACTCCTCACCACAGCAGCTCCGCAGCTGCCCCCAACGCCGGCAGCGCCGACGCCGCTGAGACCGCGGCTGCCATGGCAGCCAGGGGACAACAGCGACAACCCGCTGAGTGCCCCACAGAAACCACGGAAGCACAGGGGTCGTCAGGCAGCGGGGAATACGACAGATTACGAACAGGAGAGTCTCCTTTTCTTTTCTTACACAGGGCTTTCAAGGCAACCAGCCCAACCAGCGGGCAGGGTGTGCCCACTGGCACCCTCAGGAAACTCGGGGGTGGGGTTGCGGGGCGCAGTGCGGGCCCCGGGCAGGAGCGGGGGTGCTGTGGGAAGGACGGCGCGGCCCCCGGTCCCCCCC
>JANPWX010019691.1:675741-707502 GCA_024734555.1 Trochalopteron elliotii | reverse complement strand
TGCGCAAATTCTGTAAAACTCCTGTTTGGGGATGGTTTTTAGCTGATTATGCAAGAAGGGTCTCCCCCCCCCCACCAAAATTCCGTGGTGGAATTCCTTCATTCTTAAATACCTCCATCTATGCTAATAAGCTATAAACCATCCCCAAACAGGAGTTTTAAATAATTTGCGCAGTAATGCTGCAGAAGGAGGTATTGGCTGTTAGTTTCCAGCATTTCTCTCCAGGACAGGCTTCCCCATAATCTTTGCGTGGGCTGACAGGCGGGATGGATTCGGGAGCTAAATCCGTCCAGTCCCGTGGCGAATAATGCACACCCCATCTGAGGCAAATAATTCTCCTTGCTGCCCTCTCAGGTCTGTAATGGAAAGAAATACAACAGGGATTTTAAAGATTTTAACATCAGGCATCAAGGAGTAGAGAGTCCTTCAGTTTTCCAGCTTTCTCTTAATGTGATACTGTCATAATTGATCTTTCTGTAATGCAAGCTGTGACACTGAAAATGATGCAGTATTATTTAAAAATTATTTACAGCACTGAACTGTGGCTACAGCATGGCAGTGGGCATGCTGGTGCCACAAGCCTCCTGGTCAAGCTCTGTACTATGAGATCGTACCTTATATAGCACCAACATTTTTTCTGGTAACTTGAGAAAGATAATTTGGGGATAAAATGTGCAATGGGAATAAGCACAAAACTATAACTCGTTATTTGCCCTTTATAAATGTTCACAGCAATACATATACCTCGTTCCAGAATCTTTTGCTCCTGTGAAACTGTTGAGCAAGTAAGGAAACCACCAGAAAATTTCACCTCTTTTAGAGGTATTTAAGTCCTCCTAAAGTGAGCCTTTCACGTAGTAGAAGCCTGCTTCAACATTTGTTGAAGTTCTTATTTAGACAAAGTGGCAATGGGGGGGTTGTTTTTAACTGCAGCATCTGGTAAGGTCAGCATGATTTGATGAGCAAAAATTCCAGCCTGAGGAGTCACTGACTGTGCAGTCATTGTGTTTCATTAAGGCCTACAATGACACTGGTTGATGTTAGTTTCCAGTAAAGCACAATAGAAGGGCTGCATTTGTGGATGGATTTTAGTGAGTGTGAAAGGAGTGTGTGGTTTTCGAAATACATATACTTTTTAATAAAATTGGTTGCAAATATCTATGATAGGAACTTCAGTTCCAGTTAAGGTTAAGTTTGGGGTAAAAAGGAACTGCATTTTGTAAGGTCTGCAGGAGCACTGGCCTCAGACCTTGTCCCATTCCCTTTTTTGAGTGCTGAACTGAACCTGACATTCAGCTGTAACCACATATTGGTGACCAATGTCCACACCAAAGCAAAGCATAGCTCATTTTCCCATGCCACAACTGGCTTTTCCAAAAGGTCATAGCTGAGGGAGGATATTGCAATAAACCAGAAAACCAAAATATTTCTGGACAAAGGGGAGTAGAGGTGTTACTGTACCTTAAGAGCAATGAATTTGTAGGATTGGATCATCCCTCAATTCTAAAATAAGCTTCATGAGACACAATACCGTTTGTGACTGGATTGAGTTGGCCTCCAGAGCAAAGGGCACGAGGCACAGTGGCATTTGTAGCCATGAAACATGGCAAGTTTTCTGGTCACAGGGTCTCCTCTACAGATATCTACAGATATCCCCTCTACAGATGTGTTTTAAGAGGCTGTACTCAGCTCAGCGTGAGAGAGAATATCTTCCAAAGACCATCTTAAATCACAGAATCCAGACAAGTCCTTCTGAGCCTTCTAACTACGAAAGCAGCCTCCAAATCTACCTTTTTTTTGGGTGTGTTTCACATAAGGTCACAAGAAAACAGGACTACTGCAATGTTTGTCTGGGGCATGTTAGTGAAAAAAAACACATTTCTTGTCTCAGACCAAATAATTTAAGTTTGTTTATCAAAATGGAGAGATGACATATGCTTCTATCATGCTTTTCATGTTAATTTGTTTTGCACGCTGCTGGTGTAAAAAATATGATGAATCTTTGTTCATAAAATAGTTTTTAAATACATGACTACCATTGGCACATAAAACATAGCCTTTAATATGTGTTTAGTTTTCAGTCTTACATCTATGGGAAAATGCAGACATTTGAAAATTGAAGGAGTTTCCAATGGGTACTCAAACCAGTCTTTGTGATGCAAACATCTACTGCTGCTTTGTAATTAGATGGATAAAAAGCAAAGGAGATCAAATGCTATCAAGCTGATTACTGGTATAAAGGGATAATAGTAGGTAGTTAGAGACCAATGAAATAACAATAATTACCCTATTCCCACACTGGGGATTTTATGGTGTATCTGATGAAACCTTCTGTTGAAACTTTCTGAATTGTATTCAAAAATACCTTCCATGTTTCATGTTGGATTCTATTGTACAATAGAACATGCAATTATTTTCACAGAAGGAAGGAGATTTTTCTGTGCTTTTGTGACCTCTTATGTTCATCTGCTGCTCTAGCCAAGCAAATGCTGCAGCAGTGATTGAAGTCAGGAAAAGTGTGGTTGTCTGTGCAGACTAAGAATTAGTTTTGAAGCAGGTGCTGTTCTGAGCTTTTGAAGAAAATAGGTAGAAGGGAGGCAGGAGGTTGAAGTGGTTGAATGGCATTAACACATCTAATGTCAAAAAGTCACCTTTTCTTTCCTTGAAACAATTTTGGAGGAATTCAAAGTTAAAAATAAACATCATCCAGTTTATATGAAACAATAATAAATTTTTAGTGTTTTCTGTAGTTCTATACGTTGCTGTAACAGCTTTCTAGTGTTTTCTATCCCCCCCCTGTATCTGTCATGATTATATGATGGAGGACCAGATATTTCGTTGTAACTTAAGAGAGGATACTGGAGTGGTTATTGTTTGACTCTACCAGATCATCTATTTGAGTGATTGCTGTGTGAACATGAGATCTGTCTCCTCTCATGTGGAGTGCTAGATGCAGCCCTGGCTTCTAGGTGGATCTGTGCCTTGTACATTGTGGTCTCACCATCTCTCTTCTGCCCCATGGCTCCAGGTGTCTCAAAGAGAACTGTTGAATGCCTGGAGAGAGAGAGCCAGGCAGAAGGCACTAAGCTACATCTTTTGGGGCTTTAAATTCAAAGGACTGTCACATTATGGCTACTGCCTTGTGCAGTGGGACCGTTGTAATTGGGTGGTGCAGGACCATTTCTTTTCCACCACATGAACTGAAATATTAAATATGTGATGGACAGATCACTCATTTCAAGCCTCACAATGAATTTTTTTCTTCTGACTGCATTAAGAAACATTTTTTCAAGATACCTCTATTTCATACACAATTGAAATCCTTATTTTATGCAAAAAAATAATGTGTAACCACAGTGAACATGGGCAATGTGACACTGCAGTTCCAGATATGTTGGAAATTATTGGCATTTTTTTCTTGTGATAATGCTGATAGTAGAAACAAACTTACCTTGTGAATATTGAATGCCTCAGCATTAAAGGGCTCCTCTATCTTCTATCTATTATCCCCTCTTCCCTTATAAAAATACTCTTCTGATTATGCAGTCTCTTATATAATGGTTAGTGCATGTATCAAGTATATGTTGTTTTTCAGAAAAAAATCCAAGGGAATTACAATCAGTATTTAGGGGTTGAAAATAGTCAAAATAGTCTGGAGTCTAGTATTTGCTGTTATCTGAAAATATATTCTCTTTCTTTTTCTTTTTTTCTTTTTTCTTTTTTACAGGTGTGTCAGCTTATATTTTGATGGACACAAGACAACGTTGAAGAGCTTATAAGCATGAAAGGCCCAGTGAGCATGTTCATATATATTTAAAAATTTCTCCCAGGACATTTGAATGTTTTTCACTCAAGTAAGTGTTTTGACATCAGTCAGTCATCAGTCTTTTCCCCATCAGTGACAACCTATCATGACAGAATTTATGAAGAGACTTTTCATGAATAGCAAGGATGGTTTTTCTGCTGTAATTACTTATTGATATGTTAGATAAAGATTTTCAGTTACGCAGAAAAAAATTGCCTCTCTTACAGTACCTTAGGTAACAATACATTCACCTGTTTTTTGAGCTTCTATCCTTTTTTCCAGTGTGATACCAAAACAGATCTGTCTATAAACACCCAAAAAGCACTGGGAATATTTTTGTAGGTTTTTTCCTTTTAAACTGTAGACAACAGGTGAAATCTCATAAGATATTAAATGATCAACATCCCCAGAAATCTTTCAGTGATATGGTGCACATGTACAACATATTTGTGATGACATATTCAGCTGCAGGGGCAATAGAACACCACTATGCTCTAGAGTATTGAATGACTGTAAAAGGCAAAGCATCAGCTTCTTCCAAGACTAGTATTAGGACTTCCCACTGAAATATACTATTGAATATCATATCTGAAGAATGAATGCTGGACTTGTGTTTACTCCTTGCAGCAGCATACAGGATTTTACAGGAAGGTGGAACTGTATTTCTTGTAGGGGTTGCCAGCAATTAAACTGTTCTTTTTGAAACAAAGTAAAAGGTTTTCCAAGCCTGATTGTATTAATGATCTGTTTGTAAGGAAAATGCAATCTTTATAAAAAACAATTGTGGTGTTTATTGCTATCTTTAAGAAACCTGCACACTGTTCTTGCTTTTACCACTTTCAAGAGGTTCTTTGCACAAAGAAGTACCAGGCAGGTTATTTGGATGATGTTTCCATCATAAAACACGGACCCTTTTGGCAAATCAAGCGCGAGAAAAGTTAGGAATGGTTAATGTGCAGCAGAAAGCCAGCCTTCCTCCAAGAGCTGCCCATTTACTTGAAGAAATTGTGTAGCAGTCAAAATGTTTCAGCATCCCTTCATCATCTTATGGCAGGATCAACACGTTGGCTGTTGACAGCTGTAAACACGTGTATTTGCATTCTGCTTCGGATGCTTTCAGCCCGCCTGCCTGCAGCGATCCTCTCCCTGTTCTCCGGCAGGGTCTGCAGTCCCTGTGCTCTCCTGCTCCGCTTCATCGCAGGCTGAAGGACACTCTCCTCCGGGCGGGTTTCTTCCCGAGGCGTGAGTCAGCAGGCGAGGAAGCTGACGGCACTGCCGGGATGGGGCGCGCAGAGATGGATGTGCCTCTGCAGTGACGCAGCCTGTGCTCACGCAGGAGTCACCAAGGATTTTTACATCACCTCTACACCAGGTGGCAACATATCATGCTGCTCTGCTCGTGATCGGGTTTTAAAGGCACAAAAGCTTATAATATGCAGCGTTCTGCAGAATTCAGGCAGTACAGATCTGATCTGCTACCCCCTTCCTTTTTCTTTTCTTTTTTTAAAAAAAATCAAATTAAGTATTGTTATTACATTTCTGACTTATCGTTTTAATATTGACAAAGACTGGTTAAATGCCATTAATGATAAGGAAGAAAAGAATTCAATGAGATGGTCTAAATGGTATAAGAGTATGCACTAAAGGTGCCTTCTAAGTTTTAGAGAGAGCTGTTGGCATTCATTTTAAGATGCAAAATGCTTTGTGTTACAACAGTTTTTTCTTTTTTCTTTTTTTTCCTGGAACCTAATTACTAAAAAATTCTCGCTGCTAATAAAGGAAGATTCATAGTATTTGAAGGGCTAGCACCTTCAGTTTAGACTGTAACGAAAACTTTGGTTGCTATTAAAAAGCCTTTCAAACAAGTGTTCAGATGTCTGTGACATTCAGGCTGAAATGTTTGGTGTGGTATTCAAGCTGCCAACTTCAGGCCTTTTTATTGCAGACATCTTATGGGCCATTCATTGTGGATTCCCCTTATAGTTCCTTAAGGGACATCAGAGGTAGCTTCATCGGGAGAGTCTTTTAGTCTTTTGTACTCCTAGCAGAGAAACAAGTGCCTGCAGGGCTCAGTTGATCTCATACATTTCTAAAAGGTCAGATGAATCATACCACAAAAGTGCTTATTACTGTGTTGTGACTATAGAATCCAGAAAACTAGTTCAGATATCTACATTTCAGACATTTGTATTTGCTCAGGTGATTCCAATCTTTTGGATGCAATTGTACTTCAAATGGAAGTATGGGCTCTCAAAGGATTTGATTATTAAGCCACAAATTTTTTCAGTTTGGCACCAAACTCTACAAGCCTGGCTTGGACATTGATCTGAGTGATTCTATCCATTTTTTGGAGTAGGGAGACACAACTCCCACTACATCAGGTGAGAGATAAGTCTGGTAGTGCCTGTTCCATTCCAGTTCACTGTATTAACGTGCTAAAAACATAGTAAAAACAATGTAAGGGAAGGGACTTTGTTAAAGGCTTAAATGTCTTATTAAGATTTGTAAAGCAAATGTAAAAAGCAAAACATAGCTGTTTTTAAATAAAAGTTTGTGAAGTATTTAACAAGCAGATAAGTAAACTGACAAATAAAACTTTTATGGAAGACAGTATTAGGAAAGAGAACGGGAAAATAGAGTGTATATGAAAGGAAGGATACAGACTAAACCAAACCCTTGAGTGTGAACTGAAATTAAGGGAATAAAAGTGCTTATGGAAATTTTTCCAGCCTTAAATGAAAGAAGAAGCAGAGGAAGGGATATGAAGGTGTGTGCATGTAGATAAGTGACAGTGTTTTGGGCAGAATGTCAAAAGCTTTGGCATTGGAGTGAAGCCCAACAGAACCAGTGACAGGGTGAAATGTAAGTGAGTATGGGACTACTTTAGAATGAGTTGATTAATCAGCAAAGTCAGGGACTGCTGTTTTAGAAATGCCACAAGAAAAACTGTGTTTTACATACTAATTTTTTGGAATTTGTAAGTTACCACACAAAAAAGTTTTCTTGTTTCAAGGTGACTAGCAATGCTAACACTCACAGACCAGCTCTGATTATCTTTACAAGAAGACCTTGAGACAGTGATTGAAGGTTGAGGTGGCAAATGTAACTGAATACAGTGTTATCTAAAATGTATTGTTATGTATATAAAAACATCTCAAACCCTGCCCATACCGTGTTGGATTTTGCCCATCTTTATTTGGGAACAAAGTCTTGGATTACAGTAAGAACATGAGTTTGGTTCTTAACTATTGCTATCCCTTCCTCTTAAAAATGCTATAATTAAACTGGAAAAAAAATCAAAGAAAGGTAAAAAGGAGGATCAAAATTGTGATGTTACAATGGGAATAGTAATTAGGCAAACCAGAGTTCTTTACCCTGGAGAAAAGATTGTTCTATAGAAATGTTAAGGAGGGCTAAAGACCCTCAAATGGTATGAAGGCTGTGCATTAAGGATTTCTTCTTTAGTCTCGTTTCCAATTAAAAAAATGTTGAGCATCAATTTAAGCTAACAGAAGTCTTGTTCAAAGAAAGCTTGGTTCTTAATCTTGTTTTAGCATCTATAATATCTTTTTCAAGAAATTCCACAAATTCACTCCACACATTTTGTGTGCCTTCAGAATAGTGGATGGAGAAGGAGCTTCCACCAATACCTATAGAGTAAAAAAAGACATTATTCCTGGCTGAGAAATTCCAAATGTTGCAAATTTTTGGAGGTTAGATTATTTGGTGAAGTCTCATTATGTGCTGTATTGTTGCCTTTTTACTTAGGGTGATCTTTTGGAGAATAGTTACTAAGCTTGAAGAATCAGTAGCCTTTGCTCTGATCTAGAATCACCCTTATGTTAGAAACAAAGCTGATTTTAAATAATAACAGATTTATCTGGTAGTGTTAAAATAGAATTGCAACAAAAGCATGTAATTTATATTGAGATATTTTTCAGGTAAGTATATGAAATCTATCAGACTGCATTTAAGGTAGAGTGATTTCTTCTTATTCTATGTGTGAAGTACTGTTTTCCTTATTGTAGTTTCAGGAGTGTGCTTAAAAAGGTAGAAAATTTTTGAGTATGTCAGTCCTGTAGCAAAACCAGTGAAGATTATAAGTGTGAGAATAAATGATGAAGGGGCATATTATCTTTAACTCTGCTGTTCTCTAGTTCTCTGACATTTTCTTCCTCAAAAGCATCTATTTTACTTTACTTTTTGGTTTAGTTTGCTAGATTTTGTTTAGTTTCCTATCTCCCACTTGCTTTAGTGAGCAATAAGTGTATTTGTGCCAAAACCAAGATCTGTGACTTCCTATTTTACACTGTTATCCATGTGTTTTTTTATAGGAGAGCGTATCTACCTAGTAGTGCCAAATCTGTGGTAAGTTCTGCAGTAATTCACATTTTCCTGCCTCCCTCCTTCAGAACTGCACATACTTTCCACCATGTGATGTGAATGCAGATGTATCTTTGTACCTGGAGGAAGAAAACAAAGGAGAACAACTGTTTGCTCATGTTGTGGCTGTGTATATGAGAATTGAGAGGAAAAGGTACCCTTTCAAAGTAGTTTTCATTTCAACACAATTACTGCATGTGGGAGGATAAAAGTAGTTAGCACTACCTGTCCAACCGTCTTGTTTGGGTGCAGAAAGTCAGAACTAATTTAATGAAACTGGTATTTAAATGCAGACAAAGTGCTTATATTAAATTACATATATCTGTTAATATGAAGGCAATAATTTAGAACAGCTTCAAAGGTATTAAATTTCTTTATCATCAAGCTCATACTCGCTAAAATCTATGTGGGAATTTTTTTTGCAGTACTTGGAAACATTCCACCCATCTGTAGGCAGGTATTACAGCTCTCCCAGCTTTCCTTTCCATTACATAATCAAACAATACTCAAAATTCAGCCGAAAAAGACTTTCCAGTAGACAACCTGCAAAAATAACATACCAAGAGAATTTTTAAGAAGTGTTCATAGTCTTTAGTGACAGGAAGATTGTAGTAAGAAGCAGACCTTTAAAGAATGCCTGAAGTGAATGAGCTACTGTGTTGAAATATAGAAACTGGGAAACTGGAATTACTTCCAGTAGTGTATCTGACCCATAGAGTATTGGTATGTGTTAGTGCTGCTCTCCTTTTGTATTACAAGTTGACTTTGATGGATTGTAGTTAGGAGCAGGAAGGAAAAATGGAGAAGAAGATGCAGCAAAGGACAAGAAAACCTTAAAAATGATAACTCCCTCACTCTGCACAATGGCAGAAGCCAATGCAAATGCAACCAAACAAATTCTCACTCAGAAAAAAAAAAAAGTATGTGCTTCATGCTAATTTAGAAGACATTAATTTAGAAGAAGACATTATAAAAATTTGAGATGAGATTTTTCTTGCATAAATTTAGTTATAAAGCTCAGACTTGCATCTGAGCTAGAAGCCAAAATATGTGACTTATTTTGCCCTAAAGCAGAAATCTTAAACCTGTCAGAGGACATAGGTGACATCTGAAGCTAGATGAGAACTGTTCCATTCTTTGTTGAGGTAAGGGTGCCCTTATTGTGCTGTGGTGCAGGAAGAAGAATATGAGTGTGGAGAAGTTTCTTTTTCAGATTCAGGTTCCAAGACACAATATTCATGTTTTCATGGAATGTTACATTGGGAGATAGATCACTATAGTTCCTTTATTTAACAGAAAGATAGTTATGTGTATTGACTCTTCTAAGAAGGAGACAGCCTGAAAAGAAATACAAAAGCAGTGTGGAAATTTGTGAGGAGGGGAGATGTTGGACTGGAAACAGCAGTACTCAGAATGATATTTGACACGGTGAGAAGCTGCTCTGCTGGAACTAAAACCTCCATCTGAGGGAGAAGCATCCTCCCTGCTGGATGCCATGAGATGTCTGCATCCAGCCAGTGAACTGCCAGTTCAGGCTGCAGGAACACATACCCACACTTGTGATGTGCATATGTGAAGCCATGGGGTTCTTTCACACTGGTGTGTGATTCAGCAGGTTGTAATGAGCTGAACAGATCTGTGGAAAGCTAGACCACCCACACCTCCAGCAGGAGATGTATGAGGAGGGGAACAAGCACGCCCAGATTGGGTGTGTGCACTTGTAACTGCTCAGAGGTCCTGTGAGAAGGATGTGCACGTGTCACTGTGTTCATCATTATCGTGTGTTTATCATGTCACCGTGTCTGTTAGAGCATTTTGGGTGGGTTGTTGCAGGAGGTGGTTTTTGTTTGTGTATATTATAAGCATTTCATATGCATCTAATGTTGTGGTTTATTAGCATTTTGTTTGCATCTAATATTGTGGTTTATTTGTGTTGCTGAATGTTAAATATAGAGATCACTGATTGCTGGTTAATTACATGCTGTTAATAAATTGCTTCAGTTCTGATTTTCCCTCTGATAATGTATCACGTTTAGCAAAATATTTCTGAGCTGGGTGTACTGTTACTGTAATAAACACAGCTGTGAAGTACAGCATCACAGAAAGGGAAGGACAAGGGTTTTGTTTAGCTGTTGCATAATAGCAAAATTAATAGCTGAGTGATATGTAAGTTTTGATATATGAGGAGATTTTGCCAGTCTCTGAAATGCCTAGCATTGAAACTTCTAAAATTTTGTCTAATAGATACAATGAAAAGATAAGAAAGAGTCAGTTTGTGTCAGTTAGCTTACAGTCGTTCTTGAGGGATAGAGGGAAATCCTTCTAAAACTGGGAACTGGATTAAGAAACATAATTCAGGAAGGACAAGTCATAGTCCCTTCATTATAACTTGAGCGAAAAGGGAAGTAAAATGAGCACTGCTGATGGAAATTATTAATGCACCAAGAACATTTCCTGTGAGATGTTATGCAAAATGCTGCATTCTAGTTTTATGGTGAACAGATTCTTCAAAGCACATAGTCTCAATTACAACCCTGGAAATAAAAGAGGTGTTTGAGTAATAACTGGAATCAATTTTTCTCTATTTTGATGACATTGTTAAGATATGTTTCAGTATAGCAAGTTCATAATCTTTCATTTTTAAAATGTTATTACCATTTTAATTCACTCAGAGATTTAAACTTCCCCATTTAGGACACTATGTGCAAATAGATCTTGTTGCTGAAGACCTTTGTTTAAGAATTGTGAAGATATGTGTACAGTAAGCAGAGACTGTGATCTGTGTTGTCTTCTAACATACTTTGAGGAAGTAATTCATTGTCTTAGCTATAATTGTGAATCATGGTTGTGTAATCCATACATTAATTTTTAGTTAAGACACTATTTGCAGGACTGCATCTTATTTTTCTTCTTCATGTCTCGTCATCCTACAGTTTTATCATTCAGTTTTAGTTTTTCAAAGATACTGATAGGTCTTGAAAAGCACTTTTTTTTAAAAAAAAACTTTTAAAAGGCACAATTGAAATGCAATATTGAGTAAATTACATAAGGACTCTAACTAGCTGATGGCCTTGGCAACCCTTAAGAAAACTCAGTGTTATACAAAAAGTACTATTTCCTTATTTTTTTTTTCTTGATTTCTCAGATGTAGCATTGCATCAGTGCAGAACAGTTAAGTGTTACCATCACTTACATTATATGGCAAGAATATATGACTTCTAGATACTGTTAGAGTCCTTTTTGAATTTCTGTATACTGAATTCAGGTGAGACATCACCCTGTCAGCTCTGTACCTCATTTTATTCCTGGTACTGAAGGTACAATTTTAAATTTTAAAGTGCTTGTATGTTATTTTATACTTAATCAGAGATGGAGGTTTGTGTCAGCCCCTCAGTGATACCAACTCTACAATTTACATCATAACTATGTCTGTTTAGACAGGCATAGTTTTCTTTTTTTTATATACAGAAAGTAATTATTTCCTGAGATCCTCCTCCCTATCCTTGCTAATAATTGTTAAAAGGAAGGATCTTATGTTCCTGACTTAGAAAATAGTTAAGGAACTCTAGTTGCTCCTTCACCTTGTAGTATGTTTGCAAAGTGCCTTGAAACCTTGCTAGAGAACTTACTAATATGTGCAATAAAGTATCCCTATTTGTCAAAGAATCTCTATTCCTAACAAGTAATCAGGTCCAACATACTTTTTTGTCTGTTGCCTTATATTTACTCCTTCTACATTCAGATCATGAACACCATTCAATGAGACCAGCAGCTAAACAGAATGAGAAATGGTAAATTTGAAAGGACAGCTTAGGGAAGCCAGGCAAATGACTGACACTGCTCATGGCTGGGAAACCTACAAGGTGTATGGATTCTTAATTACTGCCTTTGAGAGGCATTAACTCTTCAGTTCTTTTTTTAACCTAGCCTATATTTCTAAAGTCTTATTATAGATCCAGGGCTATAGATGATTTTTTGCTATAATATATCTTCCAAAAGATACATTTTTCTGTTTTTACTAATACATCGTGGTATCTTACCTTAACAGAGCAGTGCTTATGAAGATAATTTAATATTTAGGAAAGCCTTCTGTAGTGCCAGACCATGTCCAGAATATTCTGATGCAGTTTCTCCCAGCAGACAATACTAATGTGATGGTTATACTTGTTAGGCTAATTGTATATTTTTTTCTTGAAGTTACATGAATTTTAGCACTCATATCGGGTGACAATTGTATTTATCCTTTTATCTGATCTTGCTTATCTTTCTACTACACAATATTTATTATTAGGAACTCTTCAGATTTGGTCATGGGTATTTGAGTTATGTGGTGCTTCAGGCTCAGCACTTTTATAGCATGTCATGCTCCTCCCCTGTCTGCATAACTTAACAGGACTGCAAAGTCGCCTTTGGATTTCAGAATGTACACACAAATACAGATCTTCTGAGTGTTCATGTCATTTTCTTTGTGTCGTCTCCCTTCCCAAAATAGCTTATGAGTAAGCTGCTGAAATTGTGGTACTGAGAGGAATAATGTTTGGAGGTTTTAGCTTTTATTTTCTTCAGTAACCTGTGTAATTATTTATCTGTTTACCAATTCATTTCACATATCCTTGCATACCAACACACTTAAATTTTTTGTGAAGATTTGAGGTATAGTATTTCTCTAGGTACTTTGGGATTTATTTAGGGAAAGGTTGCTTTTCTTGGGAAGATATGTAAAATTTCAAAACAAATTGTTCCAGCAAACTTGTACCACATTTTGAAAAAGGAGAGAAGTAAATGAAAAAAAAAGAAATTATGGTGTCTGCAAGGAAAGATTCAGTGGAAAAAAATACAGGCCTGGTCATGAGGAAATTTTGAGTAAGTTTGTATTCCTACAACTCATGGGTCTTAATCATCATAATTTAATATTCAAATATCATTAAATAATGATGTGGCTAAATATCATTCATCAGTATTGTTGCTGGGCTTTAAGAGTATAAGAAATTGAAATGTAGAGTTGCAATCTCACAGTTTCCAAATCAGGTGCTAATTTTTCATATTTCCATTTGTATCTGCTGACTGTAAGAAAAACAAGAAAGAGTTTGATATAAAGGTTCTCCACTGAGAGTAGGGGTTCATGTTGGTGTTGCTGCTGAGTGCTCAGGTTCTTTCAAAAGCAGTAGGAGCTGCAAGTGCTCACTGTTTGTAGAGCTGAACAGAACGTGTGAACTTGCTTGTCAGCTAGTACCATGGAATATTTGGAAATGCTTACTAGCCACACAGCCCATCCCTTTCCTTCACTCACATAGCGTAGGCACTCTGGATAGTCTTAAAGTCTTGTGTGAAGGAATCATAGATTTCAGAGCTTGTCCAGTAAGATTCTTAAGGTTCCCAATGCTTTCCTTCAGAACTAAGGTTAGCTAGCCCAAGTTCAGCCTGGTCATTTCCCTGGTTCCTGTTGGCTTCTCTGGCAGTGAGCAAGAGTTCTGCTGATGTAAATACCTGCAGTGAGGCTTCTGGCTGTGACAATGTACAGCAACTGACTGTGACAAGACTCAGACTTGGGATTTTTTTTTATTCTGAACTGATGTAATTGCTGGGTACTTTTTACTTGTTTCAGTCTAACACTTGAACAAAAGAATGATGAAAAAAGATGCTCTGGTCTTGATTTTTTTTTCCTTTTTTTTTCTCAACTGAATATTTTTAGTCAAAGCAAAAGAAGATTTTGCAGTTTTCTTATAACAGTAAACTAAAAAAAAATTATTTCAGCTATTTAGGCTTCCAAAAAATGCAAAAGTTTTCTTATGTAAAGGCATTTTGCTGAGGAGATATTTTTGGTGGAAAACATGTATTTTCTGGCAGGAACATCTGCAAATTGAAAAGTAGGAAGAAGGGGAAAATGTGCTGTAAAAGCCATCCACTTAAAAAACTCTATAAAAGTTAATTTAAAAATACGTAGTATACCCTGACCTGAGTCGATGCAAACTTCATTATCATTGCTGCAGGTGGTTTTCACATGATACAAAACATGAGGAGGAAGAGAGACAAAGCTGTGATGGTGCTTACTGCTTTTTTCTTTATTTCCCCCATTAACCTTTCCAGCTCCTTCCTTGAGCATGCTTCTCTAGTGTGACTATTTGCAATTAAATTTTTGCTGACACTACTTTTGTGACATGTTATATTCATTGATAGAGGGTTTTCTCTAAAGTGAACTCTCTTACCACTACATTTCAATGTTTATTGAATATTATCATAACATTCATGCCTAATCTTCCCTTCTTGGACATTGCAGGGAACTTCATTTTATTCCTTGAAGTTGGATTTTAGAATGTTCAGTATTTCTCATAAACCACAGAGGATCTTCACTGGATCTGACTCATTATTAATGTTTTCAACAGCTGCACAAATAATGTTGGCCATCAAATAAGCAATTTCAGTTGCCACCTCTACCTTCATTATAAGAATCCCTTGGCTAAGTTAAGACAATTTCTAGACTGATAGATTAAAACCTCTCCCAGGTACTGAACTAACTGACTGGTAATACTGTGAACATACTTTAGCAAACTCTCTTATCCTCCAAAAGATGGCTGAGTACAAGCTGCCTTTTAAGAGTAGTTCCTGACACAATCTGCCTACCTAATTATGTCCATGGACCTATTTGGAAGAGATAGGACAAAGATATTTTAGGGAATATTTTAGGAGTTTACACTATCAAGTATACTCTAGTGTTCAGGGGAATTTCTGGTTGTTGTTAAGACATAATCTTCATCAGATTCCAAAAATCACAATACTTGGAAGAAATAAAAGGGTTGCAAATATTTTCCCTTGGTCATACATGGTGTGACCATGTACTGGAAATCAGAAGGAAAAATATTTCACTATGCAAATTTTGAATAATTTTTGTGTTCTTTAACCTTAAATAGATATTGAGATGAGAGCTGATTCTTGGCAGGAAACCTGAATTAATATCACAAAAAGAGTGAGGCTTGATGCTACTTTATAAAGTACAGTTTTATAGTCACTACATGTGAAAAGGAACCATAATGGTAGTACTTTCTGTCTGTAAAGCTTAAATACATATTATAAGTTAAATGTTCTTTACAAAGGGAAACTCATAGAAGGCAAAGGATCTGTGGAACTCTGAAGTTCAATCCGTGTAACTCCCAAATGTTCTTCCAAGGTACAACTTGCAGGCATTTGCACAGCACTAGCTTTCTCTGGCCCTTGAGGCCATGACAGGACCAGATTCTTCTTCTGTGCTCAGTTTTGCACATATTCACCTCCAGAAACCAAAAAGCTCCGGCTTCAATAAAGGTGAATTGTGGTCTGTGTCCACAATGAAGCAGAGAGAAGTATATTTCTGTTTTCTATGTTGCTGTTTTGGGCTATAAAAGCAGACAAACCTCCCTACAAGCTGCATATTTGCCTTTCAAACTGATGAATGAAAACACTTGCAAACACGACAAGCTGAAGGACTTTCCACTATTCAGAAAAGCACAGCTGAAGGGACACTTTCTGACCTGCAGCTGGTGTGACATATTAGATGAGAAACTGGAGTTGTCTAAGATTTCAGAGGTCTGTATATGGATGGTGGAAATTGAGTTGGAGGTTTTCCAAATCTGTGATACTGTTAAGCTCAGTAACTTATTCCTAACTTGATGAAAGTATTTCCAGATCTGATTATCTCAAGTTTGAAGTTTGTTTTTCCTCAGTGGATTTGAGAGAAGGGTTAAGAGCAGTTGTAAATACACACCAAGCCCTGTGGTGCTGTTAGTCTCTGTCAACATTTCTGCTGTGATCAAGGGACAGTTGTCTTGGACACAAGACCACATCTTGGAAGCATAACCCTGGATGTTTTATGCATATTGTAGCATATAGTGAAATTAGGAAGTGGAAGTTACATGGTTTCCTGTTACAGTCCTTTTATTTAATAAAGTATTTATTTAATAAAGTAAGTAAGTCTACTGTTTTTTGGGATTGGTGATTTTTCATCACCTTGAAGGAATGTTTTATCCTTGGTTGAGAGTATATTTAGGACAGCTTATAACTGCATGTTAATGAAAAACAGGAACATTTTGTTTTTAGGAAAGGGACTTTGTTTTTACAATCACTTGATATTTGTACATGGAAATTTTTAGATTTGTTGAAAAGTATCTGGTTTCTCACAGATTTCCTATATCTGGAACATTTCCTCCAGGCCCATATTTTTCCTTAAGGAAACTGCATTTCACCTTCCAAGGAAGCTTCTAGTTTAAGACTCAAATAGGTGCTGAAAGATTCTTGTCTTCAGGATCTCAGTGAGCACCATGGCACATTGTATTTGATATTACTCCCAGCATGAAAAATTTATCAAATCTTAGTGGTTGAAATTCATAATTTACAACGATTATTGTATAGACTTCTCTAAGTATCTCTTAATTTAATCTTAAGTGAAACACTGGGCTCATAACTCTAGAGTGAACCTTTTGCATGAAAGGCTGTTTTAGAGAACATGAAGTTTTGGTTCAAACAGTGAAATAAGATTTTCTCCTCAAGGCTTTTTAAAGATCCAATTATTAAAATTATTAGGGAAATGTCTCTGCCTGAATTAAGGTACAAATTGAACCATATGCCAATGTCAGTATGGATTTTTATTTAACTATTTATGTAGTAAGTGTGAGGAAGAGAGGGAGAGATAAGAAGAAATAGGAAAAAGCTGAGGGCTGGGAAGAGAAGGAATGATAGGCAGACTCAGTAAACCCACTTCATGGGTCCTGTTGGTCCTCTTGTTTTGGTCTTCTCACTGGTAGGGGTTCCATTTTTGTCAAAGTGATGGTCATTGTCTTGATCTGTCAAGGGTGGGGGAACTCCATGGAACAAAGAATGTACTGAGTTTATATTTGCTCATGTTCAGGTAGGAACACCCAGGTAAGTTCCCTAACTCAGGGTATTTTACCCTGAGTGATGGAATACTTTGGGTCACAGGACACTTGGAAGCATTTGATGGTTTGTAACACCTCCTAAGATGTTACAGCTGCCTCTGACATCAGAGAAGTTGAATTAATTATGGCTCATCAGCAGGGGTGAATACTTTGAGGCTGCATGTGAGGTGATTTTCTGGAGGGGAGCTGTCACAGTGAGCCTCTGATGATGGGTGTGCATGCCCTCTGCATTTGAGAGCTAAAACATTTGTTTGAGTCATTAACCATTAACAGATCAGTGTCTCACAGGCTTATAAAGATGATGTTAAAAAAAAATTGTGAACTGTTGCTTTCTGAATTATGTTTTTTCATTGTTTTAAGTATGTGCATTTTCAAACCCATTCTTTGGTCATTAACTTCACAGCAGTTTTGCCTTTGAATTGACTCTACTGAGTGACAGTATCTTTAGTGTTAATATTTTTTTTCTGACTGTAGTTCTGCAAATTTCAACACTTTTAATGTTGGTCTACTTACTAAAGTACAAATAAATCTTTTCCCCATTATTATATGCAGATAATGGCACAGTGTTTCTCTCAATATAAACCATACTTAATCTGTTAAATGAACAAAATCTTTAAAGTGAACAAGCAGTTATAGTCTGATGTAATGACACATAGAATTAAGATATTTTTGCAGAAATCTGAAATATCTGGACCCCAACGCCTGGGAATGCTCCTCAGTATTTGTGGTGTATTGACCATGGTTGTATGTCAGGCACTCACCAGAGCTTTTCAATCACTCCCTTTTGAGGGGAGAGAAAATATTACAAAGGTTCACGTGTTAAGATGAGGACCATGATAGATCACTCACCAAAGGCTGTTCAGGGCAAAATGGGCTTGAAGTGGGGATATTAACTGAATTTATTGCTAATCAAAATCAGATCAGGATAATAAGGACTAAAACAAATCTTAAAAACACCTTTCCGCCCACTCCCCCCACCCACCTCCTTCCTTCCTTCCCAGCTCTACCTCATTCCCCACAGTGGCACAGGGAGACAGGGAATAAGGATTAGGGTCATTTCATCACATGTTGTTTATGCCTGAGGTCAGAGAGAGGAGTCCTTCCCCTCCTCCTGTGTGGGGTTGTTCCCACGGGAGACAGTTCTCCACAAACTTCTTCAATGTGAGTCCATCCCACAGGCAGCAGTTCTCCATGATCTCCTCCAGCATGAATTTGTTTCCATGGGGTGCAGTCCTTCAGGTGCAGCCTGCTCCAACATGGGTTTTTCAAAGGGTCACAAGTCCTTCCAGGAGACCTGCTCCAGCAGGCTCCTCTTTCATGAATTCACAGGTCCCTGCCAGGAGCAGCTACAGCATGGTTTTCCCATAGATTCACAGCCTCCTTTCAGGCACTCACCTGCTCTGCTGTGGGACTCCTCCAGGGCTGCAGGTGGATCTCTGCTCCACCATGGATTTCCATGGACTGCAGGGGCACATCTGCTTCACCACGGGCTGCACCAGGGGCTGCAGGGGAATCCCGAGTCTGGTGCCTGGATCATCTTGTCCCCATCCTTCTCCACTCACCTTAGTGTGTGCATGGTTGTTCCTCTCACATATTCCCAGTCCACTCTTCTTTGGCTGCAATTACATCTGCACAGTAACTATTTTTCCTTTTAAAATCTGTTGTCCCAGGTTATTATCTCTGACTGGCCCAGCCTTGGCTCTGTTCTGGAGCCAGCTGGTACAGGCTCTGTTGGACATGGAGGAGGCTTCTGGCAGCTCCTTACGGGACCCACCCCTGTGTTTCCTGCTATTACCAAAACCTGTCCTCAAAAACGCACTGCAGTATTTCATCAGAAATTTCAACCCAGAAAGTAGTTTTTAAGTTTTGCATCTGTCCAGCCCAGGGGTTTTTTTTATGGCTGTCTGCATGGTAGGCAACATTTCCATTTTCCCTAGTTCCTTGGATATCTTTCTAAGATTCAAACAGAAGTTCTGTGCTCAACTCAACTGGGGAAGTTCACTGGGGAAGTTCAGTTAACTGCCTTAAGCAGTAGATCTGATGATAATAATCCCCTTCAGTCATGAAAACTGTCTTTTATTTAGTACAGAATAAATGCAACCCTTTTTCTCTTGGTATTAGTTATTGTGAAATTCATGGCCTGGTCACACAGAAATGTTGATTTGACAGGGTATGTGGACCAAAAAGTCTTATATATAATACAATAATAATTGGGATTACTTAGATTTAAATTTATTGGCTCATTTAAAATGAAAAACATACTGATAAAAAACTTATTTTCTCTGTGTGTGTCTAGCCTCTTTTCTCAGCACAATTTCAGCATTGTCCTCAAGGCCAAGCTCAAAGGGGATGCAGGAATCTGACTACAAATACTGGTTCAGTTTTGAATGCCCAAATGGTCTGTGTATTCAGACCATCCAATGGATTAATGCACTGCCAGTCCAGGTCTGCATTTCCTCCCTGCTGCTAATTCTCTGCCTAAGTGAGTTTCTGAGTGCCTCCCTGAAAGCAGGCTGATGTGATTCAGGCTGTGGGATGCTCTCAGTTAAGGTCTGCAGAGGAAAAGGCCAAAGCATATCTGCACTCCCCAAACCACTCTCTAAAGCTTGACCTTGGATATTACAGAGATTGCCTGACAGAGATATGAAGGGCAAGAAAAAGAAAAAATGAAGTTAAGATACCTGTGTACTAACTACAGTTCCTTTCAATATCCTCTTTTTTTTTGTTTTCCATAAGGAGAGAGTGTCTTGGAGATTAATGATACAACCTCTGAATTGGGCACTCTGAGTGAGGCCTCTGAGCCATTATCAATCTATCTGGGATGTTCCTAGAGCTCTTTTCTCTTATCTTGTAAGGAAGAACAGAATAGTAGCTACACAGGAAACCAAAAACAGTAGGCAGTTCTCTCTGATGGAAGAGAAAGTTGCTGAAGAGAGTATAAAAGGAAAGCAGTCATAGTTGCTGACTGCTGAGATAATTTATCCTGCATATTCAGTATTTCCACCTTTGAAAGTAAAAAAGTGCTGACTTTAAATTGCTAACATTAAATAAATGTTGGAGTAAAACTGGCAAAGAAACATGCCCCTGGCTTCCTTTTATCCTGTGGAGAAAGCTGAAATCCCTTGGGGAAGCCCTTCCTGAGATTACAGCCCTAGGGGTTTAAGAAATAGTCACGTTGTTCATGGCCAAAGGTAATGAACTGAAAACACAAATAAATGTTTTTCAGGAAAGCTATACAGCCGTGATACCCCTGAGACACTACCCCAGGAAACACAGTCCTCTTTTGAAAAGTTAAGGAGCACTGCAGTACTTTAAGGTCTTTTAAACAAATGCAGTTGACCATGACATGGTGCAGTACAGGACATCTCAAGGATTTTTTGATTGTGTGTGCAGTGATTTTAAATATTGGACTTCTTCCTAAAAGTGGAGGAACTGGACTTGGTGACTTTACTGAGGATAATTGTTCTTCACGGTGGATTGTTAAAATTTGATCTAAAAAACTACTTGTCTAAAAATCCATGAAAACAAGAGACATTATGCAAATAATGGAATAAAAGAAGGCTTCTACATAAATGTAGGAGGAAGTAGACTAAATAACCATTGATCTTAAAAGAATCAATATATGAAGGAAAAATCTAGGTAAACCAAACCTATTTACCAGAAAGTAAATAATGGAGGATTAGGGAATGAAAAAAGCAAACATTATGTGGAAGTCCAGTAATTTTATTGCTGTTTATATTCTTTAAGAGAGCTTTTAATTTTCTTTTCTGATAGTATTTTAATGAAGGGTTCCTTCCTTTTTTTTTTTTTTCAAATGAAGAAAGAGGGTATGATTTTCTGTATTAAAAACAGCTGTCACAGATCTGTGCCCAAGAGATGGTAGTGGGGTTCTGACCAATGTGTGATGAAGAATGAGAGAGCAGCACTCAGCTGGAGGACTCAGTAGAAGGTTTGGCTAGGCTAAGGCATATCTTCAGAGTGTGTACCTCACATGGGACTTAGCATCACCATTCTAGAGAGTGGATCTGACCCAGTGGATCTGACCCTTTGTTGAAGGTTACACAGCTCTGATTACTGGTTAGAGCCCAGTTCTCGTGTAACACTGTCCGTAAGTTGTGTACTTCCACAGAGAAGATCCATGTGAGGTCAGGGAGAGGTAGGGTCTGCTAGTGCCCATCTGGGCTGTGCCCCAGCTACACACACATGGCTAAGGATGGAAGCTGTTAGGTGTCTCACAACATGTGTGTGGCTTTGCTGTGAAGACCTGGCAGCTGGGCTGTGTTAAATAAGCAGCAATCTCCCTGTTCCTTTGGAGGACTTGGATAGACAGCTCAGTTGATCCTCTAAAAACATTCAGCATTCTGTTAGCTTCGAGTCTGACTGTGCGGGAGGGCTGTATGAATGAGCATTCTGCACTTTGGAGGGCCTTGAGTCCACAATTCATCATGCTGATGTGCTGGATAGTTGGAAAGAAGGGGGTTTGGGCCTTCTAAGTGATTTGCACCCCTTTTCATGTGCTCTCACAGCACTGGTCTGGCTTGTTGGGACAGAAGCATGGGTATGGCAATGGACTTCTTAATCTCTTGGTCAGGCATCTAGAATTATATCAGTGCCTGTTTATGAGTGATTAGGGCTTGGTATTTCCAACAAAGGGCCTTGATTGATATTTGTGTTACTCATTGTAAACACAGTCATACATCCACAAGTGCATCCTGTTTAGGCATGCAATATATATAATGTGCAGTGCAATTAATTGTGGGGCAGTGATGATTAAGCAGCATAGGATCTTTCTTTCAAACTGTATGCTGCTGTTTATTATTTCTGGAACTGCAGTTCTCATTCCTCAGTCTGATTCATTCTGAGTCATACAGAGCACATTTTCATTGAAATGGGGTGCACAGCAGCAAGTGCTGTCATGCTAGTTCTGCACCATTAGGTAATTGTTTGAGTCTTTTCTAGTGGAGATGTCTGTAGCACAGGCAGTACAAAAAGATGAGGACAATGTGGGTGTCTGGTGGGAGGATTCAAAGTTAGAAGAAAATTACCTATTAGAAAAACTTCAGCTTGAGGTTGCTTATTACAAACTTGACAGTATTTCAATTTTAAAATATTTGTACAATGTAATTAGAGGTATAGAAATGATTGTTCATGTGCAGAACTAATCCTCTTTAATACAGTGAAAAAAGACCATAAAGATTCATCTTTTTGGGCTAAGTTTGGGGCCCAGCTTTAATACTGGATCAGTTCTTAAGACAGACATTATTGAAATGGCATTTGAAGATGTGTCTCAGAAATCAGAAAGTGGGATGTTTGTTGATTTTTTTTAGTTAACTGATCAGTTTTGCTAATAACAGCACAGCAAGATCTATGTACTGTTTTAATATTTCAGTCTCATTTGGTAAGAATTTTAATAAGGCATATTCTGACTTACAAACAGTGTTTTCTTTCTTGTGTAAAAGGTAGAATTTGAAGCAGATAGCACTATAGTTAATATATTTTAAATTGATTTTCTCATCTACTGTCTAAAATTCATAAGCTGTTTACTCAGAAACAGGCAGCCTCCACTGCTAGGAGAGATATCAGATTAAAGAAAACAGACACCTAGGACAGCACATCAGAAATGACACAAAGGGAGCTATTTATGCAGGGATGAGGTGCTTCCCTCCCCCATGCTGTGAACAAGTCAAGAAGAATCATTACAAATAGCTGAAAAATCACCTCTTCCCTCATCTTGGAAGAAGAAGAAAATGTCTAGGTAGCTGATTTACAATAAAAAGTGTAGGGAAACAGAATGGCTGATTTGAAATATGCCTTATTTTTAAAGCATTGGTTGAAGTACAGTTGATTTGATTTGGTAATAACAGAGGCTTATGTTAGGTAGAAGCATGAACAGACCTGCCTGAACAATGAGAAGGGGTCAGTTACTGTATTTGTGCAAAATAGTCAAAACATAGCACTATTTACTAATGAAAATATTTAAAATAAAAGTAAATATAATTCTTGATTTTCCCTTCTTGAAAATAAAGTACTAAATAGAGATAAAATGCTTAAATCTGTTGTTTTACATGTAATCCATCTCTTAGTTTTTAAAATCCCTTTTCCATTTGAGGTACCTTCTGTGGCTATGACTTATGAGAGTGTCCTTTTTAACTGTGTAGCTTTCAGTAAAATCCATTATCAGTTCTTTGTTTGAATTCAGTTCACATCATCTTCTCATAGGCTATAAAGAGACTCAATCTGTTCCAGAACAGTAATCACAGTCCATTAAACTCTGTTCCCTGTAGTCTTTGTTCCCAGTTACATGTGATACTGTAATTGTTTGTGTGTGTGTGTGTGTGTGTGTGTGTGAGTTAGAGAGAGAAAGATATTCAAGTGCCTTGCAAAACACACAAAGATTTACCCATCCAGGCAAAACATATCTTGTCTTTCCTTTAGAATTATGATAATTTCCCTAAAAAATTAGCAAATGTTTTACTTGCCCAGTCAAAAAAACCCAGAAAAGCACACCCAGCTCGCCCACCCAAACAAACCCCACCTTGGAGGAGTAGATTTTCATAGACCTGTATCTGAAAAAAAACCATTCCTGTATTAACTCTTTAGTGTTCTTGATCACCAACCTAATCTGCATCCCATGAAGATATGACAGAAAAATAAAAGCCTTTCATGTTCATTTCAGAGATATTGGAGTTCATGATCTAAATGGTTGTCTCTGTAGATTGAAAGCCTGATATTTTTCTGCCAGATCAAACATGTTTTGGTCTAGTCTAGCTCCACTGAGTTTTGCAAGGGAGGTAATAAATCTGGTGTAAGATCATAAGCTTATTGACAGATTCAAGTTAAATAAAAAATACAGTAATAAAGAATGCTAGATTAAAGTTGCAGCCCTCTATGGTTTTCAATGTGTTTTCAGGATAGAGGAAAGAAGTACCTCAAAAATTAATGTCATCTGAGCAAACTGATCACAACAGTTTAGAGCTGCAAAAGAAGATTTCCAGTATTTTTCCATGTATACTGTGGAGACCTTTGAAGAAGCTCTTTACTGTGCTATGTAAGATAAGTCTGTTCAAAAGATGCATATAGAGAAAATGAGTTTCAATAGAAAGGTTATTCTGATAAGCATTTTAACCCCAGCTCATACCTATATGTGACTTGAAATGACAAGTGAGGTTTGATTTCAATTGTCTGGTCACCTAGAATTCAAATCTTTAATAATCTCAGTGTGTTTTCTGTAGTTAATAGCCTCAAGCCTTACAGTCTCAGCAATATGAGTAGGTCCAAAACTTGCTGTGTGTGGCTTGAGGTCTTTGGTCTTTCCTGTAGGCTGCTTTTTCCTCAGTCTGCCAGACACTAAATCCATGCAATGTTGTTAAAACCAGCCTTAATTTCTTCTCAAATTCAAGAGAAAATACTGATGTTTTGATGGAAAAATAATTACAGTGAGCTTCAAGGGAGAGCTCTGATTATGAATGGCAAAATACTGGTCAAGAGAACTCCCTGGGTGCCCTTTTGCTGCCTTATTCTGCCAGGATCCATGGAAATGGGATGGGTACTTTAAAAGGCAGCTAGGAGTGCCTGGAATTAATGCTGTAGTCCTTTCTGAGGAGTATTGGCTATTACAGAACAGAAAGGAGCTTCTGAAGATAATGTATTGTGAGTTGCCATAGGTGTTTCTCTTTTTATGGAAACAAGCATAACCAAAACGACAGTATTTATATCTTATTTTCTTCCCTAAATAAATGGTGTTTTCTAAAAAATTTGAATCTGCCAGCAATCTATTATTCCTGAGGAACCATACAGAAACATGCAGTGTGTGTGTATAGAGGGAAGACAGAAATTTGATGAATAAATAAATTTCCATGGTTGGGTATTCAATGCTTTATTCTATTACAAAAAAGAAAAGTCTGTTTTATAAAAATATTTAGACAGTCTCCTTTAAAATGTAAGCTTGGATTTCAGGGCATTTGTTTTGCAGCATTATTTGACTATGAAATAGACATAGTAATTATTTGGCCTGTTCTTCCTATTTTGTATAACAAATTTGTTTAATTGAAAATTGGATAGCAACTTGAAACCGGCTATACTTGGTGTGTGTTTGGGTGAAACAGAAAAGATCTAGAAAGGAAACAAATGCCTGTTATACAGTGGACAGTTGTACTTTGTTTTGTTCATTTATTGGCTCTGGGTAGTACTTTATGAAAGCCAAGGGACATAGGGTTTTATATCTTGGAAAATGTGATTCAGATAGCTGTGAATAGGGAATTGAATGAATGAATAGGAAATTGAACATGGTCATTGTATTGGTTTTGCACAGCCTGTTTTTTGGTAGCAGTGGGGCCACAAAGATATCTCCTGTGAGAAGCTGCCAGAAGCCACGTCCAGCAGAGCCAATCCCTGATGGCTCTGAGGATGGAGATGCTGCTGGACAAGGCTGGGTCAGTGAGAGAAGCTGGTAATTCCTCTGTGATGACATATTTAAGAAGAAAATCAAAATAAAGCCACTAAGTTTTTGCTTCTAGTCAGAGAAGAGAAGGAGGTGAGAACATGTGAGGGAAACAACCTGGAGACACCGAGGTCAGTGGAGAAGGAGGGGCAGGAGCTGCTCCAGGCCCTGGAGCCAAGATTCCTCTGCAGGCTGTGGTGAGAGCAGGGTGAAGTGCCCCTGCAGCCCCTGGGGATCCACGGGGGATGCAGAGATCCACCCACAGGCCCTGGGGATCCACGGGGGATGCAGAGATCCACCCACAGCCCCTGGAGGAGGTGCCCATGCTGGAGCAGGTGGATCCCTGGAGGAGGAGGAGGCTGTGATCCTGTGGAAGACTCAATGGAGAGAGGGGGCCCTGCTTCCAGGCTGGAGCAGCCTGTCCTTGGAGGCTGCACCCCGTGGAAGAGTGACCCACACCACAGCAGTTTTGGGGGGACTGTGTGCCCGTGGGAGGGACTCAGGCTGCAGCAGTTTTGGGAGGACTCTGCTGGTGAGATTGGAACCAGGCTGGGACAGTTCACAGAGAACTGTCTCCTGTGGGAGGGACCCCAGTGTCTCACAGGGGAAGTTCTCCTCTCCCTGAGCAGGGGAGGAAAACCTCGGGTGATGAACTGACCAAAACCCCCAGGCCCTGTCTGCCTGTGCTGTTGGTGGGAAGGAGGGAGGGGCTGGAGGGCAAAAGGTGTTTTGAGGGCTTATTTTACTTCTCATTATCCTCATATGATTCTGTTAGTAGTAAATTCACTTTGCAACCTTAAGTTGAGCCTGTTTTGCCCTTGAAGTGTTTCTCTTGGTCATTAGCTGAACTTGTGAACCCTTCATTAATTTTTTGTCTCTCCTCTGCCCAGCTGTGGCAGGGGAGGGTGAGCAAGCAACCCTTGCAGGTTGCTGGCATTAGTCCAGTGTCAAACCAAGACAGTCATTGACCAAAATATCAGCTGAAAGTACTTCCATAAACTGTATGAGCATGGTTTCAGTCTACTATGGAAGTGAAATATTTCTTTTTTTTTTTTTTTTTTCTTTCAGAGTTTCCTGATTTTGGCCAGGACTGGGTTAATTTTTTCTAATTGTTCACATTAGCCATGAGGGTGCAGAGGCTGGAGCCCTGTAGGCATGTCTAGATTGTTGTTCTATACCATCTAGATCACTGTCAGGGGCTGTAAAAGTGAGAGACTCTTGCTTCTGAGAAGGAGCACAGTGTGGCTTTTGGTTGGGAGGGAATAGATGGTGAGCAGAAGGTCCATCCAGCATTTTATTCATTGTCTTGGGATCCTGCCATGCTGGATTCGTTGGTGAGTAATTTTTGCATTAAATCATCATCTTTTTGTATAACTTTGTTGTTAATCTTGTTGCTGTTACTATTTGTTTTCCTATCTCATTGCTGTTTCCAGTAAATTGATTTTATTTCAATCTGTAATCCCTGTCTTTTTTATCTCCCACCAGAGTGGGAAGAAGAGCAAGCGGGGGCAGAGAGGGAGCTGTAAATTTGTAAATTAGGGAGTGCCACTCCCAATCGATGACAGCCTTCAATTGGTGCCCACTGTGAGACACAAAGGATTGAGATTACACCATTTGATCAGAGTGAGTTGGAAACAAATTTGATATAAGCATTTGGTCTGTTAGGTAGGGAGCCACTGTTGCTTGGTCTGTTCCTGTAGATGTGGTACACAACCCTGTAAATATTGCTGTATGTGCACCCTGTGAGGATCTTTCTTGGTGCAGTGAGAGCAGTCAGGATTGTTCTGTTGTTTAATACTGGGTCGTGCCATAAACTGATGTACTGTGTGACATCAGTTTATGGCATGATAACATCAAAGGCAATGAAGATAATTTTGGATGTGTAGTCAGAGTTGCTCTCCTGCCCTGGCCTGGAGTGCTACATCTGGGAATTCATTAATAATTGTAGCCAGCCTGCAGGGTGAACAGGGGAGGATGATTTTCCCCATCTTTTCCCTACCTTTTCTTCCTTCAGGCCTGTGGCTTTTGAGGAGTTTGAATTCCCTTTGGATTTTAAGGAAAGCATGTTCATGTTATTAGGTCAGCCAGGCTTCCTCAGTGTGCTGTCCTCATGATCCACACCATGTTTAGAGTTACAAAAGAAATTTCTAGGAAGGTAATTCAGAGATCTGAATCAGAGATCAGAGATCAAGAGATCACCTACTAAGGGTGGGTAGTCACGAGTGGAATGGAATGTGGAAGAAAATGGGTCAAGTTTGGGGGGAAATTCTTTGCTCCAGTGGTTTGGCAATTCACAGAAACTCTGTTAAAATGACAGAATATTTGCAAGGAGAATGCTGCGGCAACTCCAACAAGGAGAACTTACATGTGCTGGACCCTGGCTACTGTATCCTAGACACTGCTTGTCCCTAAACAGAACCCTCAGGGGAGAGGGAGGAAAGCAGACCACCAGGCACTGTGGCCACTCAAATTGCAGCTGAACCAGAGAAAAAACATCAGCTGGTAGCAGTCGCCCCTGTACAGAAGAAATACAAGATAAATCAGTTCACACAGGAAGGAATGAGGAGGAAGCAGGGTCCTCCTAACAGTAGGAGGAGGGCCAGAGATAATCATCCCATTTCTATCCTGGGTGAGCTGTGGGATAGCAAGAAGATTTCAGCCACCAGTCTGAAGATTTCACACCAGGGAGAGCCCCTGGTAGCCTGGTCCAACGCTGGGATATTGTAGCCCACAATGTGAAACCAGATGGTGGTGAAGCCAGGCAACTCTGTCCTAGGATGTGGGCACTGAAAAGAGGATTGGGAAGAGGACAGAAACTCACATCCTGGAGGCTCCTGTCAACCATCAAGGAAAGGTACTGTCAAGGATGATCTGTTAGTGCACCCAAGCAGGTGGAATGCCATAGAAAAAGGTATCCAGTACCTGAAAGAATTAACTGTGCTAGACATTGTCTATAGGGATTTGAATAGCAAGCAGTCCCATGTAGATCCAGATGAGGTCCAGTGTACACAATCCATGTGGCCTAAATTTATATGGAAATATATCTATATATCTATATAGATACAGGTATAGATATAGGTGTAGATATAGATATAGATATTGATATATGTAACATTGTAGACCAACTCATTGGCATTGAAAGAAAGAAAATAAACAGTGCTTCAGATGACTGTCCAACTCTGGTAACATGAAGATCATCTTTTTTCCTCTCTGTCAGCTTGTGCCTCAGCTGTTGAGATTGTCCAAGACTACAGAGAGAGTTGAAAGACTTGAGCAAACTAGAGAGGAAATGTCCTATGCCCTGCTAGTACAGACCAGATCTATTGGAATCAAGTTCTCCCTTGCTCAAGAGATAAGGTGCACACTGTGAGGATATGATGAAGTGGGATGGAAAACCCACCTGTGCCCCAGCAGCACAGGTACATGAGCTGAGGGGAAAGACAGCCACCACAGGAAATTCTTCAAGGATACAAGCTGATCCAATGTCCAGTGGGCAAGTTCTCAGACAGAATAGAAGGACTAGTGTTACTTCTGATTCTCTTGAAGGGACCTCAAATTCATATTTACAAGAAGTGAGCAACAAGTACTAGGAACAGAATTAGAGGATCCCTGCCTCCAGCCAGGTGGAGGAAAGTGGCAATTTGATCTATTGAGCTGTGTGGATCTGCTGGCACAATGTACCCTGATGCCATATGTAGGACATGTAGGAGAAGAATCCATCTGTATTTCTGGAGTGACAGGGGGATCCCAACAGCTGACTGTACTGGAAGCTGAAGTGAGCCTGACCAGGAAAGAATGGCAAAACCACACCATTATGACTGACCCAAAATTCCTGTGCATCCTTGGCAGAGACTGCTTCAGCAGAGGGTATTTCAAAGACCCAAAAGGGCATTTTTCTGCTTTTGGGATAGCTGGTGTGGAGACAGAAGAAATTAGACAGCTGAATACTTTGCTTGGTCTCTCAGAGACCTTTCTGCTGTGAGACTGCTGAGGGTGGAAGAACAACAGATACTGATTGTTATCACAGTGCACTGTTGGCAGTCCTGCACTGACAGAGATTTTGTGACCCCTATTCATGAGATGATTTGTGAACTGGAGAGGCAGGGAGCAGTCAGCAAGACTTGCTCAGCCTTTAATAGTCCTATATGGTCAATGTGTAAATCTGATGGAGAGTAGAGTCTTAATTTCTTCTGAAAAAGAGATACTGGCAGCTTATGAAGGGGTTTGGACTGCTGCAGAAGTGATTGATGCCAAAACACAGCTCCCCTTGGCACCCAGACTGCCAGTGCAGGGCTAGGTATTCAGAGGGGAAGTTCTTTCCACGCATCATGCCACCAATGCTATGTGGAGTAAGTGGGTCTCACTGATCACATAGCAAGGAAATCCAAATTTCCCTTGGATCTTGGAGATATCACCATCTCTGATGGTGAGAATCTCAGATTATCAGAAAAGAGGGAGAAAAAGGTGTCAGGCCCCTCCATATAATCTGCTACCAGAAAATGAAAAGTAACAAACACCCTCTCTTCACTCATGGTTCCTGCCACATTGTAAAGGATGCATTGAAAATGTAAATTTTCAATTTCCATATGCCATATGCAGTCGTACGCAGCAAGTCACACAAGCTACTGAAGGACAAGATGGATGAAGTACCTATACAGTGACCTGTAGATGGTGGCAAATGCTCTGTAGGGGTGGCTGGGACAATGGAAAAAGATCAATTGTCAGCATAGAAGTTAATCTATCAGGGCTGCTGAATTGTGACAAGACATTGCTGCACGGGTTTTTGCTTCTAGTCAGAGGAGGAGGTGAGAACATGTGAGGGAAAAAACATGGAGTCACCAAGGTCAGTGGTGAAGGAAGGCAGGAGCTGCTCCAGTGTGTGATGTACTTTTACAGCCAAGTTGACTGTTAAAATACATCATATAAAATGCACACATATCCAACAGTCTGGTTGCTGAAGAGCATCACCACAATGGACACGTGGATCAAGCTGCAAAAGTCAAGGTGTCACAGGTAGATCTGGACTGGCACCACAAGGGTGAATTATTTTTGACTTAGTGGTCACCAGGAAGAGATGCAGCACACAGATGGGGTAGCAGTTGAGGGGCAGACTTAACCATGGACACTAAATCCCAGGTGTGAGAGGCTGGAATGACTGCTGGCTTAAAGTATTTCATGTGTATTTGGGGACAAGGGGCAGGTTGGGCCTTGCTTGGTGAGATGATGCCCTCTTCTGGGGTGGTCCCTAGAATATCCGCAGAGAACATTCCTCTCACTTGGATAGTGTGCAGCTTTTAGGCTACTTCTGAGTGCAGTCATCTCCCCCTGGGAAGTCTCCCTGGGAGACTTCTTGGGTCATGGTGACCAAAGTATGTCAAAACCATGAGCCTTTGCAACATTATGTTAATTTGTTACTTCTTATTGGTTAGTCTCCTTGTTCCTGGTTTTTACCCCTGTTGATTGGTTCTTTTTGGATCCTCTCCCTGATTGGCCCCTTTCCCAATTCCTTTCCCCATTGGCGCAGCTGGAAAACCCCACCCCCTGGCTACCCTATATAGTCCCTGTCCCTTTGAGCTATTTGGTTCTTCCTCATTGGGTTCTCCCCCTTTGGATGTCTGGGAACAAAGAAGACCTTTGAAGAAGAAAAGACCCCGTCTTGCTGTTTTATTCCCGCATCACCCAAGGTGGCAAGTGTGGATCTGCTGCTCAGGCAGCCTCACAAAAGAGCAAATCACCCAACACCTGAGAGTGCCTGTGCCTCTGTCACACAGGCTGTCTTATTAAAGATGCTTCTGACGAGGCATGTCGTGGCATCTTCACCACCAGACCAGACCACAGTCCTGCTCCTCACACACCGCCCATGGGGCCTCTATCCCAGCCCCTGCAGTGACTGTCAATCCATGGCACACTGGAGGCATTTCTCCACACCTGGGAGCTCCAGTCCAGCCCCACAGTGGCCAGGTGACCTTCCCCCAGGAGGGAGAGATCCAGGAAAGCCAAAGTGTACTTAACCCAGAACATGAGGCAAGCACATGTCTTGACCCTGTCTCCCTTTGGGATTTCTATCAGCTGAACACTGCTGAAACCAGGACTGGTAGCTATATCTTTTCTTTCCTCTTTCCTCTTTCCTCTTTCCTCTTTCCTCTTTCCTCTTTCCTCTTTCCTCTTTCCTCTTTCCTCTTTCCCCTTTCCCCTTTCCCCTTTCCCCTTTCCCCTTTCCCCTTTCC
>JANPWX010019691.1:577827-675350 GCA_024734555.1 Trochalopteron elliotii | reverse complement strand
TCCCTTCCCAGAACTTCCCTTCCCAGAACTTCCCTTCCCAGAACTTCCCTTCCCTTCCCAGAACTTCCCTTCCCAGAACTTCCCTTCCCAGAACTTCCCTTCCCTTCCCAGAACTTCCCTTCCCAGAACTTCCCTTCCCAGAACTTCCCTTCCCAGAACTTCCCTTCCCTTCCCAGAACTTCCCAGAACTTCCCAGAACTTCCCAGAACTTCCCTTCCCAGAACTTCCCAGAACTTCCCTTCCCAGAACTTCCCTTCCCTTCCTTCTATTCCTTCTATTCCTTCTTCTTCTAAATCACTCTTTTTGGAGTTTTGAGTAATGTAAAATCAGATGGGCTTGGAGTTTGCTAAGTTGAATGGGTGTAAGCTAATGCTTTATGAAACGCTCTATGTTGATTGAATGTTGCTCTAAACTTTTGGAAAAATTCTCTGATTTCTGAAGTTGCCAGTAAAGCTTTTTGTTGTCTTGACCCCTTGGGAACATATTGTTGGTATTTCTCCCCTGCCTCTAAATCAGGGTACCTAAAAACCCCTAAGCTGTTTCATGAGTCTTATTGAGCAAATTTTGGGGCCTCACACTGGGTTATTCATAACTGTAAAACGTTTTCTGCGATCTAGTCAAGTAGGTAAAGTGTTGTTAAATGACAGCATTGTGCAGGTCTGTCATCTGGTCTATAGCATAGCACTAGATGTCAATGTTTAGGCATCTGAATTGAGATCCTGATTGGTGTGAATCAGTTAGATTTTAAACTAATGACTGCACTGAAGAAAACAAAACAAAACAAAACCTGATAACTGATACTAGTTTGGGCATCAAAAAATGCTGGAATGGCTGTATACTAAATTTAGTGTCTTTCACCAGACAACATATATTAAATCAAATAGACAATCTCTAAATGTATATAAACAATTTAGTGTGCAATTGTTTGTTTAGTGCAATAAACAATTTGTTTATTTTATAAACAAAATAGTGTGATTTGGGATAGGAACTCCATGTAAGAAACTGAGGAATAGGAATGTAATTGATTATTTTCATACAAATTTTTGGATGAAGTTTGCGTAAGCACCACGGACCTCTATTCTTTGTTCTTTGCTTTAGAGGGTTTTAGTCTTTTAAAAGTTCTTCTGTGGAAGCATGTACACAGAAAAATAGAAAATTTTGATTTTTCTCAATACTCAGTGAAATTAACTACAGGGTTAAGCACCTCACTTCTGGTGCCATGTAAGGTGAGGCTGCTGAGTGAAGTCTGTGTGGTGATGCCCAAATACAGCCTTCAAAAGAGTACATATCCAAATGTCTCAATCAGCATCACAAACCCTCTGACAATTCCTGGCAGTATGAAACAATCTAAACCATACAAATAACCACATGGAGCCATTTAATATCAGGAAATACAGGAGGTATAGAGCAGTTGCACTGCGCTGTATTGTCAAGAAATTCATGCGTACTCATACACAATTACATTTTATTTCATAGATACTGAACCAGGTAGTCAGCCTTCCTGTTTGTATTCTGATCACCTGGCTGAAAGGTGACTGTGTGACACTCATTCTTTCTGTCTCTAGGCTCAGGACACCCAATTCCTCACTTACCTTGTGGTCTGAGGAAGTGCTGAGCCATTCCAAGCTTAGTTCAGCCACAAAAACCACTATGAATCTACTACTGGAATATAGTGTGGTACTGAAGGACACGAGCTTTCCAGCCATATACTTTTGACATCCAGACTGTAAAATGCTCCCTACATTGTGGGAACAGCCATAAAAGAAATTAAGCTTTACAGTAAGCAAGGATTTCCCTTAAAATACGGAATCTCCAAATAGCTACTACTTAAGTATTCAGGGTAGTCTTTGTTTCTCTTGTGGGCAAATGCCTGAGATCAGATCCGTAAAATGTGTCAGAAGCAGCAGTTTTGTTTCTATTGGTAATGTATCACCACTATTTTCGACTTGGAGAAACATGATTTGGGAAAAATTGCAAATAAAACGTTAATTTAGGCCTCCAGTCTTTCTTTTTGTCTCTCTTCACCTCCTCAGTTATCACTTATTTTTGGTTGAAAATCTAAAGAAGGGACCAGAGTGCTAAAAGGTTTTCTCCAGCAGTGTGTGTATATACTTATGTATGTTATGAAAGCCTGAGCTGATTGCAGCAGCAGGAGCCAGCTTCAGGGAACAAAAGCTGTTTTCTTTCCCTGGCATTTGCTGTTCAGGAATTAATCTTGCATGTGTGCATGTACACTCACAAACACATATACACTCTTTGAAACATAATGGAGCCTGGAATTTTCTTCATAAATGTGTTCCTCATAATTTTGTGTGAGGTGATCCTCAATCTTTTTTTCTCCTGAAAATTCTATTTTTAATAATCTGTTGATTTTATGTTTCTGGAAACCTATGAAATGTTGGTTTTTTTACCTAAAATGTAATTTATTAAAATGCAGCAAATCATCAGTTCTTCCCAGACAGAAGGAGCTGTATATATTCTTCCTGTCTTTTTTGATGAAGTTTTCTGCTTGATGGGCCAGAATGAGAAAGTGGAGATAGAAGTGCCATGAGTCAGCTCTTCAGTTATCAGGGGAAAACTGGAGAGGAACATCAAAATCAGACTTTAGAGATGTGAACTATATCACATGACAGTGTGAAAATCAAATGACAGTGTCAAATACGACAGTTTCAAAGGCTATTCATTAAAAGCTACAGGCATGTCAATTTTGCCAATGAAACTACAGCCATATTGACATTTTTAACAACTTTTGAATTTTTGCTTCTTCGCTTAATATATTGGTGGAGAACCTTATGCTAGTAGAAAACATTTAATGTTTATGGATGTGAAGATAAGAGACTTATTGTTCATTTCATAGGTGTTCAAGTTCAACATACTTTTTTGTTTGAAGTCTTGTTCCTTACTTGGGGTGGTACATTTGCAGCTGACAATGGCAAAGAGTAACAAGGAATTCTTCATTTATAGTTACAAAATTAGTTAAAATACAAAAGTGATGGGCAAGAATTGAAAAAAAAAAAAGCCAGTAATAACAGCAGGACTTTTTCATCCAAATTCTGGGCAAGAAAATAGTATACTGGTTTAGTTTTTCCTTGTTAATACTGACATACATGAACCTTTTATGGAACTCAGCGTTTCTACTTCTGCAAAGGCATCTGAAAGAGATTTCTTAAAGCCCTGAACTGTAATAGAGAGTATTTCTCACAGGTTTCTTTTCTTACTGAAACTCTGACATTCCTGATGTGGAGAAAGAGGTGAGAAGGAAAATAAAAGCGGTGGGAACACCAAGAGATTCTTTTTGCTTTAAAGGACAGATGAAATGGTGTGGTGAAATGACAGTATCCAAAGTGCTGCTGCTTTCAGCTTTTCCTGGGGTATTACTGGTGTTTAAAATCCATCCATAACCTGATTTTTAGTGTGTGCAATTCAGCACTGTATTTTTTTTTCTTTCTCTGATATAAGAGACATAGAAACAGAATATTAACAAAAGATAACTGTAATATTAGTGTTGAGGAATCAAGCTTTGTGGTGAGGCTGTGTAGGAATTAACTTGTTTGTTTCATGGGTTTTGAATGAAGCTATCAGACAACTTTTGGTCAATTAACATTGCAACCAACTGTCTAATGTTTTTCCTACAAACAGCTGTTGAAAACAAAATTTCCTGTTGAGGCCCTGTTGTCTTCTTAAAATTGGCTTTGTCAGGTTCTGCAGTGTATGAAGCCAACTAAATGATGATTTCTTGGCTGAAGAAATGAAATTAGTTGTAAAATGAATGTTTAGGAAGGGTTTTTTGTCTTCTAGCATGCTCACATATGCCTGTTTGTGACCAGTTTTCCATCTGATGAGAATTTGAATGCACTAATGAGAAAAATTGAAAGGAGAACATACAGAGGTTCTGGACCTGTAAAATTACATCTCATGCTGTCTATCAAGTTAACCTCTGCTTCCCTTGTTATCACTTGCCCTAGGTGGAAATTTGCAAAAATTATCATAATGCAAATTATTTGTCTCACTAACTTTAGAAAGAACTTGAACAAATGCTTATAGCATGCTTTAATTTAATTACAAGATTTAATTTAAATATATGAAATCTTACTGAGTGTTCTTGACTCTGTCCCGAAGAGTTTTTTCAGGTCTCTATTTTTCCACTGTAGGTTTAGAAATGCCCCTTGTTACCCACTTGGGGTCATTGGTCGAAGACAGAGACAACACAAACACACTGAGCATCCTCAGTAAATACCAATGAGTTTTCTCTCATTATAAATTAATGAGAATTAATTAATTAATTAATTAATGAGAATTTATCTTCTCCAGCTACGGACCAGCTATACTATGACACCCACTCAAAATTTTTGATTATATACCTGTAGTACAGTTTTGCCATGAAAATGGTGGAAGACTAAATTAGGATTCAACAGTATCTGGTATGTTTAATGAAAGAAAAAGTAAGAGCTGGGCTGCAGATCAAAGTGGGGGTTCTGGAGAGACAATCCTCAAAAGACAGAAAGATTCAAAAGTGATGTTTAATGCTACTGGAAGGGATAATTTTCCTTCCTGTCTTTCCCCTAGTGAGAGTTTATGATTGATCTCTCAATGGTCATAGCAGTATTAAATATTTATTAGGGCTCAAATCAACTATGACAGTTTTACTGCTTCTTCTTAACTTGTCAACTTGAAATTTTGTTTATGACTAGCATGAGCATTGCATTTATGTTTATTTTGTTGTTTTAGTTTGGTTAGCATACCTATTTTGAATGGGTTTTACCTCATTTTTAACGAAACCATTTGTTGCAACTTGTGAAGTATATACATGGACATATAAAACCTGTCTCTTACTGAAAAAGTGTCATTACCTGTTCAACTGATTGTTTAGAGACTGTCTTTCAGAGGGCTTATTTTGGCCCAAGACCTCCTGTATGAAAAAAGGTAAAAAATGCATGGTCCAAAAATATCCATGTAAGGATGCACCTATAGCAAACCAGTGTGTACTTGTGAAAGAATTGCTATTGTCACCCAGTTCTCTGCTGTTATCTGATCCTGATTCAGTCCCTTCCAAACATGTCTCTCCCTTGTGATACAGACATCTATTCTCCAATTCCCAGTATTCTTCATTTTGTGTTCTGTCAAGGTGCACTAGTATTAAACTGGTCAGACCCAGTAGTATGCATTAATTTTCAGTAATACTTTGTGTTCATAGTGTAGCTTTGGTAGGATTAGGCTCAAAATTTTGTGTTTGGATTGATAATTCTTTGGTGTGTCCAGATTTTAAAAATGAGGCTCTTTTCCTTTTTTGCTGTTTTCTAAATTTTTTGAGCTATTTTTCAGACATGTTGGATTGACCTCATTAGTCAGGATATAGCTAAAATAAAAATTGGTTTACACAGACTCAAGATTTGAAATACTCAGAATAAGTAGTGCTTTCCATGGAAATTTGATTAATACAGCATCTCACTGACAAGAACCAAAATATTTATCTACTGCACAGTTAAATTCCTTTTTTCCCCTTGGGGAAATTCTGACTGTCTTGCAGAGTAACATGGAAAAGACCATCACTGTAAATTGCATTCTTTTCTTGAGGGTTAGAAAATGTATTGTAACTATCATCCTTGTACTGAGTAATGACATAAGATTCCTCTAGCAGAGGAGAAAATTACATTGCATGACATACTCTTTTTTTAACAGGTCCACATTTTTTTTGGTCTAAATTTCTTCTCCTGACACTTTTCGACCATTACATATTTAGTCCCAGTAAAATTTGGGCCACCTTTCTTTCCCATAGCTCTTCCTTATCTAACCTCAATAATAAAAAACCCATAATATATTTAGGATTTAATTTTTCTGGATCACAATGAAAAAGTGGGCAAAGCTGCTAAATGTTTGCAATCCTGCAGAGAAAAAAACCCACACCAGAATCTGTTCCAAATCTACTAGGAAAAAACCCCCAATATGACCTATAAAATGACATTTTTTCAGGCCTCCTAGTAGTATTTCTTCTGTCTATACTATATCCTTCTGCACAATGATTAGATTTTTACAAGCAGTATCACAGGTTGTACTTTGCTTTTCTTTCTACAAAGCAAATGCAGTATTCATTTAATTGTCATGTTACCTGTGTCAGTTTTAAATGTGTTTATATAGGCCACAGAGGTGAAACAAGCTAACCTGATTCAGCCCTGAGGTTCAGGCCTGCAGGGAGACACAAACTGGGAAAATGCATTTTAAAATTCTGTGTGAAATTTCACTCAGAAGAGTGCAGCAAACCAAGTTTGTCCTTCCTATGACATAAATGAAGTTCCACCACAAAAGAATTCGAACCAGCTTCTCACAAAAGTTACAAGACTCCCTCTGACCCTCTCTCATTTCAGAAATATTCATATATACTGAGAACTATGAAATGCCATAGCAAATAAGCTATTAATTTAGCCCATGTCAATATTGGAGATTTTCAGGTGAAGCAATAATGATGTTCTACTCTTCTCCATCATGTTATTCGAGTTATTATATGCTCATGCAGCATCTAGAGGAAGGTTAGATTTGATCAAAAAAGTTGAATTTCTTCAACATTTATGGCTTTGTAGTATTCTTTGGAGAGAAATATTCTTAAACTGTACATTTAAAGTGTGTTCTGTGTTCTGTCCCTGACATTCTGGCATTGTGACCTGTGCCTGAATCTCCTGTTTCTGTGTGATGGCAGAGGTCCCAATTTTCTCCTCACAAGAGAGTAAATGGTCCAGTTCTCTCCCAGCCAGCCCTTGCATGTAGGCCTCCTTTCAGCAGAAGGGAATAAAGCAGGAAGAACTTGATAAGTGATATGTGCTGAGCATTGCCCCAGTGTGGATTGAGACTGCTCCATGTGTAGACAAACATCACTCAGGAATGCACATGTTCTGCACCTTTGGTGTGGTCTGCTTTTTTATTATTCCTAGTCCATCCAACAAGCTGGATATTTCAAGAGTTTTTTTGTCATATTTCCATATTTTATTATTCTTTATTTTGAAAGTAATATTCTTTCTCATGCTGTTTAGCAAATGAATAATATCCTGTGATTAAATTGGTTAGAAGAATGTGTAAAAGATGGCAGACCTTACATCTAATTTCTGTGAACAAAAGAGTGTATGTCTTCCAAAGAGACACTTTGCAGCTTTGTTCCTGTGTATTATGTTGCATTTTAGTTGACTGACTGACCTTTAAATAGTGTGAGATTAACAAACCAATAGAAGGGAAGAGGCACATCTAGTAATCAGGGTTTCTTATTAAAGGATTAATGTGAATGTAGTAGAGAAAATGTATCCTGACCACTTATAAGGAATGCTTTTTTCTTCCTGTGGCAATCCCTTCTTCCCATTTACATTCCAGTCCTGCAAGTTATTTGAAAAAGTTTTGTATCACTCTGTAAGATCCTGAGTGGACCTAGTTTCATGCTTCTAGTTCTAACGATGTATTAAGCTTGGGTGGAGTCTGGCCTGGATGGAGAGGGAACCACCTTCAGCATCTGTTTTTAGAAAAGATCACAGACCTGATTATGTATCCACTTCCACATGAAGTGGAACAAAACCAGTTCATATTAGAGAAGAAACTGGGGAATGTTTGTTTGTTTGTTTGTTTGTTTGTTTGTTTGTTTGTTTGTTTGTTTGTTTGTTTGTTTGATTGTAATGTCTTGTAAAAAAACCTCTTCACTCCCCTAGTTTGCATGATTGTGAGAGATTCAACATTTTCACTCAGAAAATAGGATTTGGTAAAGTGTTACTGCTACTATATTTTACTGAACTCTCTCTGAAGGTTTTCCTCAGGTACTGAAGATAGTCATCTTCTTTCAGGTTTTGGAGAGTTTGATGTTCCATTGGGTTTTATACTAGGACAGCATTCACAGTTCTAAAAGAAGTATGTAGATTTTTATAGCACATCTAATTGTTAGATTGCCTTTCACTCTTTTAAAGCATTGCCATGATACTAAAAATAAAACTGTTAGGAAGCTGCCATATTAAAACATTATTTATGCTTGTTATATGTGCCTACTATTCATACAGAATCTGTGAAACTGTGAGATTTTAAGTATGTAATCTATTCCTTTCTCTTTGTGTGTGAGGTCCCTCATTCTTAGATTAATCCAGTCATACAGTCTGCTTTTGAGTTCTACTCCTGCAGGGTTCCAAGATTTGCAAAACAAGCTGGAGAAGGGGAATGAAGGAGAAATTAATTCTGTGGATGTTCTAGTCTGTATTATATGTTGGAGAAATCCCAAACTCCATCTGGGACCGTTAGCCTTCAGGAGTCTATCGATAAAATGGATTCCCCTGCAAGTCAAGTGAAATAAACTCTAAGCTGGAGACCTAATGCTCTGAAAAGGCTTAATGCTCAATTTGTCTTCAGCCCTAGATCTGAGACAAGTCTAATGTTGAACCCTAGTAATGCATTTTTTCCCTACAAAAATGGTGTTCAGAAACCTAAAAAAGCAGGAAGGACACTTTCCAGGATCTTATCTTTTTTTTTTCTCCAGTTCACTGGCTGGGCTGACAACATAAGACTGACTGCAACTGCTGCTATTGATTCACTCTGCTAGCTCATCTCTAATTAGAAAAAAATACTTTCTCAGCTGCAGTAAATCTGTAATAACTTAAAAAAATAATAATGAAAACAGAGAATGAAGACATTTCCTGCTCTTGCTCTGGCCTTTTTTTTTTTAAGGCTCTTTGTACACCTTCTGAATTTTCCCACTGTTTAAAGAAATGCTTGAAAAGATATATTCTGCAGGTCATGTCATAGCAACAGCTGCTAGCCAGATGTTTTCTACTGGGGATACATATCTGCCTCACTGTGTAAATCTAAGAAATTTAATTTTATGCAATTGGTCTGTAAAAGAACTCAGACTAGTTTTAAAGATATTTTGTACTTAAGAGAAAGTCTTTCTGTTGTATTTGAATTAACAACTTAGGGGAAACAGAAGAACAACAAATACAGTAGTCATGTGTTTATCATAAAGGAACTTTATGTATTTTAGCTGAACTAACTCAGTACAGTCTCCTGGAATACTCCTAGTTACAACCCTAACTAGAAAAAAATTCCAAATGTCTAGGTTAAAGACAACACTTGTCATACTCTCTGTGCTTTAAGTATTTCTGCTGAGGAGCATCGTTTTGGCTTCTTCAGGGTAGCCAGGATTATCTGTACAATCAGTTAATGAAGCTGAGCATGAATTGTGCTGATGAGGCAATTCAGGGCATGGACTGAATAATGTACACATCATATCTATTTAATGCCTATAATAAGGAGCTGGCCATGAAGCAGTGCCACTAAAGTGAAAGAATGAAAATAGTTTTTCACTAAATGAAAGATTTTAAAATAGGTTTATTTTCTTTACAAGTTTCTGAAGTGGACTCAATCTCGAAAATTGTACAAAAAAAAGTAGACAGGATTTTTTTGTATGAGGAACTGGTGATTTCTTTATCTTGTTAATCCATTTCTAGTCTTCTGGTCAATGGTTACTGACCATCCTTCACAATTTATTTACATCCTTTACACATACAGCCTCTGTTGTTTCCACTGCCTTTCCTTTACATTCTTCCCTCCCTAGGATCTAGCTCTATTCTTTGCAAGAAAAAGCACACTGTCATTCATTTATTGTCATTCACTTTCCATGATTTGTCAATGGCTCAAGCAAAAATTTGGGACACCTCTGGTCTTGATAATAAGGGTGATTAAAACTACTGTAGTTGTTCACTTTCATGATTTATGATGATTCAGTTAAAAACTTGCAATTAAACCAGGTATTTATCAGATCTACTTGTAGGGATTAATCTTCTGTAGATCACTTTTAGATTTTTAGTATGTTAAATGAAGCTATAGAACGTGTCATTGTATGTGTAAATTACGAATTCTGCTAGTTCCAGAAAAACGTAATCACTAGTAAATAGGTAAAATTAAATAGTTTGCTATTAGCAATTAATTCAGAAGCCCCAAAAAAGTAATGTTTCCTTATACAGTTGAACTTCTCCTATCCCCAAATCCTCCTAGTTTGATCTGTTAGCCTTGGAAGATTTATTTAATATTCCCAACATTCATGACAAGTAGATCTCAGGTCATATTATATGGAACAAAGTGTGGGTCTAAGAGGATGCCTTTTCCCTATGCCTGATCTAAGCAGCTGATGAGCATTTTGTGGAGTCCTGGAAAGCAGCTTTTATTTCCACCTGGGAATAAGAAAGATTTTCTGTGCAAACTTTAGTTTACGTTGGAGTAAATGTCCTGTTCCTGCTCTAAGCAGATCCCATACTGCTGGCCTTTCTCTAACCCCTTGAATTAGTGATGTTTATATAACCTCTATTCTGTGTGGGATCTGTAGATCTCAGTACAAAAGATGGTAAATACCTCTGTTCCTACAGCTGAAGAGGAGTGAGATTTTTTTCTGTCTGGACAAACTTGCATGAATGCAGTAATAAGAATCACAGAATCACAGACTATTCTGGTTTGGAAGGGACTCACAAAGATCATCAAGTCCAACTCTAAAACCAATGGGGATTGAAGTAAAAAAGCTCTAAAGACTTTTTCCTGCAGTCAGAGGAAGAAAAAGTGAATGAAAACCAAGAGTGAAGTCCATGCTCTAAAGATGAGCAAACACTGATGTTCTCATTTAATTATCTTGCTAATTACTTAATCATGGGATTTTTGTGGGTTTTGTCTAATACAGAAGAGGGTGTGTGTCTTCTCTTCCTTCAATTACTAACTTATAAATTATTTTTGTATTTCTTATTTATTTTTGCTCCAGACAAGAAGAATCTATTTGTGAAAACAGAGGAAAAATACAATATAATAAAATGAAATGTTTTTACAAAATTTAAAATTCTGTTTCAGAGTTTCTTTTTGCTGCTGACAGTGGGAAACTTGCTGCCCGAGTACGTGTCATCATTGCAGCAGAGGAATCAGTTCTTTTTATCCCAGCCATACTGATAAAATTGCAGCAACACCAGCTTTCAGGATTCTTCTTTTTATTTTTTCCAACTTGATTTTGAAAGTAAATGTCCCCTATTCTCATGGTTCTTTTAGGCATAAAGATTATGAAGGAGTTGTCTTAGAAGTTAATGGTAGAATTCTTCCTGACTTCATTTAGGCTTCAATTCTGTCATGTATTTAGGAAAGTGCTGTTTTCATTTATTAGGAGCCTAGAAAAGGTCATCACAGGCCCTGGTCCTCTGTTCTGCTGTGTGTGTGCTGAAGGTTACATGCATGCAGAGCCTCAGTGAAGTTAACAGTATTTCATGCTGTCACAACAATCTGCCCACCTTCTGTAATTGCAGGATCAGGACAATGGCTTGTAAATTACAACACTGATGGGCCAAACTGAAATGCTAATTCTGCCTCTGAAACTCTGTGGGAAATCAGTCTTCTCTTTACCTAGATAGCTGTGCAAGAGATGTTTGTCCAACCTGTCTGGTACTAATACTTCAGAGGTGATTTGCTGTATTTTTGGAAGCATTCTCACTGCATTATGTGGCTGCTCTGAGACATCCAAATATTTCAAACTTCCTGCAGTTATTTAGTTATTTGACCTAATCAATGTATGTAGGATATAATTGCTTTCTCTCCTGTAGGAGGTAGCACAGGAAAGAAATGGCATAATTCAGCACTGCTCTCTTCTGTAGTGACAGCCTGTCATTTCCTGTACCGTGCTAGGGATTATGAATAGACAATGTATGTAGGCTGAACGTAGTTGCTTGGTAACTGTCTTCTTCACTTTCTTAAATGCAATGGCCTCTCTTCAGAAAAAAGTCAATTAGTTTAATTTCTTTTGAATTTCAAGCAATAAATTTGCCTTTAGCTCCTCTGAGTATCACAGTAAATAGAGGGGGAGACTGTTTGAAACTTTGAACTATTAATTTGCTTGGATTTTCTAAGGCAAGCCATCTAATAAATGTTAATGTGGTCATCATCATAACCAGACTTTTTTCACTCGAGGAGAGTTTATATATAGCATAGATTAAACTTTGAAATTATTATACACTATATCATTTTTGTGGTACAGGAGAGAAATATTTGCAGATTTGCTACTGGAGTGAAACATTTGCAAACATGTGACTGTCTTCTATTCAAAATCAAGTTTGTTCACCATTAACTACATGGACATTATTATGAATGTGTTACTTATTACAGACAGATTTGCACCTTACTGTAAACATTAAGGAAAAAACACCAGGTTTAAAAACTCGCAAGTAAAGTCTGAAAACTGTGAGAAAGAATTGCTTAATTTCATATGATAAAAGCTGTAGGAAGTTAAATGACCTAAGATGAAGCAATTCCAAAGTACAGAAGGGGGGCATGGTCCAAGTGTCAATGCTCACACCATTGTAATCAAACAAAAGTAAGGCAGGCTGACCAGAGCAGTGAGAAATGCTCCTTAGCTGCCTCCTGATACAGTTCAGCATATGGCCAGAGTGTAAATGTATCAATCTCTGAGGGTTCAGCCCTTGCAGATTGGCTTAAAATAATTTTAGTGGGACTGCTCTTTCGTGAAATAAAAGGTTTAATAAATTAAAAATAACAAACGTTACAGAAAACAAAAGAAAAGCCACTCACAGGTGTCTGAGAAAGCCTCTGACCCCCTGCTAGAAACACTCCAAAAAACCCTTTGGGCTCCTTCCTAAATACTTGATGTTTTAGGAGGGACAATTTGGCTTGCTGCCAATAGGGAGAGGTGCAGGATTTGAAGAACAGCGAAAAGGTTCAATAGGTGCTTATCTCTTGCTACTGGGCCAATTACTGTCAGAACAGCAAAGAAGTTTCTGGGTTCTTTACCTTATAAGAAATGCAATGTGTGAGTCTTAAACTTTTCCCTATATGGAAAACACTTGCTGGATGTGGGAAATGCATTCCTACGGCTTTCCAAGGTGAAATCGGAAGACCAGCCATCTCAAGTATGTGTGTACCAATGCACATACCCTGGGGAACAAGCACAAGGAACTGGAGCTCTGCGCCTTGTCAGAAAGTAATTATATCTTAGAAATGACTGAAACATGGTGGGACAACTCACCTGAGTGGAGAACTGTGATGAATTGATACAATTCTGCATGGTGGCTAGTGTGTTATAAGCCCCACAAAGGTGTCTCAAGCTCTGAGAGCTGACCTGCAACCTCCCAGAAATGGCCTTAAAATAACTGTGGGACAGCTGATCAGGTGTGCTTTGAAAAGCAAAAGGTTCTAATTGAAGAGAAAATAAAAAAAAAACAATAGAAAAAGAAACAAACAAAAAACCAAAACCACACACACACACACACATAAAACAAAACAAAAAAAAAACCCAAAAAACCAAACCAAAAGCCATGCTCAGGTGCAGGGAAACTCCTTACCCCTGGCTAAGGCACCCCAAAAAGCACCAAGCACCTCTGTGTTCTTTCTTATGCACTTAATGATTCAAGAGGGTCCTTTGACTTGCTGCCCAATAGACAGCAGCTACATTTCTGAGGAGCAGCTAAAAAGTCCAACAGGTTCCTCTGTGCTGGCACTGGGCCAATTATGATGAGTGAAGAACAGAAAGTTCTGGTGCTTCTTAGAAGTCAGGGATGAAACTGAAACCTCTTTCCTAAAATGGAAACATTTGCTTGGGTGTGGGGATACAATGCAACAATGGATGGCTGTGATGATGTTTCTTAAGTAAGATTCATCAACAGAACCTGATATTAATGGATGAGTTCAACTATCCAGACATTTGTTGGAAGAAAAATTGAGTAGCTCATATGTCATCCATGAAGATCTTGGCACATGTAGAGGACTGCTTCCTCATGAAAATGTTGAATGTGCCAGCCTGGAGTGAGGTGCTGCTGGACTTGCTACTTACAAAGGAATAAAAACTGCTTCATGATATCCTGGTTACTGATACCCTAGGCTGAGGTGATCACAATATTAAAGACTTTGGAATTAAGCCTAGTGCAGAATGTTAGTACTAGCGCGAAGGTTTTAGAAGAGCAAACTTGATGCCATCCAGAGCTCATTTGGGAGGAATTTCATGGGAAGGTTCCCTGTAGGATAGCAGAGGTTTCAAGTAGCTCTGCTGGTAGTTTTTTGAGAATGCTCTTCTACAAGCACAAAGACAGCTCATCACCTCTGATGGTCAAGGGAGGTAAGTGGAGCAAGAGACCCTTTGGCATAACTGTGAGCTCTTGGGTCTGCTCAAAACCAGAAGATAACCTAAGAGATGTGGAAAAATGGACATTTCCAGCTTGTGCAGAGGTGCAGTTAGAAAACCAAAAGCTGACCTCAAATTAAAATTGGCCAGAGATGTCAAAATCCTCAAGCAAACGTTCTTCAAGTACATAAACAACAAGGAGGAACAGAAGGAAAATACTGGCCTGCTGTTGAAGAGGAAAGTGAATTATTCACCAGAAATACTGCACATGATGAGTTTTTCAAAACTTCCTTCTCTTCTGCCTTTACCAGCACTGCTGGGCCCCTGGCCTTGGGAACAGCTATCCAAGTTGGTATGAAAAACAGTTTTTGTCAGCAAATGACTGAACTTAGGCTATTTCAAGAGTATTCTTAGTGATGTGGAAAACAGTGGAAATTTTTAAAAATTCATCATTTTTATTTATATAAGTAAGAAGAAGCTTTCTACATAGAAATCTGCTGAGTAAGAAGTAGCTAGGAATAAAATGCTAAAATGTAAACATTTTACCCTTAAAAAAGCCTAGAGAATTGCCCAGTGCTGACATGTCTTCTAAAGCCTCATTTGGGGTATCATGCCTTTAAAAGCAGGAGTCCCAGTATTTTTTATTAAATAGCTGCATTTTAGTGTGGACCATGGAATTTATAGCATTTCAGAGGTCAAAAAAAGGTATTGTGAATAAAATTAAGCCTTTGTCAGAGGCTGATATATTGTTTTCCTGCCCTCCAATTCTGGCTGTTTTTGTTTTAATGCTGACAACATTTCTGCTGTGGTGAGTCAATTACCTTCCTGATATTAAGCACTTCTACTCACTAATCAGCTGATGAAATCTTAAAAGATGAAAGGAAGATGAAATTTCTTGTCATCTACAAACTGTAGAACACATTTGCAGACAATTTTAAACTACTTTTATTACTGTTGTGCCTAAGAGTTATCATCAAGGACTGCAAAAATGGATATTTTGAAAGAAAGTGGGAGTTATTTCTAATGTTTTAGTATTGGTCATGACACATCAATGAATGTCCAGCTTTCAAAAGATTTCCATAGACTGTCACAGAAGATTAATATTTTAAAAATTGCACTTTTCTTCTAGGGATAAATTAAGAACTGATTAGAAGACAAAAAAGGGCTGACTTGAAATGGCTCTGTGCTTGTGCAACATACAGAGTGAAGTTAGGAGTGCTTTCTGGAAAAGATAATGCCCAATTGTGTGCTTTCAAATCATGGGGTTTTGTAAAAATGTTCCCAGGCAATTCAGAACTGTGTACTGCAAAAGGTCATCTGTCAGCTATCCCTGACACAGTATGCATTCGGTGGTAGGAAGAATATTTCAAACCAGGTAGACTAGTTTTTGAAGATTCTACTCTTCTGAATTGAAAAGTCATATCAAAACGTGTATGTGAGCTCTGCAGAATGTACTTCAAATAATTTTGTCTGATCTCTGGGATATTTTCCAGCACTTCTCCCAGAGATCTCCTGGGTGGACTTTGCAATTTTAGAAAAACAGACTGCTGATTGTGAAAATGGTGAAGCGAGGTACTAGGAACTCTTAAGAGATGGTGAGAATCTATTTTGCAGCTTGAAAGAACTGGATTCTTAGGGTACCCATTGGGAATCCAATAGAAGTCATTAATAACTTTTGAAATAGGTCCTCATTTTGTGAGCTGTTACTTCGTGTCATGGCTTTTTGTGCTCATGCTTCGCTGTGATGTGGAGGACAAAGTTTGCATCTTGTGTTCTTGTTTTTGTTGTCAAAGCAATGAAAACAGAATTGGTGAAATAATTCCTATCTTTATACATTCTCATGATGAAGCCATTGAGTTTTTTTTCTCAAGTGGATGCTCTGGCCTATTCTGATTCTCAACTCTTGTTGAAGGGACACCCAGCAAAGGAATGAAATTTCTGTTTACAATGGAACTACCTTCTCAAAATACCACCTTTGATGTGAATGATGTGCTTCCCTAACAAAGGAAAGGGAAGCACATCTCTCTCTCTCTCTCTTTGAGGAGAGAGAAGAAACTGGCAGTTATTTTAGGTAGTAGTTGTGTTCTTCAAGGTATTCACACCTTAAGCAGACAACAGCTCTCCTACATTAACCACACAAGAAAGAGAAGGACTTCAGTATCAGCCTCCCACCTCCTTCTTACCCTGTATCTTTATCTGTAGTGTGGCTTTGGAGTTTTTTGGGGTTTTGTTCCTGGAAGATGATATGTGTATACTGAAAATATACTAAAAAAACAAACAAACAAAAAAGGTAGAGAAATGTTACCAGTAATCAGCACTTCTTGTCAAGGTTACATTCTACAGAAGTGTAGTACATATAATTAAAAACCTTCCCGCCTTTATGGTGGCTAATTCCGCCTACAACAATCTCTAGGGCATTTTTTCTTTATAATCACAAGTATAATCAACTTCCAGCAGGGTTTTATTATTGCAATGTCCTCTCAATTTCTACAAAAGTGGTGCTTCTACACCAGAATCAGTAGCCTTAAGAATTCCTTTGCAGAGAAAAAAAAAATTGACTTCTAAATAGACCTTATCATGAGAAAATTAAGGACTTCAAATAGAAAAGCATGGGATTTTGACTTTATGAAGTGCATAATCTATGTCTCCATCTTTCTAAACACAGGAAATTTATATTGTTTCTTCTTTTGCCCTGTTCTGCCATTTGCTTCCTCTTTTACCTATCTGCTGGGAGATAGACTAAAATAGAAAAATGTGTCTGTGAAAAAATGTTTAATTTAATTTTTTGTATGACATTTGAAAAGGAATACTTGAAAAAAAGCTAGAAATCCATGTTAGAAATAGGGGGTATTTAATTTTAAAGATGACTTTTACTTGTAACCTTGTTTCTAAAATCGGCTACATGATGAGCAATCATTTTTGAGGGCATTGGCTATCTTCTCTTCAGCTGGGTTAGTGCTATTGAACTGCTGTCTCATTCATAAATCTGTAATGATTCCAGTTGCATTCCTATGTACATGTGCATAGAAGCTGGTATAGGACACAAAGATAACCATACAGCACAATCATTGTTAAAAAAAATTAAAAAATGAACATTTAAGTACTTCCATGTTGAGTTGTGACCGTGAAAGAGCACAGTATTTCTGAACACAAATATATTCAGTGTGTGTCAAATATTATGACAATACTTACAAGGAGAAAAGCATATGAATGCCAATCCATCTCCAGCAGACCTTAAAATTAAGACAGGGTTTATAGTGAGAACATGTGCAAATCTTTCACTTCTATTCCAGCTATAGACTGTAGGTGTTTGTTAAACCAATGCATGCCAGATACCAGATATCTAACAACTTCCCCATCTCTGAGAAATTTCTGGTGGGTTTAGACACAGAACAAGGAGCTCCTGCTTGCTAGCTGCATCTGATTTTCTATCATCATAATCAGCTGGCTGAATTTAAACGTTTCCAGCTTTGGGACTAGTCAAAAATGGGGGAAAGTTGCAACCTTGACTGACCCCCATGCTAGAGGACAAACCTGACCTTGTGGTTGGCAGAGTTCTGCACTCTTGGCAGGTGTTGCATTGGCTTTGCTGGTTTAGCTTTGAGGCTGCAGTGGAGACTGGCTGGACCTTTGTGCCCAGCAAAATAGATATGGACATTTGGTTGTATTGTGCAGCCTCTCTCCTTTGTCCACAAATTAACAATGCGTTGAATGATGCTTCAATTTTATGTATTTTATGTACATTTTATGTACTTTATGTATGTAGTATCATTTAGGTATTTTTATGGCAAGTATGTATTATGTATTATGTATTTTTATTTTACAGATCTGTGGCAGAGAAAAATCGGTTTAAGAGAAGATCAAAACTGGGACTAAACTGTGCATTTTCTCCAAATGATAAATGCATTTGCAGAGATTATTGCTTTTGCGAGGATCATTACATGTAGAAAAAGAGTGACAGAAGCTGGCAAGTATTAAAGAATAAGAAAAGTAACCTCCTCACAAATAGTACCTGTTTGTGGTTTTCAACTCAAAAAAACCCAACATTTGGAGAAAAGCATGAATTCTTGGTAGTTATAGTTCATGTGCAAATATAATTTCTTTTATGCTGCTGTGCACTCTATTTCCTTTAAATGTCTCTAATGATGCTTTTGAGAACAGTTCTCTCTTTCACTCTCTTTCATTAATTGCTTGTAAGTTTATAATTCTCCCATTTTGCTTTTGAATGATGTCAGAAAGAAGCAGAACCAAATACAGATTTTTTTTTGTGGCTAAGTCATTTTACATTAATTGCTAATGTAAGGTAAAGTGGCAGTGGCAGTAAAGTGGCATAACTTTTATGACTTATATCAAGCTCAAAGAATGACTCTTAGTTTGGACAAAAACTCTTGTGAGGAGAAATTTAGGGTGGTTGCTTTTCTTTGCAACAGAGAGAAAATTGCTTATTTAACAATAAAAAATAAAATATAAAATATGTTTTACTAGGAGAAATACAATTCAGCTGTAGCTATGGGCTCAGAGGAAAAATTTCTAGGTTTTGACTCTTTATGAAGGTTTTACTCTGCTCATTAAAATCCCTGATTCCTATTGTAGAGTAGATATAACTTACAGTCTCCTCAAAGTAAGAGCAGGACATTGATTTACTACTACTGTAGAATGAATGCTTGCAGAGAACATTAAAAAAAAATTCAGTGTTGATCTTTTCTCTGGCAAATGCCAGGGTTTTGCCTCTGTGGAGCAGCTTAAGCTCTCTAGGCACTTGACCCACAATGTCAACAAAGTAGGGAACAGTGCAAAGACTGTTTCCTCTGTTATATGCTTGTATGTATTTTCAAAGGTGTCCAAGTAAAAAAGAAGGGATTAGGGGTTAGAGAAGCAATCTTCACTGGGACAACACAATCCAGTTTAAAGATGGGGGATAGATTTTCTGATATAAAAATATGAGTATGACTCTGGTTTTCTAAATGTAAAGAAGTCATAAGGTATATGGCTGGGAACACAGACAAAAAAATACCCATACTAAATTTACTTCATTCCTTCAGACTCTTAGGTTTATAATATTTCTTCTCATCTGGTAGATTGGGCCATTTTTTCATACAATGCCCCGATTTTACAAGCTCTTTTCAGGTTAGCATACTCATTCAAACAACATCAACCAAAGCAAAGCAACCTGTACAGCAGCAGTGCTTTGTGAAGAGTCAGACCATCCCTCTGAAAAATTCATTCTTCTGTGTGAGAGAAAGTGCAACTTTAAAGAAAAATGAAAGGGTATTGCAATTCTGTAGAACACAAAAAAGTAGTTTCAAGTCCTATGCAAAAGTAAATTGTACATGTGCTCTGGCTTTGTAATCCGTTCGAAAATAAATTTGTAATAGTTTGTAGCTTCTGCTTCACTGAATTGTTTCACTGAAAATTTTCTGGGTAAGTGAAACACTGATTCAAATGAAGTTCAGTGTGATAATTCTGTTCTGTTTTGACATCTTTTATTAATGAGATAATTCTATTATGTTTTAACACTTGATGCTCCTCAGATTTGTCGAGACCATGAGATCCCTAGATCTAATGATTATGACACCCAGGATACTTACTAGGATGCTTTTTTCTGCTCTCTTTCTGTTATTTTTTAACATTAATTTCTTGAAGTCAGGAAGGCACAAATTGCTAGAATTACATTATTATAAGGGTTATTACATATTGCTAGTAGTTTGTAAATAGAACAATATTGCAGTCAACTGATTTTGTTTTGTTAAGTTCTCACAAAATAAATCACTGGCCTCACAGCTTTAATTTATTCAATATATTCAAAAGAGCTTGGTTTTTGTTGTTGTGGCTTTTAAATCTGGATTTCAAAATCCATGCAGAGGCTGAAGTTTATGCTGTCTGATATATTGGTAGACAGTAGTTGTACTAATATGTTTTAAAATATTCTTTCACTGTTTATCTGCACTGAATGATACAGAGTACCTATTCCACTAGGAGATAAATTTGTGGGAAAATTTTAGCCATTGTTTTTCCTCTATTCAGAAACTGAAAATTCATCTGGACAAATGGCTGTTAAGGATTACCATGAGGATTCAAAAAGAAAGGTGGATTTGTAGAAATGAAGAGTATTTCTGAAATTGTCTAAAGGACATTATGGTAATGGTATAAGAGGAGATAAAAAGCCATATCCTGTAAAAGTACATTCGGTAGGAGGACCTGATGTTTATCCAATAAGGCAGATCTGAACTTATTAAGTTGTCTAAACTTCAAAAGTTGAAATAAACTTGATTTCTTGATATTCTTTAACTATTTATGTTTCAAATAGGTGTATATTAATTGAAAACATATTCTTGCTTTTGTTATGCATAGCTTATTGTGTTCTTGATGGATATCTCATCCCTATTTTAACATCACACAATGTTGGTGGCAGGCAACTTTTTATATTTTTGTTTTTCAGCAAGTGTCATTTGTAATACATCATTAAGCTGTAGAGGTAGTAAGAATCAGTCAGGGTACGTTTTCAACCATGCATATTGTACAAGTCCTCCTATTTACCATTGCTCTCAGGATTTTGAGCTTCATGACATTTCCAGTGAGTAGTTTCCTTGGTATATTCCCCAGCCTTTGGGAGAACACTTTGAATATGTTTTCCTTCTAATTTTCAATTCCTCTCAGTAGTTCCATCTATTTTGATGCTAAGCCAATTTTTTATTCTGTTGTTGTTGGGTGGTTTTTTTTGTTTCTTTGTTTGTTTGTTTGATTTTTTTTCTTCTATTTTTCCTTCACAGAAAATACTGTCCTGATACAGACATGTGAAACTGACTGAGGTATGTTTGGGTTTTGTCACTATGGGCCCTTTTGGATCAATCCATTTTAGTGACCTTTTTTTCCCCCCAGAACCAGTTGGTCCTTATTGTCCCCTATAGCTTGTGCAAACCTATTTCCTTTCTAGCAAGGATGAAGCAAGGGTTTAGAAGCTGTTCACCAAAGCCTTTTTCATGTAGAGTACATTCAGATGGGTAAGCAGACTTTGTTTTTCTCTAAGTTTATGTTTGATATATATAGACCTACCACTGTGCTGTAAAGGCAGATGTTACCTTGATTTATCCTTGGGTGCCAAGCTGTTAATCTGTCAATGTCCCCTCATCAGGGAAACTTTATGACTTGTTGATTATTTTTCAACTGTTTTCCTTTAAACTGTTGTCTAGACTTGATGAGCACGTTTGTCTGTTTCTCTCATTTTGACCAGAAGATTGTGTTTGGTTTTGTTTATGTTCTTCCTTTTACAGGATTGTTTCTATCATCAAATTTTACATTATAAAATCTAGAGTCTGGATGTATATAACTGAGCAAGACTTAGCCCACTCATACCTTTTTGCACAAAGGATGTACACAGGAATTGCAGGGTTTTTTATTTTTGAATCCATGAAAAAAATTTTATTGACATTCATTTTTATGCCTGCCAAAAAGCTGTTTCTCAGAATATAAAACTCCTGCAAAGGTACATCTCATGTTTTGCTTTTAGTAATTTCTTTAAATATTGCTATCATCTTTCCATCTTCTGTCAACCGTGTCTTTCATATTGGATGTCTTGCATATGGGATAAGTAAGTAAGAAGAAGTTTGCTTCATTATTTATTTTCTTCATTATTTCAGATATGATTTAGTCAAATAATATTACTCTGAAATTTGCTATGATGTCTGCTGACAATACATGCATTTGTGTCAGTCTATTTTCATGGTTCCAGGTATAATGGTTTATATTTGATGTTTGCTATGTTTTGACAAAAGCAGACGTAAAAGGAAGTTCAGACAAGACTGTGCCATTAAATTATTTCCAGTGTTGCAGTGTGGAGTTTCTGAGTTCTGAGCATTAGAGAATCATTTGAGAGCTACAATAAAGAATTCTATTCTGAGGGGTGTTTACATTCTATCTATTTTGTTGCTTCCCAAACTGTTTAGCTGGCTCATCCTTAGTGTCGTCACTGCAGTACCCAGCTCTGCTGCCAAGCACAGCATCAAAAGATAATAAGCTTGGAAGGGACCTGAGGAGATCTTAGTCTATTTCCTGCTCAAAACAGGATCAGCTGTGAGGTTAGACTAGCTTGTTCAGGAATTTTTACAGTCAAGTCATAACTACACAACATCCAGAATTGCACACAACCACAAATGAACTGGAGTTGGAAGGACCTTAGAGAGATTGGACCACAGTCCAACCCCCACACCAGCTCAAAGCTGAGTGTGTTGCTCAGGGATGTGTCCGGTCAGGTTTTGGGTATCTCCAGATTTATTTTGGATGGCATGGAGTTACTTTTCTTTAGAGTACAGGGCTATGTTCTGGATTTGTGCTGCAAAAGTGCTGATAACACAGGGGTGTTTTCATTATTATGGAGCAACACTTGAGAAGCATCAAAGCATTTCTGCTGCTCACATCACCCCATCAGTGAGGAGGCTGGGGCTGCCCAAAGGGTTGGGGGGTGACACAGCTGGCACTGCTGACCCCAGCTGCCCCAAGTGATATTCCAGACCGCACAACATCATTCTTGGCACATAAAGCTGAGGGAAGAAGGAAGAAGGGTATCTTTGTAGTCATGGCATTTGTTTTCCCAAGTGAAACTTACACATGATGCAGCCATACATCCCCATAGGTTCAAGGGGGTTCTCCTTCCCGGGTGTTGACATTTGCATTCATCCATGCTGAAATTAACACAATCCCTCTTGGCACATTTTACCAATCTCTCTAGGTCTTTTTCGATTACCTGCCCTTCAGTATATTCCCTGACTTGCTCTAAGACCTATTACTTCACCTCTGACATGAAGCTAGATAGAACTGAGACCATCAGTGCCCAGCCATGTCTGATGTTTTGCCTTCTATTTTATTAGTTTTCTTATTGGGTCTGGAATAATATTTACATGCAGCTCTTCTTTCCCCCCAATGGCTAGTGAAACAATGTGCAATTTCTGATCTGCTTTGTGCTTTCTGACCCTTTTGTGCTCTTTCCTGTCACAGCTGTATTATAGCTAGTTACATTGTAGTCCTTATATTTTTAAAATCTTCATCAAGGAGGTTTTGTATTTATTTGCCTGTGAGATGTTTAGCAGACATTGGGTTAGTCCATCAGCTCTCTTTGTTAATATTATTGAACATTTACACATATATTTAGCATTGCTGACTTCAAAAGTTTTAAGAATTTTCATACCAGAGATTTGATCCTGTCAGTCTCTGCTTGTAGAGACAGTCCCATCTTTCAAAAATGAAGTCAAAGGACATATCTTGAATGAGGTAGGTTGGATATAGCCCTTCACAAAAATACCCAGAAAACATCAAAAGACACTCCAGGGGGCGGAAGCCTTTTCAAGGAAGGAAGAATCTGCTCAAGAATATGTTTTTCCATATTTTTCAGTATTCAGTTCCTCATATTCAACTTCAGTAACAGTGAAACTCAAATCTGATTAGGAAAAAGGGATGGAGGGTAACTGAAACCTGGGAGACTTCAACTTCTAATTAGTGAGAAGCAGGTTGTACAGCATTCACTGAGCAGTAAGCAACGTGAACTAGACCTCATCATTGTCAGTGAGGTACATCAACATGGACATCAAACATGGAAACGGAAATTTCTACCCATTTTTTCTAAGTAATTATTGACTGCTTTAAAACAACCCACAGTTTTGAAATCTTGAAAGCACTTATCAGGAAGAATTAATTTAATTTCCCTGAAAATATTTAACAAATATTACAGCATTTCCTGGTATATGAGTACAGCACTGGTTTCTTTTCTTCTTTTTATTTGGGATAGGAGGCATTACAGATGGAATATAATGAATGTCCTATATGTGTATTGATTTGTTATCAAACATCATAGAGAAACTTGCACTTAGACCTATAAGTATAGTAATATTTCCTCTAAGGTAATGGCATAAGACAGAATTTATTACACAAGACAGGATTTCTGCTCTTTGTTATTATACCATAGTGATGATACTGGCAGCAGTCAGTAAAAGATCCAGCTCTGCTGAAAATATTTTAACTGTAAGTATGTTCATATGGGAGACAGTAAAAGAACATCAGTGTAAATTAAACTGGCTCTAAAATATTTGTTCCCGTTAAGTGTATCCACCACAGGAGGCAACACAGCCATGAAGCTAGGTCAACAAACACCTGCTGTAATTTCACTGTGTGCCTATACAGTGGCATTTAATAAGGATTTATCATCTGTTTTCATTGTGATGTCCAATTTTAAGAGAGCTTATGCTGTTCCTTGGATAAGATACTGCCCTCTAGTATGTAGATCACAGCACCCAGAACCTGACAGCACGGAATGGGTGTTGGTAGAAGACAAAAATTCTTCATTGCACTGTCAGATTACAGGACCTGAAACAACATTGTCTGTCCACAGTACTCTGTCTAAGTGTGCCCTTTTGGCTATTTCACCCTGCATAGGATAGACTTGTGTTGTAGCAGAAAAAGGAAGAGGGAAGATGGAAGTCTTAGTGCTTTGAAGGGAAAATTTATCATTCCTTTTGGGACACAGGAAAAACAAGACCTTGAAGTGGCTTTTCCACAGCTATTTGGAGTAGACTGGTCATTAATGTTGAGTCTCTCCTCCCAAGTTCACAGTTTATTTAAAACATTTTCTATCTTTGGCATTACAACATATCTTCTAGAGTCTTGCCTGTACGTGACATCAACATCTGTCCCATTACCAGAATTAGTGTTTCTTGAAATACTTAGTTTCATCAATGGCATTGGATATTTCCATGAATGGTTGGAAAAGAACAGCAGTGAATTCTCACTGTAAATTCCCACTCTGAGTTAAATTCCACTTCAAATCACCACCCTTGCAGATAATCTGTTTAATGCCAGACACTATCCCTTGCCCTTTAAAGGGCAATAAATCTGCAATGTAACTTCACTTTTGACTTTTGATTCTGTTGCGTTAGAGGACTTGTGAAGATTCACGGAAAATGGAGAGGAAGGAAAGTTACATTTATACCTCAACAGGAGTTTTTATAGTGCCATTCTGCCTGGCTGGCAGAGCAGAACAGTCTCTCATAGTCTATCTGACTGGCTAATGGTTCAATTGCAGTACACATCCTTTCTCTTCTGAGTAGCTGTGGGTGGGTGCTGAAAACAAAATGTTATGCTTGCTGGCAGTGAGCAAAGAATGTTTTCAGCTGCAGTGTAACAAAAAGTTTGTCTCACAATTTGGCAGTGAGATTTATTTTAGTACCACATTGCCTTTAGAGGGATATAATTAAGGCTCAGGCAAAAGTTTTTCCAGTGATTTATGACCTCTCAAAAATTACTATTTTGCCTGGTATTTTCCTTCATGTTCTTCATCAAAAGTCATAATTTTTAATGGGTAAATTACAAGGGAATATTTTAAATTTATTTTTGAGCGTGATAAAATGCTCTTCTCCTACTATTAAAAAAAAGTCAAACTTTTTAAAGCTGGAGTGCTTTGAAAAACTTATATATTTTTTCAGCATGGATATTTTCTTCAAGGCTCAATATTCAGAGTTCAAAAAAGTGTAGCCTTACATGAAAGGTTTAACACAGATATTATGCTCAAATATTAATGCATTCTCTTACTGCTCTTCTAAAGAAAGAAAAAAAAAAGAAGTGAAGAATAAAAGAAAAATTGCATGCCATTAGCAAAATACAGCTCTTTTGCACATTGGTTCAGTCACCATACAAATAAAGACCACCAATTCTTCTCATCCCTGTAATGATAGAAGAAATGAGCCATTATGTAATAAAATTGCCTTCAGTAAAATCCCACAAAAGATCCTATCAAAAAGAGGACAAAAGAACACAAGAAGAGTCAAGGCATAAATTTGGTGGTAACATCTGCCTAGAAAAAGAGCAGATCATAACCTGACATTAAAACTGGGGTTTTATTAAGTATAACCCAAGAGTTAATAAAAAATCTAGAACCCACATAAGTCTTCAATTAAATTATGCAAATTTCCAAGTCTGCAATAGTGATAGAGAAAGCTATAGATGCCTTAGAAAGGAAGTGCCTGAGAGAACCAATTAGTATTAAGAGGAATAAATTCATAACAGACAGGACGAGTCAGAAACATCAGCATTCCTACATTTCCTGTTATTTGTGAAAGAGGATGGATGTATCTGGGGTATGATTTAAAAATGGTAGTTACACCTTTAGGTAGTTAAAGGAGTATGAAAATAAGTGTGAATGAGAGAGCTTTCATGTAGAAAACATGTTGAGAAATGAACCTGGCAGCAGAGAGGAAATGCTAAAAATAGTGCATCTGATAAATAGTTTGCTTAATATCCCTGAAAAACTCTCAGCAGCCTGGAACTAGTTCAAATTCTTCTTCATCTTTGTTTATTTATTTTAATTTATGTGTTCTTTCATGTTTCTTGTATGATTTTTTTATTGAATATTTCCAATTTCTGAGTGAAGTATGAAATATTAATATAAATTATGAGATACGGAAAATTGTAATAAGCACAACTGGACTCTCATTGCTGTCAACAGAAAATAGTGTTCATTCTAGTTTCTTGCAGGCAGCATCCTGCTCTAGAAAAAAACTTCCTTGCCTTGTTACTGTGATATCTTGATACAACCTGTATTATTTTAATAACAACCATTACATTACCTCATTTTACAGGATAGGGGAAGCAATCAAAGGTACGTGCACTTTTTTTTTTTTTTCAGTACTGCAAAGGGCACTACCCCAGTGAAATTCTGATTTTCTTAAGTTCCAAGGCAGATTTGCCATTTCTCTCTCAAGCCCACGGTTTCACCTTGGGCAGGTTCTGGCTGACAAACCAACTGGGGCTGAAATTCCAGTAAGAACTTCCAGTAAATGGCATAAGAGTTTACATGTTCCTTGGTTATGAAGCCAGACAGCACCTTTGTAGTTACATTCACAAATTGTCCCCACCCTGTAGGTTTTGAGTCTTCCTGTGATTAATTGCTATGCAAACTTCAGAACAATGTCTAAGCTTAACCTGAATATGTCGAGGATGAAAAACGCAGCCTAGGTTTTTGAAGTTGCTCCAACTGTTAATTATTCTTTTTGTTAAAATGCTGTTGCCTAACGTTATCTACTTTGAGGCTTTAGGCTTTGGTCCATGTTACCTCCACGTATGTTAAAATTAATCAGGTTTTGTGTTGTAGCTGCTGCTTTTCTATCTGATGAAAGATTGATTTAATGAGAAGATGTGGATTTTTTTGCCATTTTACGGAGTTCTATGGGCTTTTGTCTCAAATTTTTGTTACTACTGTATATGAGAGGCACAATATTCATGTCTTTACAGAAACTTACTCGAAGCAGTTTATAGCCTTTTCTATGGCTAGTGAAAAGGCTTCACTTTTGATTAGAAAAACAACAATTGTTTCAATTCTGACTAATTCTCTTCCAGAAGCCTAGAATTGTGCTAGGTTTTTAACAGGCCATGCCACTGTTAAAAATAATCCTATTCTCATTTAGATTATTATAAAATACTGTGGTTTAGAATATGAAAAATGTGGTGGTTAAAAAACTAAAGATCACCAGTTTTTTAGTATGTTTATCTAAATATGTAAATAGCACAAAATAACACTACCACAAAAAAAAAAAAAAGACAGAAATAAAAGGAATTTTTATTCATATTTTAGTGAAGTGTAGGTCCAAGCTTGAATTTAAATGCTTTCCAGTTTATAAATTTCTGTATTATAATGAGTTACTGTAGTAGTTGCATGAACATCATAAATGTATTTCATAATTTTCAAATATCAACCTTAATGCTTAATATGTCTTAAGAAAATGAGAAGGGTTGTATATTTCTAAAATATTTATTTTTTGTAAATACAACTTAGCAAACTGACATATTTATGCTTTTTTCCCCACTAATGTTTAAAGACAAATATGTAATTTAATTTGCATTTTTAATTAAGCAGTTATTCCATGGTAATGACAGTCTGTGTTCAGATTTCAGTAGCTGTTCATTTAAAAGAATCATGAGGAAAGGTGCACTGATAATAAAAATATCTATATGACAAGATGCAAAGATGTGCTTTTTTTGGGATGGTCTTTTAAAGATGTGCTTTTTTTGGGATGGTCCTTTGTAGCACAGTTTTTCTTATACCTGATAGCAGGTCAGATGAATGTTCGCCAACTTCTACTAAACACTCAGTTCTCAAATTTGTGATTCAATACCCAGATGCTTAGGTTTCTTCCCTGCTGACCAAGGTGAGAAGTAATTTGTAAGTGCCTGTAATCCTTGATACTTCAGGCCTTTGTCAAACCCTTAATTTCATGTAGTTTCTCTACAAAACAAGTTGGGTTATAACAAAGAGAAGAGAAGAGAAGAGAAGAGAAGAGAAGAGAAGAGAAGAGAAGAGAAGAGAAGAGAAGAGAAGAGAAGAGAAGAGAAGAGAAGAGAAGAGAATAATTCAATTGTAAGTACTTACAGTTAAAAAGCTGGATCAAGACCTTGGTCACTGGTGGAGTGAAAGATGGGAATCACTAGTTTAAATATGTTAGAAATATTTGATTTCATGTCATACACATAATGGATGATGTTGGGAGGGGTCTGGGGAGATATTAAGTTCAAGGGTCTGTTTGGAATAGGGCCGTCAGGAGCAGGATGCTCAGGGCTGTATCCAATTCAATTCAAAATATTTCCAAGGACAGAGACCCCACAACCTCCCTGGCTTGCCGAGTTTGACAACACTCACAGCACAAAAAATAGTGGATTTGTCTAGTTTTAAAAAATGTATTTTAAAGATTTAAATTGAATGTCTTATGATTGTCTCTTTAATGATCTTTTTTGCTCTTTTTTTTTCTCAATGGCACTGATAAAAATACCTCATCTTGTGAGGTAGAACTGGAAAAGACCTCAGAATATTAGTTTCTGCATCTTCTGAATTCAAAGCAAGATAAAGTCTACATAATAATCCCTCATAGGTATTTGTGTAAACAAAACTTTTTTCAAAATTCATCCAATCATGAAAATTTCACAGTCCTAGGTCAAGTGTCCCAGTACTTCACTATCTCACCTTGAAAGACTTTTCCTGGTGCTTAAGGTAATCTCACTTGGTGTGGTTGGCCCAGTACTACTTGTGTGTTTTATAGGGCCATGGAGAAATTATGATTCCATTCTGGAAAACATTTTTGTATATTTTAAGACTCTTGTCCCAGTTCTGTCAGTCTTCTCTCACCTGTATCAATCCAGTTCTCAGTCATCCTTCTTATGTCATTTTTCCTGAGCCTCTGATCATCCAAGATACTCTTCCACAAGCTTTATTTTCTGAAAGAGTTGTGTCCTTCTTGAGGTATTATACAGCATGCAACAAGATACTACAGCTGAAGCCATACTGGTAATAATAAATAGAATGTTTTTCTTCACCTGTCCTGCACATTGGTTTTCTCTGCTTCATTTCATATCTTATTCATGCATGTGAATTTAGATTTAATTTAAGATCAGCAGTGGGTAATACAAAAGTAAAATACTCAAACAGTTGTGTATGCAGGATGCCTCTTATGCTGTGTAAGAGCAGTTTGAGACTTTCTCAACATTGATATATGGCTTAATTTTTCTACATTTGAACTTAACAAACACAAGGTACTGATATTCATAGGGTATTTGGACTTCAGAAAGTCTGGAGACAAAAATCTCTTGTGGGTAGGTTGTGATGGGAGACTGATGGCTAACTGAGTCATGCTTATTCCTCTTCAAATATCAAATGTAAAACTTTCTGGTGCATTTAAACAGAGCATTAAAGATTTAGACAGCAAGTAAGAACTACAAGAGAAGTTTGCAAACACTGGTGTTCCCTAGACTGAAGAAAACTGAGAGGAAACAGTTATTTAGCTATTTAGTACAGAAAAGAGCCTGAAACTGAGAGCAAGCTGCTCAATCCAATTGATTTAATCAGTGCTAAGGTCTGATAAAGAACTATAGACTTATCTGCAAATATCGAATAATTTAACTGGGGTGTGCAAGCAAACCAAAAGGAATAGCATTGCTGGATGAATTGTTTAGAGTCAATGTCTATCTAATTAAGTCTTCTTTTTTTTAGGACATTATAGAAAAGTTTAAAGAAGTACCTTGATTTTTTTCTGACATCTTCAGAGACATAAGGGATCCTAAACAAGTGAAGTGGTTTTTTTCTTTAATGTGATCTGACTAATTATTGGCAGATATGGAAAAAAATCCTGAAAAGTTTATTTCTGATTGTATTATTAAATAATGTTCACATTGATAATGTGATTGAAAGCATTTCTTATGTTTTATCTTTAGAGAGTGCAGCAGAGACTAATGTCTTGATTAATGTAGAAAAGGAAAAATGCTGTGCTTCATGATGGGTAAGTCATGGTAGAGCTAAAAGTATAAGAAAGAGGCAGAAGGAAAACATCTACAAGTAGGGAGATCTCACTTAGGGAATCCCATAAAAATTTACAGATGGGCAAAAATGAAGCAATTAGTTTTAAAGATGCACAGAAAGCAGAATGCACAATGGAAAACAAACTACGACAACCTAGGTAGTTTGTGATGAACATGCTACCCAGGGAACAAACTATGGTGTAATTAAATCCTTTTTCTTTACTTCTATTTATTCCTACACTTCACATTCTTGATTGTGAGTGGAGCAGTAAGGCATCTGACAATACCTGGTTAACAGCTCAAGTCACTTGCAATGATTTGTTTTTGATAGCTCCTTAGTTTACTTTGAAGAATAAGGATGACAGGGGGGAGATGGGGTCAGGAACACCTTTGCCAACAAGAGAGGAAGACTTTAATCTAGGTTAGGGAATGGTGACCAAAGCCTAAAGAGAGATGCAGGGAGTCATGATAAGGATGGTAAGGAAATGCCTGGGGACACAACATGAAGGAGGCTCTCCAATTTGCCATCAGTAAAGAATGTTGCTGGGGGCCTATCCCAGACACCTGGGTATCAGTTCACACAGCTGGGAATCACAACAGCAGAAGTACAGCTGCTGCTGCAGAGCTCCAGTCTCATGGGGATCACAGATATGGTTTGCTTGAATAGAATGTTGTAAAGGATGGGCAATGAGTCCACAGAGATGGGGAAGGCAGGGAGGAAGAGCTGCATTACACACAAAGGCACATAAGACCCAAAAGCCAAATGCACAAAGATCTAATTGGTGTTCTGTGGGTAAAGGAGCATCAGAGTCAGCTAAAGTGACTTCATGAGGGGCTTTGACTACAAAACACCTAATAACAAGAAACTGATAGTGCTTTCTTTAGAAAAATAGAAGAAATCTTACAGGTGCAGGCCCTGATTCTAGTCAGAAATGTGAGTTACTCTAACAACTACTAAAGGATGTCAAGGCCAAAGCAATCCAGGAGATTCCTGAAGCACATTAAATAAAATTTCTTGATGGATAAGTTGACTAGAGAAGATGGTTTTCTGGACCTATTCCTCTCAGAAAGAGCTGACTGGGAGTGCAAAGGTCATGGCAGTCTTGGCTTCAGCCATCATGAAATGGTACAACCTAAGATATTGAGAAAATTGAACAAGAGTAATAGCAGAATTACAAACATGGTATTGAGAAGAACAGAAGCCTGATTACTGTGTGACTGTTTTAACTTGGTACTAAACTCCAGTTTTCTGTGGTGTCATTCATTCTATTTATTTGCATTTGGTTTTGTGTAATTTATTGGACAGACAAATATAACTGAAACTTTCGATTCAGACTTCTACTCACATTTTTACAATTGAATATATCTACTAAAAACAAAGCCTCTTTGAAAGTCATGTACTTATTACTTCTTAGTAATTTTCCCAATCTAGTTTTTTCCCCATCTAGTATTTTCCTGCTTTCTTTGTAGATTTATTTAAAAAGAAATAATTTCATTCCCTATGTGGAAAGGGGATATGAGTTCCAGGTACATATTTTCTAGTTCCAAATCATACGAGCGCTACATAATGAAATGCCACTGAGAAGAATGAACGAAGAAGTCAAAAGCTGAAATCTGGAAATGAAGTGCTATAATTCTGAGGAAACCACACAGTGCCTTTCCCTTGATTATGAGGCTGTCATACCTTCTAACACTTAGAACCATGTAAGATGATCAAGGAGTGCTGTGTGTCAGATATATTCCTTAATAGCTGCATTTGGTTTGTGCTGAAACAATTTTTCTCCACAAACTTTTCATAGGTAATGATGTCTAGAATACCTCACTGAGGCTACATTTCTAGAAGAAAGATTTATATACACACAGAAGAAATTTCAACTCCTTCCAACCACTGAATAAGTCCTTTGTTTGGCAGTGAAAGTTAAGAAGCAGAATACTGTCCCTTTTGACAATGTTTTCTGGAACTCTGTAATTTTCTAAGCCCTACTACTAGAATTTGGATTCCAGAGGTAAGTTATGTGGGGAAATTCTTCTATGTGATTCCTGACTGAGTTCAATATGAGATAAATTGATCATGCCCAGTCCGTAGGTGGCTTGGTAGTTCCCCTGTAGCAGAAATGTAGAATCCTGACAATTATAATGAGAAAAGTTGTAGGCCTCTTGGTTTAGATAGTGAATTTTAAGGGACATATTTTGAACATGGATCCTCATGGTGTCAAATAAATAGGTATATACCTTTAACCTCTCTAATACTGCAATGTGAAGTGAATTGGGTGCTCCTGTAATCTAAGAGATCTTAGAACAACAAGAGATTAGAAAGAAAAATGCAATTTTAATGTATCAGCTTCTTAATGTTACTCTCTTCTTTTCTGAGCCACTTACAGGAATTAGTGTTTCTTTTTTTCTTTCTTTTTCCTGAAGTGCATGTGATTGGAAAGGCTGTAATGCACTGAGAGAAATTCTGTGGCAAAGAGAAATGAAGTACTGATACCAGTAATCAAGACAAAATTCTGTGCAACTCCAAAGAACTGCAACAAATTGTCAGCTTCAAGTGATTCCTTCCACCCACACACTTATTATTGTCTGTTGTGGCACAGAGGGAAGAAAAAGAATGGGAATAAGTGAACGTTTCAGTTAGGTTATACCTGAAGTATGTTGCTGCAACCTTGTGATCTCTGAGCCCTTTCTCAAGTATTTATTTTGTGGTACACTGACTTTTTTGGAGTAAATTGCATATTCTTAAGAAAGAAAAATAAAATATTAGGCCTTTGACAAAATGAAATCAAAATAAAATGAATTATTTTTGTCTGAATTATAGGTACCTGCTGTGTCATGTCTTGGAATCCTGATGGTCTGGGATGAGTTGTGGATCTTTTCTGGCACCATTCACATTTCCTTTCAGTAGAAGTCAACATCTAAGAAGAAGGGACTGAAAAGAAGAAGAAGAAGAAAAAAATCACGTGTTAGAGATGATGAACTGTGCATTATGTTAAGTGGTTTGACTGAGTATTTTGTCAAGGAAAATCGTAATGAACTCCAAATTCAGCTTTCCTTCTGCAGGCTAATAGAAAGAAGATGATCCTGACCTTTCAAGAACTCTAAATCCCTTATCCAGAGACTCAGGTCAGGTCGATCAAACAAAGCAGGTACAAACTGAATTAACTCAATTGAAGTGATGTCTGTAGCACAGATAGAAGAGATTTAAGACTGTTTGGTTTAAATATATTTAATCTGAAGAAACTGTGAAATGCAAGATGAAGTTGCAATAATCAAAGAAATTACAAGACTAGCTACTGAGGTGAACCTGATAAAAGTGATTTGTGTAGCCAATAGAAGTAATATTGTTATGTACTCAGCTGAGAAATATTCATTAAATCATTATAAAAGTGCATTGAGATAAAATGGTGGATCTAAATAGCATATTGTACTCCTTGTGCTAGCCTGAATGGGAGTTGTGTTGGGTTGACTTGATCCTATCTTGCTGCCAGATGCCTTCTAAAGCTGCTATAGCACTACCCTCCTCAGCTGGACAGGGGAAAGAAAACATGATGAAAGGTTTGTGGGTTGAGATAAAGAGAGATAATTCACCTATTCACCATCATGGGAAAAACAGACTCAACTTATTAACTTATTGCAAATCATTTTATTTGATACTCATTTAAGAGTGGGGTAATGAAAAATCTTAAAACCACCTAATCAACCTCATTCCTTATTTTCTGTACTTCCTCCCCACCAGTGACACAGAAGAGTGGAGCATTGGGCTTGTGACCCATTCTTCACATGCTGTGTTTGCAGCTCACTTCTCCTTACAGGGAAGACCCATTATACACTTTCCCTCCTCCTGTGTGGAGACTGTCCCACAGGAGATGGCCTTCACAAACTTCTCCAATATGACTCCTTCCTGTGGGCTGCAGCTCTTCACAAACTCCCCCAGTGTGGGTCCCTCCCAGTGAATGCAGTCCTTGAGAAATACACTGTTCAAGCCTGGGTACCCCATGGGGTCACAAGTCCTGCCAGAAAACTTGCTCCAGCATGGACTCCTCTTTCCACAGGTCTACAGGATCTGCCAGCAAGCCTCTTCCAGCATGAGCTCCTCTCTTCAGGAGTCCACAGACCCTGCCAGGATCCTCCTGACTCATGTTTTCCTTTAAAGACACCCATCTACTCTGGCATGGGGTCCTCCAGGGGCTGCAGGTGGATGTCTGCTCCACCATGGTCCTCCATGGGCTGTAGAGGCACAGCTTACCATGGTCTGCACCACAGGCTGCAGAGGAATCTCACCTCTGCAGGCTGGTGCATCTGCTGCCCCTCCTTCTCCACTGACCTTGGTGTCTCAGAGCTGTTCCTCTTGCATATTCTCACCCTCTTCATGGGCTGCAGTTGCTGCTGCACAGTTTTTTCCTGCCTTTCTTACCTATGTTATCTCACAGGTGCTTCTGCTATCGCTGATGGGCTGGGCCTTGGGTAGCAGCAGATCCATTTTGAAGCTGCCTGTGTTTGTTGGCTACCCTTGTAGCTTCATGCCCTACCTCTTCCAACCCCCCAGTACCCCAAACCTTGCCACCCAAACCCAGTACAAGACAAATAACAGCTTCATGATTCCAAACGTCACCTCACTGTAGCATTATGGTATGACTTGGTTATCTATAGGTGATTGCTACCATCTTTGAAGTACCTTTATATTTGTTGAGCAACAAGCACAATTCACAAGCAGTTATGCCTATAATATGATTAGCATCTCGAGACAACCTCTAATGTGGCATTATTATACCCAAAAAAATCAGGTTTTGGCTCCAAACATTGATTTTCTTTTGATATTTCCAAGTGACATCCAGAATTACAAAAATATTTGCGTTTAATAAGACTTGGTACACCAACATCCATAACATTATTGTCTGAGAGGTGAGAAAGTATATCTGGATGAATAGATAGCCAGATGGATTGAAAATTGTCTGAACAGTTGTGGACAATGCCTTGATATATGATTGGCAGCCAGTAAGTATTAAGGAGAGTATATTGGAACCAATGCTGTGGCCAGCTCTTCACCATTGACCTGGATGATGAGATAAAATACATGCTTAACATCGACCAGCTGGGAGTGGCCTAAATATCTAATGATAGAGCTACAGTCCTTAAGAAGTTTGGATTAACTTAAAATTCCAAGAACAGAAGTACAGAGTTCTGTATCTGACATATGTACAGGCTGTATATCTAGTAGACTAATAATAGCCCAAATAAGTTTCACAGCTAATGCCAAGTAAGTTGAATTTAAGTCACGAGCATGCTCACAGTCAAAATAAGTCTCAAGTTGTACACCAAGCTACGTTAGGAGGCATGTTGCCAATGAACTGAGAGAAAATGCTGTAGCTCTGTAGCTGGTGAGACTGAACTTTCTGGAATACTCTGTTTCTGGATGCCCTGTTCAAAACAGATGCAGGGAAATGGGGAAGGTCCAGCAGGGAGCAGAGTCCTAGAATACATTGATTTATGGATGGAAATGGAGGGACTAGGGTTTGTTCAGCTTGAATAAGAAGCTAAGGGGCAGCTTTCAACCCCATGAAGGGGAGTTTGAAAGATGAAGCCAAATTTGTCTTGAGAGCAGCAGCTTGTGTAACAAGCAGTAATGACCACAAATTGCAGCATGGGAGATTCAGGTTATGCATTAAGAAGAATTTTTTCACCCCAGTGAAACACTAGAACAGTTTGCCATGAAGAGTTTGTGGAATGTCTGTCCTGACAGATTTCCCAGACTTAGCTGTAGGCATTCACAGCTGTCCTTCTTTAGAGCTGGGAGTACTCTTAATATAAGCCAGAGACTACCCTAGATATCTTCTAGAGGTCTTCTACAGACCATATTGCCATTATTCTGTTATTTGGTATGAACAATTCAGCTGATAATATTTTAAAAACTATTGTTAAGATACTTCTGATCTCCATGTTTTTTCTTTTTAAAAACTAATAACTGACTAACCAAACCTCAGAATCAAGCAGTAATTTAGAGTAAATGGCAAAAAGAACAACCAAGAATCTGAAGATAAAAGGCATAGTTAGAATTTCTTGTCTCTTATTTCTATTTTCCAAATTACAGGTCTTGTTTCCAAACTTAACTGTGTTAATAACGGAATTATTTTATGTTGAGCCATTACTGATGCATTAGAGAACATGTACAAAGTCATACAACACAACTAATTTTTTATTGTGTGAACCACATAAAGTTATACATCCATTTGTTAAAATTTAGTTTTAGATATCTACACAGCGTAAGTTTACTCTTCCTTTCCTCAGGTAGTAGCATTACCCTATTCCATAATTCATGAGTTCCAAGTCCATTAATCAAGTGTAGTTTCATGTTAATTTTTTTAATTAATAGCTTTGGTAGTTTATATGAAGTAACAGTGGTACTGGACCACTAATATATGGGCCTTGCTTCAAACTGATCTTACTCATAAAACTCAGACATGGCAAGTCACATGCAAAAACCTCAATATTTGTAATTTGCAAGAACTTCAAATAATGCCAACAACTACAACATTAACCATCTTTAAACTACTCTGATACTTACAACAACAGCAAGAAATTGCAATAAGGTATCGTTTAGCAGAGAAGCAGTCTCAGGAAGCACAAAAAACAATCTGTGGAACAATGAGAAATGAAAAGACAGTCCAGTAGTTTATTCTTCAGTAATTTGTCAGTTGGAAAAGCTTGGTTTATCAGATCTGCTAAGTGATACACAAAACCTAAACACTCTTATGACCTATGCTGTGGTCACTACTGGTGTACACTATATGTGACCTCACTCTACACTGCTGGATCGAGCCTACAATGTCTATGTTGTTGTATTTTGTGTCTATATGTTGTATTTTGAAAAATGCTTTCTTACAATTTTCCTCTCTGAAGTAACATCAAATACAGATTTTTTTTTTTATAAGGCTAATTAATATCCTTGGAAAGAACGCCTTGGAAAGATTTCTAAGATTGGGCAGGGATTTCAGTACTGATTCACTGCTTTAGAAAATGAGAGATTTCTCATTATGGCTTAATTTTTTATATTTGGATGTAATGTCTGTGTTGAGGGTTTTTTTCTGAATATCTGGTTCTTTGGCATTTTTAAAGCACAGTTATTCCCACCCGTTTGAAATTCTATGAAGTTTCAGAGTGAAATGTAATTTATTTATATTACATATATATATATATATATACCTATATGTACCAACAGTATATTTTTGCAACCATGAATGACATAGGTGGATAAAAATACCCTGTTAAATATTTACTGATGGTCAAAACATTTGGTATTTTAGTGAGACTAGGCCTAAAGAAAAGAAAAAAGATAAATTAGTTGTCCTCGGAATTGATTTTGCCTTTAGATACAAATGGGTATGAGGCTTATATTTTGGTATTTTAACCTTCAAGCTTGATTGAAACTCTGTTATGGATAGAAGATAAAATGCATCCAGCAGTCATTACTATAGTGTCTGAAAAGAGACAATTCTGCAGTGCAAGAGCCAGAGCCAGGGAAGACAGGAAATCTGTCTGCTTCAGAAAACCTTTTTCTGGCCTACTGCATGACGTCTCTTATGTATCTTGAGGGCCTTCTCAAGAGAGATCTAAAGAGAAAAGAGTGATGACTCCTTTTCATTTTCTTGCGTCTTATTTTTTTTTCCCCTACCCACAATTTTGTGCTACACAATTATTTCTCTTTTGGAGTCAATAAATTATGATGAGTCATATCTTAGAATGTGCTGTTTTTACCAGAAAACATTCACGAGCAGCAATAACTTTCTGGCTTAATTGCTGGCCTCACTTGTCAGAGTTATAGGCTGATATGCCTGACAAACCCTTTATTTGCAAACCAGTTCCAAGTGGAGTAAAGAAACATGTTGTATTTCTGTGAAGAATCCTCGAACAGTTCACAGGCAAATAAATTTGTGATGTTGTCTAAGGCCCAGAACTTGCAAACATTTATGCATGCCTATGTATATACACACAGACACACACACGTATTATCTTATAGCCAAGTAAATTTGTTGTGCATCAGATTATCTACATAAGTCCTCACAGGATGAATTTTGAGAGAATGGACAACTTTTCATACCAGATATTAGTCCTGTGGCACATCAGAACTGAAGAATTTTGAGTTTTAAGCTCTACAAAACAAGTTAATGGTTTTGAGAATATGTACTCAAATGCAGAATTCAGAACTATTGAAAAAGCTACCAGCAATATAAATCATTATATACCGATCATCTTGTGAAATAAAAACATGTGAATGTTGTCAAACAATTATGGAATTCCTATGTAGCTGGCTACAAATGCAGTTTTAGACACCAAAACAAAAAAACATGTTCCTTCACATCACCTGCTTCTTTCTATGACTGCTCAAGGTATATGTGAATCAAAAATTCTTTTAATTTGAATGTTTATATATCAATTTTTGAGTAAGTATTGGCTTTTTGCTCAAAGAATAGGTTGAGATCAGAATCTGCATTGCATTGGGTGTGTTAGGCTTCATTAAGTGTGGGATGTCCCTAAGACCATAAAACCTTCAATTTCAGTTTTACATTATTATTTTCACTGTCTGATAAAGGATTAGAAGATTTTTACCCTCTCTATAAATACAGTATCATAGAATCCTAGAATGATTTGGGTTGGAAAGGATGGTAAATATCACTTAGTTCTGACTGCCCTGCCATAGGCAGGGACACATTTCACTAGACCACATTGCTCAAAGCTCTGCCCATCCTGATTTCCAATGCTGCCAGGGATGGGGTTGAACTATTTAATAGCATACTTATCCCAAGAAAGTGGTAGAAAATTACTGCAGAAACATTATTCTCTTTCCATCACAGTTCAAGTTTATATAAGGATTTATAAAGTAATTTAGTTAGAGTATTTGTATAACCTATCATAGCAAACATGACAAAAACCTTTTTATCTGAAGTGCAAGTGTAGTTCTGAGGTACTGTCCTGAGCTCAACTGGGTAGAGTTAATTCTTTTCTCAGCAGCTGGTACCATGCTGTGTTTTAAATTCAGTGTGAGAATAACATTGGTAACACACTGATATTTTAGTTAGATATTATTAAACAGTTCTTATCCAGAATTAAGGAATTTTTGGTGTGTCGTGCTCTCCCAGTGAGCAGCTGCACAAGAAGCTGGGAAAGACCATAATCAGAACAACTGACCTGAACTGGCCAAAAGAATATTCCATACCATGGAACATCCTGTGCAGCATATAAACTGGGGACAGCTCAGCTGGCTGGAAGGAACCAGCTGCTGCTTGGGGACAGGCTGGGCATTGGTCAGCAGGTGGTGAGAAACTGCATTATGCATCACTTACTTGCCTTGGGCACCATTCCACTATCTCTTTTATTATTATTATTATTATTATTATTATTATTATTATTATTATTATTATTATTATTATTATTATTATTATCTTGTTGTTGTTGTTATTATTTCAATTATTAAACTATTCTGATCTCAACCTTGAGGTTACTTTTTTCCAATTTTCCTCTCCATCCCTCCAGGAGCAGGGAGGAGGAGAGGAGTGAGGTGGTAACACATGCCACATACTTGTCAGCTGGGGTTAAACCATTGAAGGTGCAAATTAGACACCTCTGACATTACTAGATGGCCTGTTCATTTATTCTCTGTGACTTAGCAACAGGAATAATTCTTCAGAATGTCTTTGTGTTCTTTTGCTACAGTATGTTTTAGATAAGCTAATAAAATTTTGTCCCTTTTCTCTCTTGCATAACCAGGGGAGTCCTGTGTAATTTTTTGGTTAGGATTTGTTGTTTAACTTTTGGCTAAGTCCTCAATTTTCTGTGCAAGCCATGAGTCATATTTGCATAGTTGTTCAACTCCATTACACAAAAGTGACAGAAATACAAAAAAACCACCAAAACAAACAAAAAACCCAACACCAAATATAATTCTGTTTGTGAATTGATATGGTTATACCCTCTCAATTCAGAAAAAATCAAAAATCATTTGTCATAGTATGACGGCGTATTTATGAGGATGTGCAGTACACTGTCATTTTAAGATTAAAATACTTCATTTTACTAACTGGAAAATACAGAACGTGTAGCAGTGATTGCCTGCAGCAGGTTTTCTAGACTGTTGGTTCAGAATTTTTTCCAGGGCTCTCATGAAATTCTCCATAGTAATTATGAAATCCAGACCTAAAAAAAGTGGATAGCTGGAAGAATCTTTTCAGGTCTATTATTTATGACTTACTCATGACATTTTACAATGAGTTTTGGAGAAAAAAAATTTGAGATCAGGTCCTTGTTACTTAAAATTAGAGTGTTCATACAGCCAATACTACTAGTACATGATTATGGATAACTGAACAGAAAATAGCTTTTTTGTATCTTCATACTGAAAGAATCAAATGCCCTTAATTTTATGGCAATTTTTAAATTGCCCTTACATTTTCTTGTTACATATTTCATAAGACTATGATTCTTTTTACGTACACAAACTCTTACATGTAAAGTGGTCATTTTTGATATAATTTCTAGTAATATGAAGTCAAGATTCGATAGAAAATAAAATAAAGTAAAATAAAATCTGAAAAGGCAGGCAAAGTGGTTGGCTGTATCTGTACTAAGGAAGAAGGAGGTATTAGCTCTCATGGACAGATGTCTCCTAGCAAAATGATGTTCTGAAAGCCTGGTACAAAAATAATTGTGTAGTTTGGCAACCAAGCATTTCAAGAACACAAAATTCAAAGAATGCCAGTATATTATTATCAACTTTACCTCTTTCTGTCATTTGTTAGAGCTGCTGTTTCTGCAAGAGTCTTCAACAAAATATGGCATGGGATAGTCACCAGCTTTTTAATTAGTTGTAGAAACATATACTTGCGTGGTCCCTGATTCACTGATCCATCCCTGATGATGATCTCCCCAGACCTCAGTCAGTCTAATCTAGTTTTCTGAGTTCCCTCAATACCTAATGGAGGGAGAGACAGGTATGTCTAGGATGGGAATCACTACATCCTGAGTTAAGTGTCTATGAGAAATAGGAGGAATCACCTTACAGTTGTCCCTGCCTTGCCTCAGCAGTAAACAAAACTTACACCACCTGTACAGATGCAAATGTATATGCCAGTATTAGGCAAGATGAATTCATTTGTGATAGAAAGTTAATATAAAGATTATTGTTCAGAACATGATTTGCTGAATCCAGATCTTTTTGCCTTAAGTAAAAATGTTAATTGATTTTTTGGATGAACTGAGGTAATGGATTTGTCCAGAGCAACTTATTTCACTCCAAAGCAGTGAGAAGCAATCTTACCTTTTGTTCAGTTCCTCTGTTCTTAGAAGTTACCATATCACCATAAAATCTGGAGCAAGCAGGTCACCCTTCATTTGACAAACTAGGCATATGAACACTCTACCCTCACAATCTGATGAAGAATTCAGAGTCCTCTCCATGCAGCTGTAAATCCAGCTTTGTAATTTTTCTTTTAAATAGTATGTTGTCCTTCCAAGTTCAGGATGCTTAGTCTCCTTGTAAAACGAAAGACCCACCAGCCACAAAGACCCACAGAATCAGTCAGGTTGGAAAAAAATACCTCTGAGGTCTTGAGTCCACTTTATGACCAAACACCACTGTATCAACCAGACCATGGCATTGAGTGCCATATGCAATCTTGCCTTAAATACAACTAGGATGATGATTCCACCACCTCCCAAGGCAGCCGTTTCAATACCTAAACTCTTCCTATGAATAAGTTCTTCTCAATGCCTTACCTAAATCTCCCAGCTGGAACTAAAATAATTTCTCAGCAAGTAATGAGAAATAAAACTTCTGATTTTTGGTGTCAAAAGGATAAATGAGTGGCTTATACTGATTTAGAAGGTCAAAGCAGTTCTGCTCTTTTCAGGCATACTTATGACTTAAAACCTACTTTGGACAGAAAATATTTGAGGTTTTTGATTCTTAAAAGTATTTTCCTTAGTATTTTTGTGGGCAGGTGGAACTTTTCTTACCTTCCTTCAGATTTTCCAAAGAGTTGGGGTTTTTTTTGATTTCATAATAATTTCTGACATGTATTGATTTTGTTCTGATTCAGACTTCCTTTAATTTGAGCCTTTGTGTATGTTTACTGTAAGTTATATACACTTCTCTGTTAGTAACATACATTGTTTTTGAAGCTGTGATTTTTTCCTTTCTTACCTGTTTTGAAAGAACCAATATTTAGGCTTAATATCTTCCACTCAAAATATACATTTGCCTGATGAATATGTTTTACTACTTTTTAATTTGTGAGTCTCATCAGTCCTGACCTCAATCCATCTGTTTTTGAGACATTAAATTATAAAATGGTTTGGGTTGGAAGGGATCTCAAAGACCATCTAGTTCCAACCCTCCTGCCACAGGCAGGAACACCTTCCACTAGACCAGGTTGTTCAGGGCCCCATGCAACCTGGCCTTGAACAAATCCATGGATGAGGCACCCACAATTTCTCTGGGCAATCTGTGCCAGTGCCCTCCCATCCTCATGGTGAATCATTTCCCCTCACATCTCTAATCTAAACCTACTCTCTTTCAATTTAAAGCCATTACCCCTCATTCTATCGCTAAGTGACCTGGCAAAAATATCCCTCTCCAGCTCTTTTGTAGGTTCTGGAAGGCTGCAAAGTGTCCTGGAGCTTCCTCTTCTCCATAAATCCCATTTTACTTTGTTTTAGGGGATCTCTTAGTCATCAGGCATTACTGTGTTTCAAGTTTTTCATTGATTCTGATGACCTTAGAGCTCTTAGGGAGATGCAACCCACCCTTGTAGGCAGCATCACAGAAGCAAAATAATAGTCTTTTTAAAATTAATATCTGGAGGAAGAAGAATCTCAGATTCTGAATTTGATTTCCTTTGCACTACTCACAGCTCATCAACAGCAATAGGAGTTCCCTTTGATACTTGAGAACAGAATATTTCTAAATGTCATACTGGACCCAACAATACTTGATACCATACAGAAAAATTATCTTGAAAGAGTAAATCTCAATTTCACAACATAATAAGAAAATAAAAATAAAAAAGACAGTTTTTATTTTAGACTTATAACTGCACAAGATTGACTTTGGATCATCTGGCTGAAAATTGTAATGTATTTTACTTTTTCAATATCTGTATGTGTGGATTCAAACAATTAATGACATACCAATTTGAGAGACTTTTTTCAGTAGAATTAGATTATATTTTTATTTCAATGAAAAAGTCAACTGAAACAATCATAGATTTCACAGGAAATATTCAAGGATATTGCGCTTCTCAGAAATGTCTTTCTCAGATTTAATTTAGTATTTTGTATGCTGTGCAAACATCTGCATGGTATAAGCACTCTGGGTTTCCAAAGAGGACATGACTTCTCATTCAACAAAATCTTCTCTTTAGTTTATTTTGTGTGGAGAATGCATGGAAGCTTGAGAATGATTTTCTTACTTCCCATTTAAGCAGCTGATGGTCTCTTTTCCTTATTGCCATGAATAGGAATCAATTAATGCTTCCCATCTCTTTGTATCTTAACTTACTTTATCACAATTTGTTGACAATTTTCTTTCCTCTATAACACATAAATTTTTTGGAGAATACTGAGGTCACTTCATGTTTGGCTCAAAACAAGGCCACTGAACCTCCTTGTCATAACAGAAAGACAAAAGCAGCTCATAAGAAACTGGTGTTCATCACAATGAAGTCATACTCATACCACAAATTTGATGGATGTGCAAAGATCAATTTCAAAACCCCAATCCTCACATTCTTGCTTTAGGTATCTATACAGCAAATTTCATGCTACATGGATGGAAGATGAATGTGCTATCTTTCATGCTGTTTTATAAATAGCATCATTTTTCTTAGCATTCTCAAAAAAAATGCAATGCATTCAGGAAGTCTGCCCATAGCACATAATACATACTAGTAATCTTGTCTGTGATACATTGCCATCATAGTAGAAAATGCATAATGAACAATTAGCTGTTACTCCTCATATTTTTTTCCTGCTGTTTTCATTAGGCAAACATTGTATCTTACTTTTCTGTTGGTTCTGTAAGATTTATTTCCTTAATATTAACTGGTTCTTTGAAATAATTGACAGTAAATTTGAATCCTTGAGAAAATACCAGAACAATTTTCTCCTTTAGAATATTCTGCAGTGAGCTCTACAGAAGAAAACTCATCCCCAGTAGAAATACCATTCTATATGACCCACAGTTACATCATGGATCTAACTACTGTTTATGTTATTTCTATTTATCCCTTCCACAATGATCATACAAACATGCCAGCTATTCTTTGTACCATTACAACTGTGAGACCTTCTCCCCTCTTATCTGTAGGAAGACTAAAATGCATCTTTAAGAGCTGAATGCTAATTCCCCAAATATTCAGTTGCAGCAAGACATCTAACTCTTCAGGTATAAGCTGATTCTCTCTTATGTCCCAATGGCAACCTGTTATCATATGAGAATAACAAGAAAAAGATGCAATGCAAAGTTTTAGACATTTCTGTGTCTTTTGAAATTTGGCATAATGAATACAATGAGGTTTTTTTCCCCAGATCCCCCATTACAACATATATATGCATTTAACACAAAAAATATATTTACAGGAGGGTCTGCATTATTTAGTTTATTCTTTCATATTTCACTTGAATAAACATACACTATATTTGTACACTGCAACTGTTCTGCTTGTATACAATGTTCTCTGAATTTGTTGTACGGGGGACACAATAATTTATTTGATTGCCAGAAATTTTTCTGGTTCTTATCTAAATATTTTTGGAGTACCGAGAAGACTTTTGAAGAAGATAAATAGTGTCTGGCAGTATACAAAAGATATGTAAGAATTATCACTATTTAAATTTTTTTATCAGTTTTTGTTAGTCTAGTGTTATGCTCTGCCTTGTGGTTAGTTTTTTATTGTAGTCAGCTTTTTGTGGTAGTCTGCCACCATCCCACGTAGCACAGAATCTTAAGGTGGCAAGATTTTTTTGTAATATGTCATGGATGAAACAAGGCTCTGCAGTCTGTTTTTCTCTTCTGTCCCCAGTTTAGACTGCTACACCAGCAGCCATAATGAATAGTGTGTCAGAGATGCTTGCTCCTCAAATTTAGTCTCTAGTGCATTATTGTCAGACCATCCTGAACTTAGTTACACAGAAAAACCACTGTGGGTACATAGCTGGCCTGTTCCTTATGGCAAAAAGCATTTCGGTAGAGAGGCTCCCCCCCACCTCAAACTTTCTAATAACATAAAGCATTTATATTTTGTGATATTGTACTCTGGCTTTTGTATCCTGCTGCATTTAATCCACTGTGAAACAAGAGAAAAAAAAAGCTATCCATGTCCTTTCAATGCTTTTTCTTAATGGATGTTCCTTTCTACCATCCTTCTTAGCTATGCTTAATCAATAATGCATGTTTTTCAACTTTATCTAGAAAAGAGGGAAAAGGTGATTGATCAGTAGACTTCATTTGAATATAATGAACTTCTTAAATAGAGTTTTAAAGATGCCTGGTAAAGCTGTCTGACTCACTATGGTGTTAATTTTCTGGTTTTGCATTTTATGGAAATGTTTTTGTGTATTTTCCATTACTGCTTCATCAAATATGCATTTATGTTAACTTGTTTAATGATGTAATGGAACTGGGATAATTAATGTGTTTATTCTTCTGCTAACTCAAGTCTGCAATGGCAGAATTGTCTTCCTTTTACAGGTACTTCATCTAGCAAGTGTTTTAGTGTATGGTCTTTCTTTGGATACTCTTCCATGAGAAAATGGATTGCAATTAGATAGCATCATTCAAAGAAAGAATGCATTTTTAACACCATTTCAAAGAAAGGTCTTATATCTTCATTACATTTGCTCTCTGGACTATTTCCTTATTTTCTTAATTTTGTTTATGACACGAATTTTCATATACTTGTAACTATTTTAAAAACTATGCTTCAAGCACACAATGAAGGAAAGTTTATATGACTTATTGAACTTGAATATGTTTTTAAATACCAGATAAGAATATCTCTTTCAAGGGAAATTGTGTTTTATGAGGAATCTCTTTTAATTAATATTGATGAGGAAATATCAGTACTAACTTTGTATCACATATAATTTTGAGGATTTGGGATAACAATGATGGTAACAATTAGAAGAATTGGTCTGTCAGATCCTTCAAAGATAGGACAAGTCACTATTGTCAGGACTCGTAGGGATATTGGACCCCATTACAGGACTAGAGTAGAAGAAAATTTTTGAAAGAACAGGTCAGGCAACTGATGAGAGTATCAGTCTGTCTGACAGAATGCTTTCAACTGACAGAAAGGAGACCTTCTATGTTAGGTCTGTCTGATTCTGCTTCATGCAACCATAGATGGATTTAGGTGGAGGGAAAAGAGATTCTGGAAGCAGCCAGGGAAAGTTTCAAAAATGTAATTAAGATCCAAAATACAGTACTATGTTTTTTTTTTCCCTTTATCTATGGGGGTTTTTTTGTGGTTTTGTCTTGGTTTTGTTTTTATTTTGCATAGGCATTTTTGATTTGGGGGAAATACACTGAAAATAGGTTTCCAAAGCTGAAAGGACCAATATGTCTATTCAAATATGGCTTTTTGTGAATCAGGGTGATTAAACACTGGAGTGGTCAGAGAATTTCTGAGCTATGTGGCTGGTCTGAGCTGACCAACTACAGAATCTATTTAAAACCAACTGTTTCCAACCTCGTGTGGTTTTTTTTTTGCCATGACAGGATCTTTAGAAATCCACAAGCAAATTAACCTTGACTGGATAACTGTGAAAAGTCAGTTGACAAAAGTTGTGTGGTCAGATCTATTTTATTTTCTAGAAAAAGAACACTTGTGACATGGTTCTGTAATCCGAAACACAGGAGTTCTAGCTTGTGTTTGTTATCAGAAATGGAATAAATGTGAACAAGCTCTGCAATGGAGAGATGTTCCCCACAGTTCTTCAGCTTCAGACATACACAATTAATGTCGTGGTAGGGTTTTGTTCTGCTCACATGTAGAAAGATAGGTCTGATCCAAGGAAGCCTAATTGTGTGGGGAAAAAAAAGCAATTATCTTCAAGGCTTTCTTTCCCATCTTTCCAAAGAACACATCTCTAAATGGCAATGATATCTGATGCTCAGAGGTGGTTTTGCTCTGAGAAGGTGTACCATGGATTGCCTTGATGAAGAGCTGTGAGATTGGGCAAAAATTGAATGCCATAAACACACCAAGAAACATATCAATGAAGGAAGGAAAGTTTTCCTGTGGTCTTACTGTTATGAGCTGAAAAATTGAGTGCAATTGCTTTGCTTTTGTTCTAAATATTATAGACATAAAAAATTACAAGATTTGCCTAGAGCTGACAATATGAAGAAAGTAAAACTTTGCTTTTTCAATTCTTGGCTCTTAATGTAATACACAGGTATTCATTTTGATTTCATGTGCTAGCAATAACACCTATAGCAGTACTCTGCAAGTTTCCATATTTGGTTTTATAACTCTTCAAAGAATATCAGTTAGTTTTGCTTGAGATAAAATTAAAAATAAATTACCTTTTCTTCACTTGAGATAATGATGGAGTTTTCTCACTGAAAATGATATCTCTGTATGAAGCAATGAAAAAAATGTAATATTTTTAGTATCTTCTAAATCAATACTACTCCCCTCTTGCATTCTGCATATTCATACAAATTTAATATGAATGAGATACTAATCTTGCATATTTTCCTGGAAGCTAATGGTAGCTCTGTCTTGCTCACGTTTTTGTAACTGATCCTGAATTTTGTAAATTACTTTCCCCTACAATTTTCAAAGTGTCAAAATAAGCTCCAGCAAAACAGTAATTTTAAAATCTGTTTGACATTTTAAATATGGTCCTAAACTGTAGTTTATAATGAAGCTGTCTGTATCCAAGACAGGACCCAGAGGTAAGTTTTTCATGTTGAACTGTAGCTTTAAACAATTCCTGCTGGACTTATGACACCAGTTGTCCTCCTAAATGACACGTGTTCCTGATGAACTCTTTAACTGCTCTCTGCATTTGCATACCAGCTGATAGGAACTGGTGATACACACCCCTGTAGAAAGGCTGTGGTACATTTATATTGCACTGAACTGTCTGAAACAGGGAACAGGATGTGTTGCTAAGGATACAAGAAAGAGCAGAACTCTGCAGCCACTGCTGCGCTGCAAAATTACCCTTATCATTTTGAAAGGAAAACAAGAATATTTAATTTTGTTACACAGTTTCAGGTGGCCATCCTACTATTCATTCAGAAAAACACTGATTTGGCATTTTTTGTATTAAATTCTTTGTTCTGAATAACCTAGACAGGAAGCCAGAAAAGATGCTAAATTGCCCCAAGTCTGAAACAACATCATCAAAAGAATGTAATTTTGATTACATTAGTATTAAAAATTAGAAAAAAACTTATTTAAAATGTTTTCTGCCCTCAAAAATCAGCTTTTCCAGTTGTTGCGTTTTGAAAAGCTGGAGATTCAGCATCCAAAATATTCCAGTAGCTCCAGTTAATCTATTCTGATTCTCCTCTCGAGTAAAATAAACCATAAGTTAAATCCTAACTATTAATATGTTTTTTATGACTACTGTTTTTACTTTTTTTTTTAACAAATGGACAGTCTGAATCAAATTGGATTCAACAGTGATGGAAGAAGAAATGACTGTACAATAACATCTACAATATCCATGAACATGCGGGCAACTAAGTGTCTCCAGTGTTAAGCAGGCATTAAAAAAAGAGTATAAATGACTTCTACTTCCTTCAAGTTGATCCTGTGACTGAAAAGAAGACCAGAAACAAATAAACAAATTAGGTTCTTGCAGTCATAATAAGTTAATAGCCCCATCTGACCATGTTAGTAAAGGAATAAACAATCACTGGTCTGTACATTCTCTTCCATCAGACGTAGATCTCCAGACAGGCTTCGTAATTGCCTTACATAAAGTTATTAATTTTGCCATTTGAACTTGAAACATTATTTTATGGCCTCTGCTATGGCTCATTTTGTAAGATAACCTGGTGATTGTGGTATTTAACTTATATTCTAGTACCAAGAGAACATAGACACTAACCAAACATCAGGCAAGCTAAACTAAAATAATAGAAATGAGGAATCCTGGAATGTAAGTCCCTAAGGGAAATTGGAGAAAAATATTCCTAGATGATTTCAGTATCACAAATACTTTTCATTAATTCTACCACAGAGAAAGAAAACGCTTCCTGATAATTAGGACAGCCATATTTTCTTCCTGCATATTCTGCTTTTAAATCTCTGCTGCTCCCAGGTAGGTGATCACACTACTGTTCTTGTTTACCAAATCAGTTGGAAGACCTTGAATTTTACAAGCCCATGCCTGTTCTGAATGAAAAGTTGCCTTTGCTGTTCCTCATTGGTATCTATTTCCATGATTTTTTAGTAGTACTTGTGAGAGAAGGTGAAGACTTTGCCTATCAAGAGCAAGAAAAATAGTGGTTCTCTGGCAAGCAGACCTTAAACAATTGGACTCTGAACAGTTTTGTTTCCAGTACTGTGTGCATGGAAGGGGTCAGCTTAGAGATCAGCTCTGAATTATTGCTTTTAAATAAATGTTAGACCTTTCATGATGCAATATTTTCCATGAAGGCTGCCAAGTCTGAGGTTGAAAATTCCATTGTACTCTAGTTTCCTCGTTGCTATACAACTAGTTAAAGTTGAGCTGAGTTTTACTAGGTTTGGAAAGGGAGTAACCCAGTTTTAAAAAATGGCACTGCTCTGAAATATTCCTTGTGCTACTAAGATTCTCTTTTGTATTAATTCTAGAAGTGTTTCAGGATCTAAGGAAATTGTCATAATGGATTAATGCTATTATTTTGTTTTGAAGACTGCAAGGCAATCACATAGTTCAAATTGAAAGCCATGAGGATATTAGTCTTGCAAAAGTAATAATTTAAATGCTTTTGACTAAGTGTGACTACCCCTTGCGGATGCCAGCATGTTCATATATTTTGAAGGTATAGGGATGCAACTGAAGGAAGAAAATATTCAGAAAGAAACAGAATTAAAGTTCAGAAAAGTTTGGAGTCTTTCGTTTCAAAGACATGATTAATTTTTCCACTAAGTTTTTGTGGGCTGTTTATTTTTTATACACTTTCTTATATTGTAGCTCTCACATTTCATTTATTCATGTATTTTTATTCTTTTCTTATGTATTGGGCCACTTCCAAGGGATCCGGACATTTGACAACAAAATTATACTGATATCCCTTGTTTCTACAGGTATAGTTTAGCCATTTCAGACATCTAAAGAAAATCTAAGGGGTTTTTCTGTCTATATAATAGAGATTGACAGTTAACTATTTTTAACTTTCAAGTTAATGTAGAAAAATCCTATGTAGCAATTGTTTAGGATTTACTTGTTTGATTTGCATATATACAGAATTCCTTTATTATTGATGGGAGCTTTGATGAATTTTATATGGTAGTCCTAATTTTATCAAGCTGTATGTCTCAATTTCTAAGCCATTTTACAATACTCCAACCGAACCATCTTTAAAATTACAAATTCCTCTTTTGAATGGGGAAATATATTTTTGTAGTGGAAGAGGAAGGGTAAAGGGATAAAGACGTTATGTAAGATGGAGATTCAAGAGCTCTTCAATAACCTGGGAGCCTCTTTTGGAATGAATACAGGGAAAAATCCCTCAAAATGTTTTGTCTTAATAGAATTTGAAGTTGTACAAGTTTAAAACAGAACATTCAGACTGCAAGATGACTGTTTTTTCAGCCTTTTTAGAGTGTGTTCACTGGGCTTCTAAAACCAAAATTATTGGATTAAAAGAAATGGTTCTGTAACTGCACAGAATATTGGTTAAGGGCACAGAGTTCTGCTGTTTGTTTCAAATCTACTTTTCCTCACATGGGTTAATGCAATTTTGGAGAGGGTCTATTGCTGACATTACAACCTATTAAATAAAGACCTAAATGGATGAATATCTCTCTTAGTCTGGCTGTGATTTTTCCCTAGCTCATTTTCCCAAGTTATGAAGAATAGGGCAGCGTTCATGTTAAGGTAAGATAATCATATTCCACATACTGTAGCTCTTGTTTGTTTTCAGCTGTATTGGCTGTCAATTTCTTCAGGAATTAATATGCAAATATTGTCAATATATCAGATTCACCAGTGTCTTTACCCCATGGTGAATGTCGAGTATCAGCCTATTAGTACATCATGATCATTTGATTCATGTCTTGTGAATGTTCCCTGGTTTCATTTTCACAGTGAATCCTTTAAATATATATCATTGCGTGTCTCTTCACTAGAAGGAACTGACAGTAAAAGGATATTTTTTTTCTAAAAGCTTATCCAGGGTAATGTTTGTTTTAATTATGTTTTTATGTGGAGTGCCTGGGGATGTATGTGTAACAGATGCTATAAAAGAATGATTGGATTAGAGTGCCAGGAAAGCAATGGAAGTTTCATGCTGCTCTGTCTGGAGTCAAATCAATGCACTAAGTGGCTGGAACAGTTCAGTTTTGTTAGTACCTCTTTAATCTGTATTAGCACTTATGTGAAATACATGACAAAGTTCCTTTTTCTCAGGGTATGTCAATGTCAATGTCCAAGTTGTAACTTGGGGCCTAATACAAATCACTGTTCTAAAAGAATTCAATACAATCAGTGACCCCTTCCTGAAATCTGAACTTGTCTTTAGGAACAGGATGAAAAGTAATGAACTCAAATTTTAAAAAAGAGGTCTTTTATTACATATTGAAAAGGCCCTCTTAAGTCTTCAGAGTGAATTATATAAGGAAATTACAGCTATTCTAAAAAAATTAGGCAAGATATCTATGACAGCTGTTATTATGTAACATTTTGGTTCAGGTGGTGGGTTTGGTGATCTCCTGTTCTCCTAAAAGTCCCTTTTTAAGGGATGAATTCATTTAGAGAATGAAAGGAGTATTTTTGGGACAATCTACTAAGAATTGCCCTAATGACAACCTTCAAAGTTTTTGGTTTGAATTGTTGCATTGTGTTACAGAATCTAAGAGATGCAACTGGAAATCAGAATGAATAAATAATTTCTGTGAGGCAATAAATCAATGACAGATTCTTCTGCATATTCTTTGGATGGCTTTGCCTCTCTAACTTCACTGAAAGGTACAGAGATTTCCAGGGTCATCAAGATTTCCTTCAAAGAGCAGCATCATCCAGAGTCATGTGCGAGGAGTCTCAGTTTGTTATCTCTGCAGTTGAGTCTTCAGATATACAGAGCCATTACTCTTACTTTTACAAGATACTTAGTCATCAAATATGACTCAATGGCCAGGTAACTAGAAAATCCTGATTTCAGAATTTGGAAATGAGAGACAATCATTCAGGCTGCTCATCCATTCCACCATGACCATTGTGATTTGCTCCTTAATAAGACGAAAACCATTTACGATTTATGTTTTTTTTTTCTAGCAGCAAAAGACTTCCTGGCATGAGAATCTTTTCACACAGTAAATTTCTTACAATTTGTACGCATTCTCTCAGTGTCTTACTTTAATATGCTTTTCTTCTTAATTTACAGGAGCTGGTTCTTTAAAAATTCTTCAACAACTACTATATTAGGTTCTAATTTTGAAACTGTATCTGTATAAAAAATCATGGATGACTATATATAAAGCGCCTAGCACAAGATCTGACTTGGTTTTGTATTTCATAGAATCAGAAACCTTAAAAACATCTAGTCCCAACCCGTTCTACCATGGGGAGGGACACCTCCCACTAAGCCGGGTTGCTCAAGGCCTTGCTCAGCCTGGTCCTGAACATTGCCAGGATTGGAGCATCCATAACTTTCTTGGACAACCACTATATTATCACCCTCACAGTCAAGAATTTCTTCCTAATATCCAGCCTAAAATTTCCATCTTTCTATTTGTACCCCTTACTCCTTGTCCTACCATTACCTGATGAAGGATCCCTTTCCAGCTTCCCTGTAGGCTCCCTTCAGATACTGGAAGGTTGTTCTGAGGTCTTCATGCAATCTTTTCTTCTCCAGCCTGAACAGTTACAACTTTCTCAGTGTTTGTAGGGAAAGTGCTCAAGTTCTCTGATGGTCCTATAGATGCAGCCCAGGACACAGTTGGCCTTCTGGGCTGTGATCACATGCTGCCAGGCCTCGCTGAGTTTTTCTTCAGCCATCACCCCCCAAGCCTTTCTCCACACATCTTTTCTCAAACAGTTCTGTGCCAAGGCTGTTGGTGTGTCTGGGATTGTCATGACCCAGGTGTAGGGTCTTGCATTTGGCTTGTTGACCTCATGATGTTTGCACTGGCCCAGCTCTCAAGTCTGTCCAGGTCCCTCTGGATGCCATCCCTTCCATCCAATGTGTTGACTGCCCCACACAGCCTGGTGCTGTCAGGGAACTTGCTGAGGGTGCCCTTGATCCCACTATCCATGCCCCTGACAAAGGTGTTGAGCAGTATCAGCCCCAGTGATGACCCCTGAGGGACACCACTCATCACCGGTCTCCAGATGGGCCATGAGCCCTTGACCACAACTCTTTGTGGCTGGCCATCCAGCCAGTCCTTTTTCTACCCAGTGGTCCATCTCTCAAATCCATCTCTCCAGTTCAGAGACAAGGATGTTGTGTGGGATGGTATCAAACACTTTGCATAAGTCCAGTAGGGGATATCAGTAGCTCTGCTTTGTCCACCAGTGCTGTAGCAAATTTGTCAGGCATGATTTGTCCTTAGTAAAGCAATGTTGGTTGTTACCAATCAGCTCTTTGTTTCCCCTGTGCCTTAGCATATTTTCCATGAGAATCTGCTCCAGAACTTTGTTGGGCACATAGGTGAAACTGACTGGTCTGCAGTTCCCTGGGTTTTCCGCTTTCCTCGTTAAAAGGAGAAGTTATAATTCCCTTTTTCCATTCATCATGAACTTCACCTGACTGCCACAATTTTTAAAAACTAATGGATAGTGGCTTACCAACTTTATTTGCCAGCTCCTTCAGGACCTGTAGATGAACCTCATCAGATTCCACGGACATGGTGCCTTCAGGTTCCTTAGATGGTTTTGAATGTGATTTGCAGTAATAAACATTTTAAAGTGGAGAAGAATCTTCAGTGTTTGTTATGCATTGTTGTCGTGGTTTAATGTAGTTTGGTTTTTAGTTGGGGAGGGAGTCTACGAGCTGAGGAAGTAGTTCCCTGTGGTGGCCTTGGCAGTTTCCTTTGGCCCTGGCAGAACCAATCAACTCGCTAGTTTTGAATATTGACACTCTGTGAATGTGTCAATACCACTTAAGAAAGATGAGCACACCTCTGTGAAATCACATTTAAAGACAAACAAGCCCCAGGAAAAGCTCCCTGGCTTCTGGCCTTTGAACAAGTGACTGGATGCTGGCCGGGCTGGGCCCTGATCTGCCACACGGTCAGGCCAGCCCACGGAGAGGCTTGGTTGAGATTCTGCTGCCACTAAGTTCCAGCCACATGGAACACTCCCAGGGCTGGAGTGTTCTGCTCTGTTCAGCTTTGTGTGGAGCTGAGCTGGGCTCCACTCCAGCAGTGAGCTGCTGAGCCATTCTGCTGATGCTGCAGAAACCATGCAGCTAAGAAGGGAGGCAGCCCATGCAGAAATCAGCCCCACGGCTGGAATTGACTGCAGCAGGGGCCAGAAAACAGCTGTGCAGCCAGAGCAGCCCCCACCTGGCAGAGATCACATCACCATCTGCAGGGCCGGGTGAGATAATAACTTCTTCAGTGCACAGATTAAACTTGCAGACATCAATCCTCTCAAGTGAGAGAAAAAGAAAAGGGTGAAGATGTAGAGAAAACAACAAGGAGACACCAAGGTCCATCAAGAAAGAGTCAAAACCCAGATGGGAGGAGTGTCCTGAGGTGACTTTTTGATGCTCGTATCCCCAGTTGTCTGTTCTGTTTACGCTGTATGTTAAGTTCTGTACCTTTAAGGCTAAGTAACCCTTGATAAGTAACAGTTGTGTTAATTAACCAGTAAAGGCTTATCCCTGATGAATAACAGCTATATCCAATACGGATGAGCAAGATAAAAGAGAGGGTTAGCTAGTAAGTGGAGGATCATCATGGAGGAGCAACCTTGAGGAGCATGAAATAGAGACTCATGAAGCAGGATCCTGGAGAGAGAGAGAGAATCACTGCTGTGAGACTCATTCCGAGAGCAATGAGAGAGCAAGAAGACGTGAGGAATTTGTTTTGAAAACAGCATTCAATCCTCTGCATTCCTGCTCCTGGGCCATGCTTGTCTAAAGCACGGACAAGCAGTGGCATGGAGACCTGCTTTGCTCTTAGTTAATTTCAGCAAGCTGGGGCAGAGAAGCTTTCTGGACTGTTTTTTCCCCTTTTTCTTGTTTAAACCTGTCCTGGACTGAAAAACCCAGAGGAGCACTGGGAGCTCGCACCTGCTGCCTACCGGGGCCTGGACCTCCTGAGGGTCTGATAAGGGACTGAGCAAGCTGAGCTACCCATGGCAAGGGCTTTCTGAATTTACCATCTCACTTCTTAACAGCAAAACATTTTATTGTTTCATATCATTCATTCTTTATGCTTGCGGGCACTTTGTTTGTTAAATAAATAGCTTTTTCCACCTTTCTCTGAGGAAGTTCTTTTCCTGGACCAGCTGGCGAGGGGGCCCATTTGGGTTTGCTTCCCAGAGGGACCCCATTCACGGGTTCTCTCCCAAATTTGCCCTAAACCAGGAAAGGAGAATGAAGAGATGCCTTGTGCTGAAATTCTCCTGTAAGGCTATGGTGAAGATATAATAGATACATCAGATTTTTATTTTTTCCCTTTAACTTGTGGAATGCATTGAGGGGATGTAGCAGCCTAGCCACAGCCGTGAGCAGAGGCACCCACGTTGAAGCAAGCAGATACCGAATTTGCTGTGATCCAATGAGAAACTTGAACAGAGAGAGAAATGAGAAACATTCCCCCAGGGATAGAAGAAGAAAACCTTTGTTCCCAGACACAAAGAAACAGAACTTTTGTTTTTATACTAGAACAGCTCATGCTTAAAATTGCATCCCATAAGCTGAGATGACCCATGGTGGTAGTTGGGTGAAAACTACCAAACTATGGGAGGGACTTCACCATTGCGGATTTACAGGTGGCTGCCATTTGTGAAAATTAAAACCACAAGAGAACTATTTCTTGTGGAAGAGTCTCCATGGCATGGCAGGAGAGACTCCTCTCCCTAAGTGGACTAAAGAAAAATTATTTTAAAAGTGGTAAACTGACTGAAAATACCAAATTTGTCTCTAAGTTGTCAGTGGGAAAAAGAAAGTTGGGAGGAGGAGAAGCATTCTGAAAGTTTATGCTGATTTCTTATTATTTTTCTTTTAATTCTGTTAATAAAGTTTTCTTTATATCCTTTAAAGTTTTGAGCCTGCTTTGCTCTTGTCATAGTCCTTATCTCACAGCAGAAAATGAGTAAATAATTCTAGTGGGTGTGCTGGCATTTGTCCAGCATTAGACCCACTACATTAATTGGTGCATTGTCCAGGAAACTTGGATTGGTGAACTAAAAGCACTACAATAGTTCATTTCTACATGTGTTTTGACCTTTTTCACAATGCAGAATTAATGAGGAATATATATTTTCTCAATAGGAAACTAAATGAAGTTTAGGCCCTTCATCTTTAAGGACCATCAAATCAAAACCTATTAGTTGTTGCTCCAGTTTCTGGTAGTAAGACAATGTACAAAGGACACTGCTGTAAGAGCAGGAAATTCAGATACTGTGCTCCATTTTACCAAGACAATAATATTTTTATCTAATACCACTTCCATGAAATATTTTTTCAAAATCAAGGTTACTTAAAAAGGAGAAAGCAAATATCAGTACAACATTGAGATGCAGTCACTCTACCCATTCTACTAGAAATTCAAACCAATATTATTCTATCTCTTAAGAGACAAACTTGTTATAATTTTTTAATCAAAAGCAAAACATATCTGTAGAATTTATTTGCACTTTCATACAATCTGAGAGTAGCACATATGCCACCAGTTATGCAGGGGAATGGAAGTGAGTTTCTGTTTTAGTTTATCTTCTTTAAGTCACTGTCTCTTTACAGAAGCAAGGGAATTTTTGCAGCTTGAGTACTGTACATTTGGTAAGTTAAGTAGGATTATTTCTGTCAAGTATTACAAAAGACCCGAGCTTCTCCTTATGTATTTCACGGAATTTGTGTTTTGGAAGTTTTATCTTAGTGTGGGCTTCCCTCACACATGCTGACTAGTGACTTTCATATATTCTATCCCTATCTGGCTTTCACAGAGGCAGAGATATGTTAGCAGTGACTCATAACCACTTTTGTCTTTTGTGTTTCTTACTGTCTCAGTGCAAAGAGAGATATTTTTGGCATTTTTTGCCTACTGATCTGAACATGCTGGACTTTTATTTCCTAATTTTTGTGCATAGTGTGTGGTATCTACATATACCTGCCACAAAATGCTGTAAAATTCATAAAGTCTATGAGACACCCTCTGATGTTCTCATTAGTTGAAGATTCCCTTCCATTAGCTCAAAAATATTTTTATTGGAATCATTAGGATAGTTATATCATAGGAATAGGCTCTTCTTAGCCTAAAAATCAACAGTTCTTTTTAAACCCAAACATGAGGCAGAGGAATAACACATCCCATTTTTGTTCAGTTTTCCTCTGTTTCCCCACAATATTGTCTCTATGAATGTGTGCAACTCTGGATCCAAACAGCAGCACATGTTACCACCTCCTCCCCAAACTGCTGTTCAGAAGTGTCTGTGGTGTGTTGGAGATAAACTCTGGATTTGGAGCACAGGAATATTGTCACACAGCCACCTACCCTAAGGGAAAGATGCATGCTTATTTTCCCAGCAGGGGAAGGAAGAGCACTGCTGGGTTAAGGTGGGGACATTTACATGTATTTGTTTTGTGAAGTTCATTGCTTATCCTCAGGAATCCAGTCTTCTGTTTCAGGAAAAGATATATTATTTTCCCCTCTTCTCTTTCTTCGAACTGGTATTTGATTTTTGAAGGGATGGATGCTTGGGGAAGAATGAACTTTAAACCATGATCCTGTAATACAAGGATAAGGAGGGTGAGGCAGAGTTCTACATTAAGTAGGAAGCTGAGTGATCAAGAATGCTCATTTTTGTACGTCATATTAGCTTGTATAAAAGACAATCCCATGTATAGCAAATACTTTTGCGTTAAATTAAAATCACCGTTGTCTGTGTACTCAGTGAGTGGTATCTCAGTGACTACAGGATTTCTGCTTAATCTGATTTGTAACTACATACTACCAGGTCAGGAAACTACTATTCCAAAAACTTGTCTGGTTTTTGACATTAGGAAAACCTTCACTGTTGAAAGTTAGAAGGCCTTATATCAGTCCAAGGAAAATTCACTGACAATGCAAATATTTCTATAAACCAGTTGAAATCCTCCCAGTCTGAGGCAAAATAACATAAAAGCTGCTACAGTGTTCAGATGATAAAGAATACAATTATTTCCATAATTTTAATTCATGAAAATACATCTTCTCAAGCATGAATTTTTTAAGAAGACTATAAATTAAATTCATAAAAACAATGACATAGTTGTAACAAATAAATATCTAAAAGGGTTAATTCATTGTTAAAAAATATCCTGATTAAAAATATTATTGTTCTTTAGGACTGACAGATCAAATATAGGTAAACATTACAAACTGACTGATGGAGCTCAAAAAATACAGGGAGGGGTCATCATTGAAAATGTTGTATTTCTTTATCACATTTCTATCTGTGACCTAGAATAATCTCATGCTGGGATTATTTAAAAACATTGAAAGAGTCAATAGTGGTAATAATCACCTGTATCACTTGGTAGAGTAGGCCTTTTGAAGCAAAATATGATCTTGTATAGGCAGTCACAATGTCATGAATCCAAAGACAGGGAATAGGATTGTTATGTGCTTAATCTGTGAAATTGGAAGAAATTCATAGACAAATATTTTTTATATGAACTCTTATACTGTGTCATCAAATGCAAATGAAGTTTTTAATCATTTAAATAAAAGGAGAAGGGCAATGACTATTTGCCTCTGTATGGATTATTAGTGAAACTGGTGCTGGAAGAGTGTGGTTCTCACCTTCATAGATTGAAAAAGGAGCATCACAGAAATGATTTCTGAGTTGGATGACTTAAATTGAAAGACCTCAAATGTAATATCCTCTGATACACTGAATCAGATGAGGTGACCCAGTCCTATCTGACCTTAGCTCTCTGAATAGGAATTATAAGCTGTGACTTCTTCCCTGGACTCAAATACAGTGAAGATATGAAATATTCTCTCTTGCTACTCTCACATTTACTACATTTGATTATACACCACAGCAAGGAAGGGTACATAAGAATTCCAAAGCAAAGCTCTTCTCTCCCTGTGGAAGCTGATGGTGATTTTGGTACATATGGAAATGTTACCTTCAGATGTAGAGGGTTTTTTAACTTTTGGATAAGTCAGGGGACAGGGAGGAAATCATACTAAAACAGTGCTGATTTTCAAAATTTTATCTTTAGTTGTAGCTGACAAGATTATGAATAAGTTCTCCATTGTCACTATAAGCTATGAAAAAATGCAGTAATGTTTATGACTTTTGTGCCCTGCCACCTTAAATTTAGGCCTGTCTCTAAGCAAAAGAAATTTTTTTAGTATTTCGATTTTCAAATACACTTTTGATTTTGCTCAATTTTACTTCCTCAGTACATACTGTGATATTTAAATGGTGTCCTCTGGTTGTTAGTCTGTTGAGTCACCTTTATTTACATCATGACAAGATATCACACTGGCCTATAAAGTACCATCTGCGGTCTGTTGTCAGTCACTTACATCAATGTATGCTGTAATTCTAATACAGGTTCTTTAGTCTGAAGTCAGCCATGCTACTTAATCTTTTAGAACAGCTACACAATGAAACCTTCTTAGCCTAATGGATTCAGGCATATCTCTCCTTGGCTGATACCCAGAAATTGATTGTTAGTTTCTTTCTTCTTTTCTTCTCCCTTTAACTGAGAGAAGTACCTTAGAGCAAAAAAGCCTCCTTTCCATCCTCAGGGAAGGCTGCCTTTATCCATTCCAAACCAACACCCCAAGCCCTAGGAACTGTAAGAGGGAGTCATCTTTTCCTCATCACTGAAAAGCAACCTTTCCTTGTTTAGCCTGCAATGCCCAGGAAAATTGTAATTATTTTTGTCAGTCTCCAGTGTAGTTCTTCAGTTAGGAAGCATTTCCAGGATGAAAGGAATTTAATGCTTTTCAGAAGGAAGCTAAATTCTTCTTCCTAACAATTAATTTGAGCTAAAGTAACTCTGCTCAAAACCAGATCAGAGTATAATATTTAGGTTTCTCGGTACATCAGAGATACTGGGGAAGACCAACCATGATTTTAAACTACAGAAGCATGCAGCAATTATTGTAGAAAATTTAAATGAATGTGAATTACTAAAGCCAAATATGTAATTCTCTCATTTGGTGGACTGAAAAGCTGTGCTTTTGACCTTTGGTCTCCCTTCCACTGAGATCTATTTCTCCTGCATTGTAGAGAGAACACTTTCCTCTATTAGAATCACCCTCTCACTACTATCAAAATGACTGATAGATTTTTCCCTCTTGTGCCTTCATGTTAATAATTTCCATGTATTTATCTCTATTTTATGTACCAATGCTTAGATGTATAAATAAAAATTGAATGCTGAGGAAGGTAACATGATTCTCCAAGCTTCAGTTCATCTCCTTCTGAATTCATGAGTACCTGATTGGATTGCTAATACTTTCCTTAGAAAACTCCCAAAGTCTTTAGGCAATTGTCAATGGGCATACATATAAGGACCTCAAAGTTTGCCTGTGGGAAGAAGTTGGTTGTCTGGCTTCTATCCAAGCTCACTAAAGTTTGGAGGTCTTAGACTGCACTAGAGACTAAGACTAAGACTCTGTCTTAGACTGCACTACCCTGGTGCAGCATTGTACCAGGACTGACCATATTTTTCCTCAAGACCTATGATCAGACTACTTACTGTGGGGGAGGGAGGCCAAATTTCAATTCAGTCTCTCTCTAAGGAGGCTGAAATTTGTTTCTTACTTCTCAGATTAGATCCCTGATGATGCTGTTTTATACCCCAATGACACAGACTCCAAATTTCAGAAGGCTGAAAATGACTTTTATTTTTGGGATGTGTCTCCCTTACATACTATTTCACACAGACTAATTTGATTGGTAACACAAAGGCAAGCCTCTTTATTCGTATTGGTCAGACCAGAGGGACATCAAGAAGAAGTCTCTCTTGGGAAAAGGAATGAATAACATAGGAACAGTTTACAAAAGTACTTCTCCTGTTTACAGAAAATTCTCTGGGAAAAGAATTTCAGAAAAACAAAACATCTCAGGCATGAAACCAGGGCTACATCCTGTCTGTATGGTTAGTGGGATGTTTGAAGGTAAATATCTCTGTGACCCCCAACACAAGAAAGACATTGACCTGTTGGAACAAACCCAGAGGAGGGCATTTAGTTGATCAGAGGGCTGGAGGACATCTCCTACGACAAGAAACTTGAGGTTAGTTGGCTTGAAGAGGAGAAGGCTCTGGGGAAATCCTTATAGCAGCCTTTCAGTACTTACAGGGATCCTACAAGGGAGCTGGAGAGGGGTGTTTCACAAGGGCAGGTAGCAGCAGGACAAGAGGCAATGAAGCTGAAGTTGGTTAGGTTTAGATAAGACATGAGGAGGAATTCTTTCCAGTGAGGGTGGTGAGACACTGGAACAGGTTGCCCAGAGATGTTGTGGTTGCTCAGCCCTTGAATTGTTCAAGGCCGTGTTGGAAGGGGCTTTGGATGACCTCGTCTACCAGAAGGTGTCCCTGCCCTTGATAATGGGGTTGGAACTTGATGGTCTTTAAGGACCCTCCCAAACTCTTCTTTGATTCTATCTCTAAATCCTCCTCACTGCTTTTCATGAAATAAAGGAACATTTAATTATATATGAAAGAACGCCTCTTTCACCCTGTTCACCTTTCACTGCTGCAAGTGCCTGAATACAAAAGCCTAAGAGATGTCAAATGTATGTCCAGATTCACACTTAACTCTTTTAAGCTAAAACTGGTCTCCACAATTGCTCCTAAATCTTATATAAAATTTTTATTTAATTATCCAAGAAAAATGTAGAACTGAGGAAGGAAATTTCACCAGCTTTGCCTTGTGCCTGGTGCCTCCTGTCACAGACACTTCTCCATACCTGAATGGTCCATAACTTTTTTCTTCATTTATTATGCAATTCAGCATGACTGCAGCATTCATAGGCAAACAAATTAATGGAGGACTTGTAAAACTTAAATATATATCCTTCCATTACAGCCTTGTAAAGGCTAAAAGTCTATTTAAAAACTGCTGTTATCTTATATGTGTGCAGAAAATGCACATGATTACTTGAACTGATTTGAACCTGAGTGTATCTTGAAATTTTCCTAAGAAAACAAGAGATACATTATTCATTGTGATGTTTTCAATAATTTATTTTGCACGTATTTTTTACCCTTTTGTCCACAATAATCATGCCAGGTATAATTTGAAAAGTAATAAACTCCAAGATAGCTCTAAGGCAATCAAGTTTCTCTTGTGTTAATGTAATTTGGAGCCTACCTGGTTTGAAATACTAATTTTTTTTTTTTTTTTGGAAGGCTAACACTAATCAGTGACATCTCTTAATGAACATTTGCAGATGTTTATGTTTGAATTATTATCCAACAAGCACATATTCAAATTAATCTGGCTTGAATTTGTTTCCTGTTTTGTGGCGTATTCTTTCTAGAAATATCATATACCCCTCTGGAATTGGAAAAAGAGGAGGTAACTAAGGGGTCCTTCCCTTCTGTCTTTCTTTCTTTAGAAATAGAAAATGCAGATCTGTTAAATTAGATGAAACAAACCATATGGTCATAAAAAAAAATTTGATGACTTTCTTATTTCCAAGGTATTTTCTGGTCTCTTCTACACATCAATTTGCTAAAGCACAATTTCTACTTCATAGCATAGATTCCTCAGTGTCTGTTAATTTGTAAGTAAAAATAAGCCATATTTAAGGGCCATATGAGAAGTGAAAAATTTCCTTATTCATTACCTCAAATCTGACTAAATATCTTTTGATGAACTTTACTAATTATTTATACAACAATTATTTCAGAGGTGGGCATGTGGTGTGTTAAGTTTTAGTTTTGGTGGTAAAATGCACTAATTCTTTGAAATTATGTCTCAAATCTATTTTTTTTCCTTAATAAGTTTATATGGAAGCATTCAGAACCATAAATGTATGTGCTTGTATGCACACAAGCAGTCATGCACACATAAAAGATACCAACTAAACTAGTCTCACTTCTAGGAATGTGGAAATGAAATTTGGCATTATGACCACTGAAACCTAGGGGATTAGCTAACTTCCAGCTAAAAGTTACTGAGTTCTCTAATTTCAGTCCTGAACTGGAATGACAGCTTGTACAGTGTCCAGCTGCTCACAGTAAGATGTGGCCCAGTTATAGAGGGCATCATGGTTATTGGGCATCGTGCTTGGGCTGCTTGGGAAAAGAAACTTCAAAGAATGTTTGTACATTTTTTTCCAGTTCTTCAAATTATATGTTCAATGGCAAATTGAAACACTCTCACCACCATCTTTCTTTAAAATCTGATAATGGCTAGCAATAGATAGATCAGTTTCATAACCATGAATATTAACTGTATTTTAATTTATTTGGGTCTTTGAATCTGAAATATTTAATTTTCTCTGGGAGAATAAAAAAGTCCAAACCTTGATGTTTGGATTTTCAGATATAGTTAGATTTACTTTACCTCCAGGAAGTTGAACGTACCATAGTATTCAGAGAGAATTAGGTAACAAAATTCAATTCAATTCAAAATTCATGTGTACAAAGTGTAACCTCACACTTGCCAGTGATTTTTATGAGAATTTTTGTATCTACTGTTTCTAACACATATTATTACTATTATCCAGGTGTATTATACTGTCAACTTCTGTAAGTTTTGGGTTGTATAAATGAACAAGTACTGCTGTATTAAGGACTCTGTTCAGTAAGTCTTGAAGCCTTAATTGTTTGAATTTCTTGTTAGGTTCTGTCTTCCTCAGAAGTGCAGATATTGCCAGTGATCTCTAATTTCAAGCTTTATTGGTTTCCAGAAAGAAGATGATGAAATCAACTGAGAGGAACATGGCATTTTAAGAACTGACCTTCTGTTGCCATTGTGCCCAGAATTCTCAAAAATATGTCCATCATGTTTAAGACTTTTGACCTAATTCAATACCATAGTGGAATTGAGTTTTTCCACTTCAACTGCAGTGTCACCATTTCATACTTTCTTTTATGGTTTTGCTTTGCTACATCCTGGCTTGCACCAAATAAGTGCAAGGAAACTCTTAGAAATCTGAAGCACAGAAAAGTGAAGAAAGCAACTTCACTGCTTTGGGCAAAGGCTTCTGCTATCTGGTGGTATATCTCATAATTCCATCCAAAAAAAAAAAAAGTGTCTGTAACCATTTATTGGTTAAATTACCATTGATTGGTAAAACTTTTATTTATTTTAACATGGTTACATAAATAACCAATAATGAACCATTATTGATGTGAGGGGAGGTGACAACAGTAAGTGACCTTTATGTTGAATGTAGCAATGCTTCTGAAACTCTCTTCCACCATCCTCTTGCATCCAAATGTTGCAGTCTACATGGATATGGATCTCAGTGAGTTAAAAACAATTTGGGTCACCAGGCCTTAAGGTGGGTAGGTAAATGGTTTCTACTCTACTTCAGCTCTACTTCAAAGGTAGTATTTTGGGGATCTATCTGAAGCATATCCCTTTCTACACCCTCATCAATGTTCTGAAGGTGGTGAGAGTACACACTTGTCAAGTTTGTAGGTGGCACCAAAATAGGAGACCTGTTCCTATGCTTGAGGGCAGGGCTGTCATTCAGAGAAATCCAGACAGGTTGGAGGGATGGGCTGACAGAGGATTTAATGAGTATTAGCAAGGGCAGATGCAAATTATTTTGCTTAGGAAGACAAGCTGGGGACTGACCACTGTTGAAGAAGCTGTGCAAAATGCCTTGTGTGCTGCTTTTGGCTGAGATAGGGTTAACTTTCTTCACTGTAACTGGTATGGGCCTGTGGTTTGGATTTGTGCTGAACTTAGATAACACAGAGATGTTTTTGTTACTGCTGGGGAGGGTCTGCACAGAGCCAAGGCCTTTTCTGCTTTTGGTGCTGCCACACTGGGGAGGGGACTGGGGGTGCCTGGGAGGAGACACAGCCAGGACAGGTGACCCCAACTGACCAAAGGGATATTCCAGACCAAGTGGCACCAAGATCAGTGTGTAAAGTGGAGGAAAGAAGCAGGAAAGGAGGGCACATTTGTGGTGATGACATTTGTCATCCCAAGTAACCATTGTGTGTGATGGGTCCCTGCTCTCCTGGAGATGGCTGAACACCTGCCTGCTCATGGGAAGCACTGAATTAATTCCTTGGTTTGTTTTGCTTGTGTGCACAGCCTTTGCTTTCCCTCTTACACTGTCTTTTTTCTTAGTCCATGAGTTCTCCATCTTTTACCCTTCTGATTCTCTTCCCAATCTCTGTGGTGAGGGAGTGAGTGAGTCACTGCGTGGAGCTTTGCTGCTGCCTGGGGTTAAACCATGACACTGTGGAAGTCTTGGAATGCAGCAAGGTGAATGTGAGCCAGCAGTGTGGCATACAGCAAAGAATGCCAAGGGTATCCAATGTGTTCATAGGAGCACAGCCCATAAATCAAGGAAAGGGGAACATCACTAAACTGACTGAGTTCAGCATTGAGAGACCAAGATAGTTGGAGGTTTTTATACAGACTATCTCTTTCTGTATGCAAAATGATATCCAGGCAGATTTTGATGTTTCCTTGCTGAGAGCTATTGCCCTTTCTGGCACCTTTTGACTCTCAGTTGTATGCTTTACACCTAGTTTATTTTATTTACCTTTGTTATCCTTGCTGTTGCAACTATGGTATCTAATACATGCAGAATTTACCTTATATCTCAGACTTCAGCCAACTACTGCAAAATAATTCAGTGCAGTGAACAGCCTGACTTGTGTCATCCACCAGCTACCAATTATTTTCTGTCTCACAGCATTTCAGCATTTAAGCACCCTACATGCATTAAGGTATCTGTCCAATGCAGGAATATAGAGAAATATAATCATCTCCAGTTCTGTAATGCATGAGATGCAGAAGTCTGGAACAGTTGCAGTCTGATGAGAATTGGATGAGAAGATCAAAAAGAGCTCATCTTTTTAGTTACCTATTGTATCCAAATATGAAGATTTACAAATCTTGAAGAACTGGGAAGAAAATTTTCAGATGTAAGAGTATGCCCTTCCATTTCAGGAAGAGGGATGCAATATTCAGCAAGAGCAGAGGAGTCATTCAAACCTTTCTCCTTGTTTAGTTTGCATCATGGAGGCATTCTGACTGTATGAAGCACAGCTATGAATTTTCCTGAGACTTACTGGAGTTAAATCAGGTACTTATATAACACTTGAGGCATCTGATCTTGCAAGATAGTCTTGGACTGACCTATAGGAGCAAGTACAAGTGAAATAATGGTCAGTAATAAACACAGGAATTAACATTATAGACATTATATACTAGAAGAATGTAGGAGGATATTATTTATATTCAAAGACCCACTAAGTCAGTAAAATTGCCTCTAAACCTTAACTTAGTTACATTATTTTTGGAAATGCTATTCCCTTCTCAATAAACATTTAAGCTAAATATCTCTCACATTGACTTTATTTTGAAACGGAGCAGTTAAAATGTGTCTAATTGAATTTAAATGATTCAATACTTCTCAAAATAATTGAATACATATTCATGAATAACAATACCTCTTTGAGCTGACTGAACCCATACTTTGAGTGGGTACATGCTGTTCTTCATCAGTCAGATACAGTTTGACCTGCACTTGGGCAATATGAATGTGAGCACTGCAGAAAAGTTACTGGAAACTGACGCTGGGAGTGATGCTGCAGTGTGTCAGCTGCTGTGTGACAAATGTGTTTGTGCTTAGCTGTGTTCTCAAGTGAATGGAAGTGGCTTATCTCTCAAGGTACATCACTGTCTGAAAAGTGATCTTAAATTCTTTGTGCTGAAGGCAGGTTAATACAAATCGTTTGCAAGATTTTTTTTTTTTTGCTTAAGACGTGGTTGGAAATAAAAAAAAGGAAGGTGTGAAGTAATGGTATATACAAATGGAGACAGTTTCTAGTTGTCTAGTCCAAATGAGCTAAGCAGTAAAATCTTAAGAATCTTTCATCATTTGCTCTACTTTATCTTTTCACATTTTAAGATTTCATTGTAATTTTACCCCTCAACATTTACCTGCACGTTCCTTCTTTATACTATGCTGTGTCAGAAGCAATGTGACAACAAATAGAATTTAAGAAGGAGTACTGTTTCATGAAAGGAAGTTTCAAAGGAAGTTTCAAAAGGAAACTGTTTCATGATCTGCAAAACAATTTTACCAGACAGCAGTCCTGTGAAACAGCTTGTATCTAAAACACTGTTTTCTACTAGATTCCAAGGCTCTTCTACATAAGTCTTCTCTAAGAACCAAATACTCGCCTTGGTGACAACTGTTATATACTTTAAATCTGCCATGTGCAAACACTACAGTAACAGCCTATTTTAACAACTAGAGGTGTATATCTGCAGAACAAAAAAAGATAAGGACACATTTCCCCAGGAATTTTACCAGCAACCAGAGAAACAACAGAAATCAATCAAATACAGAAGTCCTGTAAGCACTGTGTAAGACTTCAAAGTTTATTGCAAATCCCTTCCAAAATATTTAATCACAAATAACATTTGATTGTGGTCAAGAATTGGCAATCAGATGCTCACGTACATCTCATTTAAATGAGTGATAGAGAGAAATCTATTTTGGGAGGTACCTCAGGAATTTAATGTGTTGCTCAAAGCAGAGCTAACTTCAAAGTTAGATCAGGCTGCTCAGGGCTTTGAAATATTTCCAAAGATAGATATTACAGAACTTTTCTGTGAAACCTCTTCCAGGGTTGAACTACTCCCCCAGTGAATAATATTTTCCAAACGTCTTTATGCTAAGAGGATTTGTTAATTTACTAATACAAAATAAGGATTTTATTGTAAAACTACTTTCCACTGACATACAACAACTTACCCAGATGTCTTATTGGCTTCTCCTATTTAAATGTTGTCGTTTGATACAAAGGAAACTATCCAATCAAGTACAGGTGATTACACCAAGAGAGTAATCATAGAGTCATAGAAAGGTTTGGGCTGGAACAGACCTTTAAATGTTCTCTGTTCCAACTCCCATGTACTGAGCAGGGACATCTTCAACTAGATCAGGTTGAACCTGAACAATCTGTCCCCGTGTTTCACCACCATCAGTGCACAATAATCTTCCTTATATCTAGTCTGGATCTTTCCTCTTTTGGTTTAAAATCACCACCCTTTGTCCTGTCACAACAGGCCCAGCTAAAATATTTGTTTCCATCTTGCTTTTAGGCCCCCTTTAAATACTGGAAGGCTGCTACAAGATCTGTCTGAAGCCTTGCCCAGGCTGAACAACCCCAGCTCTCCCAGCCTGTCCTCACAGGAGAGGTACTTCAGCCCTTTGGTTATCCTCATGGCTCTCCTCTGCTCCAGCAAGTTCATGTGTTTCCTGGGCTGAGGACTCCAGAGCTGGATGCAGATGAGGTCACACTCGTGCAGAGTAGTTGGGAAGAATCACTCCCTTTGACCTGCTGCTTTTGATGCAGCCTAGGAAACAACTGGTTTTCTGGCCTGCGAGTGCACACTGCTGGGGCACATCCAGCATTTCACTGTCCCTACTGATGTCCCCCAATGTTGGCATGCACCCCACACCCCCAGCAAGTGTTCCCATATAGAGAAAGGTTTAACACTCACCCCTTGCATTTCTTATAAGGTAAAGGACCCCGAAATGTCTTTGCTGTCCTGTCAGTAATTGGCACAGTGCCAGAACAGAGGCATTGATTGGGCTTGGAAAGTGTAACTCAAACCCTGTTGCTGATTTCATTGGGCCAGGGGCTGAATAGCCCACCTGAACTACTGAGTACCAAAGAGAGAGAACAAAGAGGCTCAGTGAATTTTCAGGGTGTTGTAGCAAGTGCATGGGACCTGTCCCTATGCTGTGCTCGGCTTTGCTCTTTGTGTTTGTATTACTTTCTTTCCTTATTATCAAAAACCTTTTTGATTTTTCAAGACATATCTGATCATGCCGTCTCGCTAATTGATTTGAGCCATTTCTCTACAAGGGCTGGACCCTCAGAGGTTTTGGGAACCCCAATAGTCCAAGGCTCAATACTGGGCCTGAGGTTGTTTAACTTACTCTTTCATGACTTGGATTGAGGAACAAAGATCCTCAACAAGTTTTCTGACAAAGAAAGCTGGGAGGAGTGGCCAACACTCCAGAGGGTGCTGTGCCATGGCTGGCCCACATCGATGCCTGTAAGGAAAAAGGAAAAGGGAAGCTGTCAAGAGGATTAGAGCCAGGCTCTTCTTACTGGTGCCAAGAAATTGGGTAAGAGGCAATGGGCAGAAACTGATGCACAGGAAGCTCAGTTTAAATATGGGGAAGAACTTCTTTACTGTGTGGGTGACCATGCATTTAAAACAGGTAAAGTGAGAAAATCTTCAGAATTGGTGAGGGAACATGACAACTATGGCTTTTGCTTGAATCTTTGTAGCTTATTGGGCTCACTCAGAGTCTTCCAAAAAACCTCAGAATTTCTAACCCTAGAACTTTGGAAGTTCATATCTAAAACATCCAGAAATCAGAGACTTCACTAAGCTAATACTTTAATTCCTACCACAGCAAGCTGTCACAAGGTTTTTATTCATAGCAATGAGGTTCATAATTTCAAAAGATTTCACCATCTTTATTGTAACAACTCAAAGAAAATGTCCAAATATTCCTTTTCTCACTTCTTCTTATAGATTTTTGTCACCCATATGTTTGTGTATTGTGTCAATTGTAACATGTCTTTTTATATGATCGGTACATGCAAGAGGCTTTTATCTCTACACAGACTTTTTCTTGAGGAGTGACATTAAATTAGTAGTTTCTCCATCTAAAGAAGACTTAAGCACCTGATCTTGGTTTAGGATTTATATCAGATTTTTACAAGACACTGCAGCGTAGATGAAATCTGTAAATCAAAGTGTTGAAAATGTAGTGTTATTATATGGGTTTCTCTGAGGTACTGTGCCAGAGAGAGGCAGAAGGATGGAAGTGTAAAACCAAAGGAAAAGCAGACATTGCAATACAGAAATTGCCTAAGCCTATGAAAAGATTCCATTCAGAGAATTTTTTGCTCTGCTTTTGAAGTAGCTCTTTAATAATGTTTTGCAGACTGGTCTAAGTAAATGAATTAAACTGAAATATGGCAATCCACAGGAAAGATCAAAAGTCCATCTTGCCAAAGAGATCACCCACATCCAGGAAGATCCTTGGAACCTAAGGAGTCAATTTCCTAAGCCACTAAGCTTTTTTGGGTAACTTTTGAGGAAGATGCTGTCTCTCTCTTACCTCACTACTGAGATTGAAGTAGTGATGATGTTCTTTCCCACCAAAATAAATAGCTCTATCAAATTCAGACAAATTCAGATCTATTCAGAAGAAACCTGACTTAGTTAATTATTGGCCACTGCCAAATCCTCCTTTTTCCAAGCAAACTTATGGGAAGGATCTGAGAGTTGAAGCACAGGAGATATCCTAGACTTGCCAAAATCTGGATTTAGATCAAAACACAGGACAGGAGCAACCTTCTCTCACTGTTGGATGTTCTCCTGACACTGATAGAGAGTACACAAACCTTTTTGAATCAGTCATTCCTGAGCTAGTAATAACATGTCTGAGAGAGATGGAGAAATTCCAAGTGTTTTTTGCAGAGAAGGGATGTATTAGTCATTCTGAGATGTTGTACCTCTGGAGCTTCATAAAGATTAGCCTTCTGTACGACCCTTTTAAACAATCATAAGCACAGAATGTGGTGATTTGGCAGTGAATAGACTGAGTTTGAATTTGCATGCCTCTTTCTGTCTTCTATAACACAGAATAATTCTAGAACACCACCAGTATTGCCCAATATTTTGCCAAGAAGTGTAGGAGAAAGGGTACAACTGAAGCTACAGAAGACAGACTATGCTGATTGTCAGAAGGAAGATCTCAGAGTTTATTTTGGTCAAAATGTTTTCCCTTTTGAAGGAAGAAACTTAATTTTAACTCCTTGGTTTCTTGCTTACAGGTAGATATTCTTCTGTTGATCTCATAGCATGACCCATCAATGCTGAGTAGACTGCATCCTGTCTGGAAAAATAATGGCTGTTCAATGCTGCATTGAAGTTTACCATTTCCCAGTTAAATTTTAGAAATACAGTGTGAAGTTATCAGAATGCATGACTCACAGGACAATGTTTCATTTTGGCAGCTACAGCACATCTTATGCCTGACCCATGTTCTCCGTGCTGGTTCTCCTCAACCTACTGAGAAATCACTTGAATGTTAAGTGAAACCTTATCCTTAAGACACTATTTTATCTATCCTCTTGTGATACTCAGATTACTGGGGATGTGAAATGACAGAAATTGTTCTCCTTAGAAATAAGGTAATGAGCATTAGCAGAGATAATGTCCCTGCATGCAAAATTTGGAATTTCCTTAGTGAGAGTGTAAAAATGACCACAAAGTTTTGCTGGCTCTTCCTCAGAGTATATGCTGTTATGAAACTATGGGACAGCCAAGAGAAACTGTGAGTGTTTAGCACCAGAAAATTTACTATACCCTTGATGTTACCTGATCTTCAGGATACATCAGGACAACAACCAAAAAAATCTTCTCTATTCCATAATGTAGCAATTACTTTGAGGTTTTCCAGCCAGTAGAAATTTAAAAATCTTCCAGATATCTGCTCCAAATGGATAATATTGAAATGGTATGTGAATAATGTGATGGTCTTTGCACCCTAAAGAAATATTAGAGAAATGTTATTTGTTTATTGGGACATTCACAGGTGAAGTGCAATAAGCACCACTTCAAAAGACCTAGACCCTTTAAAAAACAAGCCAGTTTTTACTGAGGTTGTTGATGCTCCATTCCTTCTCAGGGGAAGGAATTCTGTGGAGCCTGATTTCTGTGCCTAGTTGAAATTGTCCTAGTGTCTGAGCAATTTTAATGGGTACTATCTGAGACAACTGTAGGATAATGACAGAATGTGCTGTAGGAAATTTGAAAGCAAGGTACAGATCTCTGATAAGCAATAGCAGTTCAGTGACAAACACAGCAATTTTAATCCCTGACGTCTATTTCTTTCATAGTGTTTATGAAACTATGTGAATAACTTCTGCTTTCGTATTTTCAGATCAAGGTCAGGCAATTATAAAGGTTAGTTTTAATAAACAAACATAAAAAAACACAAAACCAATGTGACAGTGGAAAAGAAGAAGAAAGTCCTCATAAATTGTTCCTTCATTTGACTGTTGATTTTGGTAAATACATACATCCATTTATATATATATATAAGCTCCATGAAATCTGATTTAGTTCACTGGGAGAAAGCAAGTAACTCAGCCACAGACCACCTCCTCATGTTTCACTGGGCTAACTTATTAAATTTTCAGAGACTTACTAAATTTAATATCAAACTTTTTGTAATCACAATAGGGATAAAATTAAGTTTCTGAAGTGGTACACTTCAGATTTCACTTAAGATTTGCTGCAGTCACTTATTTCTCAACATGTTGCTGATTACAGTCCTCTGATTCTGAGAGGGCTTTTGGTCTTGGATGGCCTATGAACTCTGTTTCCACAGGGATTTGCTACAGTCAAAGCCAAAAATATCCTTATCAAAATAGTGATAAACAGGATGAGTTTTGAAGTTGTTAATTTTTTTCTAGTTTCCAGTATATGGAAAGAATGAGGATTTTTTTAGATTTGAATATTTGTTATACATATACATATACATGACTAAGGTATGTATATTAAACTAAATCCATTCAAAATCTAACCTTTCAGCATGTGGTTAAGAGAGAGTTGTGAAAGGTTTAATGTTTATATAGCAGGTATTTCTAATTTCAAAAGCTAAAGAGAATTCAAAATGTTGACATTTAGTTACATCTATAAATGTAGTCTCTAAAAAAAAGTAAAATATTAATGATAACTGTGAAGTTAGAGGGGAAAAAAAAGCCTATTATTTAAAGTTATTATTGAACCATTTCCAGTACTCATAGTTAGACATGGGGATTATGCAGCATATACCATAAATTGTTGATAGAAGAGAATTTGGAGGTAATACCTTTTAGATTTTTACAGCTTGGAAAATAGCTTGGGAAATAGCCTTGAGAAGATTAAATGTTTTTTACAAGTAAACTCCATCTATTAACATATATAATAGCTTTTTTCATTGCCAAGCATCTATACAAAGGAGCAACCCAGAAAGGACATATTTGAGTTCATTTCAACTCAAAGCTTTTTGCTTGGCTTTTCAGATAAACACACTGAAAAAAAAATCAATTTAGAAATTTCATTACATTTTTCCTGAAAATTCAGGAGTATGAGAAGTCTTAAAGAGGATAAGAATACTGTGTTACACTGAAGACAGCATTTGAGTGTCTCCTAGCAGTGTCTCCAGGTCTTGAGTTCCTCACAGAATGGAAACTCCACAACCTCTCTGGGCAATCTGGGCCCATGCTCAGTTACTCTCACCATTTATACTTTAAAAGAATTAAACTTCAAAAAACTTTTTAAAATTCCTAAGCATCCACTTCTGATCACTGCCCAAATTGGTGGTCTAGAAGCACCCTTGGTCTAACTGTTATGTAACATGTTTTCTTATGGTTTACTGCAGAGGTTTTCTTTGCAGCATGAAGAGAAGGCAAGTTGTTCACCAAGACAAGAGATCTCCTCTACAGAATCTTCAATTAAAACATTCCAGAACTCCAGAATTCTTCCTCCATTTCTCATCCATCAAGCTGTCCCCTAACCTTGAGCATCTCAGTGATTTACAATGTTAGTCTTCTCTCTCTTGCATCTGATTTGCAGACCAAATGCTTTGCTGTTTATCTTTAGCTTTTGTTCTTTTCAAGCTATAAGCTTATCAGGAATCATTTTTTAGAGCAGCTTTTTGGAGCAATACCAAACAGTGTTTGAGACTGCAATACTCAGATAATGGGGAAAACAAATGGTCTAGATTAATAAACTGCAACTCCCATGCACAAATTGTACATACAGTTACACATATATGAAATATTGTGTTATGTTATAGTTGTAACTATGTAACTATGCAGTACAATTTCAGCAGCCAGCACTAATAAAAGAGACTAAAATTTTTTGGCCTCCTAGAATATTTTTTTCACTAACTGCTGTGCACTTACAAAATTCTCAGATGCAGGAATATAGTTTAATTCTTTAGGAAACTGGGGTCCTAACCACACAAATGATAGTTTTAGTCTATGTTTGTAACAAGTTTGGCAGATCTCTTGAGTGACCTACATTTTAGGGCTCAGTAACCAGCTTTTCATCCTCAGATGTTTGGTACCAAGCCTCCCCCTTTTGACAGTAAAAGACTGATAGAAATCAACAACTTTTCAGCTTTTGTCTCTGTAAAATTGCACCAAAATTCTTTTTTCCAGTACTCTAATCACTGCTTGAGGTTTAATGGTAGCCAGATGCAGCACTCTGTGGTGGATAGCAGCCCCATTTAAACAGTGCTCTTGTTGTACATCGGGTTAATGTGTATTGTAATTTGATGCTGCCTAACACTTAGAAACATGAAACCCAATTGAAGTGCAACTATATTGAGTTGGTAGCTTCTTAACTCATCTAATCTGCTTCTTCTGCGTATTCCAGGTCACCACAACTTAGGGCTTTATATGATAGGGTGTGATGATTTTTTTTGTTGTTGTCCTTTTGGTTTTTTTAACTTATTGAAAATAATAGTCATTGGATTATGTATAGGCTTAGGTCTATCCAGATTGTGAATGAAGGGCAAAAGAAGAGAAGTTGTATTATATTGCTTTGAATACTTCTGCTGGTGGGAAGACTACAATGTCTTTCAGATTTTCAATTTACTCATGGCTGACTTATATATTACCATAGATCTTGTTTGATTCAAAGAATCTTTCCTAAGAGTTACTAGAGAGGCACAAGAATTATCCATTTAATTTTTGAAGGTCTGGCATATTTTGAGTAGACTAGGATATTATTGTTTAAACATAGGGCCCATCATTGTTGTTTATACTCTAATTAGAATTCCCATGTTAGCAACATCTTGTGATTTTTCTGAAATGCTTCACAGTACATCAGATTTCATTATGTGGAAGTTTAAAAAAATCTGGCTAATGTTTCTAAATGCTAACTCATTGGCATAACAATCATGCAGGTCCTTATATATTGCAATACATTATTTTTATTTTACTTTAGAATTAGTTGTTCTTTCAGTATTTGAAGTCTGACATAGTGTTAGAGGTAAGTAAATAGTAAGTAAATAAAAGTAAGTCGACAATTTCGTCAAATATTTTTAAAGTTGAATTAAGTGCTACTAAGTTTAAACTCTTTTTGTATTTGCTTCTGCAAGTGTTCAAGCAAGTAAACTTGCTGACTGAAATGTTAATGAAAGCAGCAAATATTAAGTAAATATTAGAGACTACTGGAAGAAGTAAATCTTGATTGTAAAGCTCAAATAACCTTCACAGAAGCATGACCCTCAGAGCCTCCTGTCAAAGGAAATGGAAAATGTTTGTGATGGTTCCTCCATGCACTTTGACTTGTATTTTAAATATCATCCATGGGAAAATATTTGTAAAAAGTTTCAAACAATGCAAGGCACACACAACATCAACAAATTAATAAATAAATAAGCCAGCATAGTCACAGTTACATTAAAAGATTCAATTGTGTGCCTCTTGCCTTGTTCATTCTCAGTCTTCCTTTAAATTATATTTGCCTTATGTTCTTTTTTTTTCCTTTGTGAGAAAATGATGCCTTTGTGGCATAATTTGTGATTTAATCATATGATAAAATGATAAAAATCATTCAGGATAGTGAAGTCCTCTGGGAGCCTGTGTGGAGGACACAGAGTCTCGCTCATTGTTGGTATTAGGTTCATCTGCATATTTCTCTGATGAGATAGATCCCAATGATCTTGCCCATGGGAATCTCATGAGGTTTAACAAGACCAAGTGCTGGTGCTGCACCTGGTCAGAGCAGCCCTGGTACCAGCACAGGCTGGGGATGGACAGATGTCAGCAGCCCTGCCCAGAAGGACCTGGGGGTGCTGCTGGTGAGAGGCTGGACACGACCCAGCCATGGGCACTGACAGCCCAGAGAGCCAAACGTGTCCTGGGCTGCATCCAGAGCAGTGTGGGCAGCAGGGCCAGGGAGGGGATTCTGCCCCTCTGCTCTGCTGAGACCCCACCTGCAGGGCTGCATCAGCTCTGGGAGGACATGGAGATGTTGGAGTGAGTCCAGATGAGGCCACCAAGATGCTCAGAGAGATTAGAGCCTTTCCTATGTGGAAATTGTGTTTGTTCAGCCTGGAGAAGAGAAGGTTTTGGCAGGAACAAATTGCAGCCCTTCAGTACCTGAAGAGAGCCTACAAGAAAGATGGTGAGGGCCTTTACAAGAGTAAGTAGTGACAGCACAAGGGAGGGTGGATTTCAACAAAAAGAAGTTTTAGACTAGATATTGTTAAAAAAATTCCTTGCTGTGAGAGTGGCGAGGCACTCAGCTGCACAGAGAAATTGTGGATGTCCCATCCCTGCAGAGTTTAAGGCCAAGCTGGATGGGGCTCTGAGAAACTTGATCCAGCTAGGAGTGTCCCTACCCATGGCAGGGGGGATGGAACTGATGAGCTTTAATGCCCTTTCCAACCCAAGCTATGATTCTGCCTGAACCGTGGTAGGTAAGATCAGATATCATCTTGAGGTTGCTTGCAGACCAGTTTTTGTGGGATGACAAACTACTTTTCCAATATGCAGCTCAGCACTGATATCTTTGAATAAGATCTTCACCCGCATATAGTAACTTATTTATTCATTCAACAAATAAATAGTATACATAAATTGCAAACATTGGAGCTTTTAGTTGCAGAAGATCTGATTTATTGCAGAAAAATAAGTTTTTGTTATTTGTTTGTCAAGAATGGCTTTGACTTTGGTCTTCTTCAGAACAGGATCCAATCTGTACAACTTCTATTGAGAACAAAATGACATGTGATGAAAATTTAGCCTTGTAGTGTTTGTTGGTATACCACAGCTATACCAAAGAAAGTACCAGTGACTCTAGAATGGGAAAGAACATGATGTTTACTTAATTCTCAGTCTGCTCTAGCAGTTCTACCTATTACCCAAATGAAAAGACTTTTGGATAAGTATTAATTATTAAGTAACTATTATTAAGTAGTAGTAATTATTATTATTATTATTATTAGGTAGTAATTATTAAGTACTTTTGGGTAAGTATTAATATTAATTAACTCTGTATTTAAGCTCTCAAAATATTTTCCATGACACTGCCCATTGTGAAATTAATGAAGGGTCATGTTTTATTTTTTTTGTTCATATTAAGAAGTAAATTTATGTTAGTGTCTTTCCAGTGTCCAGCCTTGAAATGAACATGCTTTCCAAAATTAATACTAGAGCTAGTTCTATTTCTAAGCATGTAAGTCAAGATCTTTGAAATGTGTAATGGTTTGCTGTTGTCAATATTTTAACATTCAACACTTTCTGAATACTGGTCCTCTTTGTAGTGTTTCACAATTCATATCAGTATGTGGTAATTGTTTTTTTAATACTGTGGTGATTAATAAAGATGTTTTATGACTGGACAAAAAGCCTGTCATTATATATAGTCATATCAACAAAAGCAGGTTACATTTAGTGAGAACTGAAGAAACACACACATTTTATTTTGGTCAAGGCTTTCAAAGGCTGCTTTTTGTAGGCTGAGGAGGAATGCATTGATGAACTGGGAAAGCAGAGACAGAAATATGCCAGTGTGCTGCTAACCCAGTTTGCAAATATGGTCCCTATTTCTAATTTTCATATTAATATCATTATCCAGTCTTCTGATTATATACTGACATTATTTTAAGGTGTATTATGCTGTTTATAAATTTATGCTAATCAAAACTCTTTAGAAGAAGTTTGAGTTGGGCAACAGTAGTGAAGTAATTTTCAGAGTATAAAATCTCACTGTTTACTCTACAGACATCCTTTGCATGGCATCTGGCAGACCACAGTGCTACATCTAGGTCTGGACTCTTTTTCCACGTGAATGTTTCTTGTGCTTTGGGACCCAAATTCTTCGCATCAATAGAGAACATTAGACTAGCAGACTTTAGAAGATAAGGAAATGTAAATATGCCTTGATATGAAATATACCATACAAAAGATAGATATTGGCCATGAAAAGGTCTTAATGTCAAAGCTGAGTACATTAATATGTATTAATTTTTTCTCAGTGTCATCTCAGATATCTGTCAGTTGCTTTTACTGATCTAATAAGTTGTTAATCTCATCTATGAAAAAGTTCAAACCTTTAGAATAAGCTTAATAAAGTATAAACAGCTATAATGAGTCCTGCTAGAATCCTGTTACCTAAACATGATTGTCTGCTAATGAGTCCAGCGTTTTGACCTAATTACCTAGTGACACAACAACATTTTGAGTACAGTTAGACAAAATAAATACACCACATACCTTGGGTACCAATGATGTTTAGGCTGTGTGCGTAATCCTGTGCAGGTAGTATCAGTATATTTTAATAGAGCTTGTGCCTGGTTACAGATAAACTTCCTGGTTTATGGTAGAATTAGATTTAGATTCTATCCTGGGGCTTTTCTAATAGAATAACAAGTAGTCTGTTATACTTACAGTATTTTCTATTTTTATCTCTGGTTGGCTGCCATTCTTCCTTAGACCACTTATTCCATATCCACAAACTGCAGTTTTACTGTAAGGAATTTACTAAATTATTTTTATTTCAATAGATTTTTTCTATAACTCTGCAAACAACACTGTGATCCCATTCAGCAATTAATCTTGTAGTGTGGCATTAATTTTGATTTAAAAAGTACCTATGAAAGATATGCTGTGTATATGAAAACTGAATGGAATTAGAAAAAAACTGTGTTCATTACGCCAGCAAAAGTTTAAACTGGGAACTAGGTTCATTACTCTTCTGGGAAGTGTATGTGACCTTAAAAATACAGAAAAAAAAGGAAAGTGCCATGGTCTACATTTGGCTCTAATTTTTCCAAAGTTTTTTGATGCTTTTTGTTAGTCTTGCCTTTTGCAAGGCAGAATAGTCTTCAAAATCCCATAACAAGAAATATCAAATCTGCCAATATTAAAAAGGATGAATGAATTCTCAGTGGATATGTGTGTACTGTGACATCCCTAAATGTCCTGAAGTGAGAACAGAGCCCTTTCACAACCTGTCACAGGTCTGGGTGAACTGTGTGATCACAGTCATCTGTGATGAGGAAATGCAGTAGTTACATCCCAGGCTGGTGGAGCTTTTTGAGGTGCTGCAAAACAACCAGAATTAAATCTTCTTTCTTATCCAGACCACACTCTGTGGTATCTGGATGTATCAGTCATTATGGTGCCCCCATTTCTTAACCCACTCAAGTAGGAAAGGGCTATTTTCTCCATTTTGGAAACACAAAGAAGATGAACACTAACTGGTCAGAGAAATTTGAGGACAGAGTAAACTGTATCACACTTCTGCAACTGGATGACAACCTTCAATTATGTTATCAAGCCTCCTGCAGCCTACCCACCCAACACTAGCTGACCCTTCTCCTTGTGAGAAATACTGCTCAAAGGGATGTCACACCACTCTTGGTGTTTTAGATTGTCAGGGGCTGGAGAGACCCTCTCCACTAACCTGAAAAGGTCAGTTTAAGGACTGCTATCATTACAATCTTAGTGGAAAGAAGTGTCCCTTAGACATCATAAAAATGGCCATTTGTTGGGGAAGATGAATCAGGGAAACCTTATAAATATGATTGCTTAGCAAAAGATTCTGAAAATATGAAACCTATAATTGAAAAAGAAATGAAAGCTTACTTTGAGTTGTAGGATACTGAGCATTAGTTACTATATAACCTGAAAACAATAGTCTAGCCACCTGAAGGAGAATCCCTCTTGATTGAACAATACCCTTCTGCTGGCTAAGGAATCCAAAGGTCAATGTAGCAAAAGAGAATAGTCTAAAGAGTAGTATTTAGAGTTTAAAATATAACACAGTATGGTAATGTAGTAGTTCTTATAGGCTGTATGTAGATTCTATAGGGTTTTGTGTCATGTACTGGTTGGTTAGTGTAAATTAGAATATTCAACACAAAAGGAGATACAATGTATTGTAACAAAGACCTCACTGTCTCTGACTCTCCTCCTCTCTTGCTCTCTCTCTAGCCCTCTTCCTCTCTCCATCTCTCTCTTAGCTCTCTTGCCCCTGTGCTCCGACCCCTGCCACCTCTCTCCGGCTCTCTTGCTTTCTCCTCTCTCCTCTCTTACCCTCTTGTTCTCTCTCTCCCTCACTCTTTGGGACTTCCCTTCAGCCGAGGCTGGTGGCTGAAGGCAAGGCCTTTCTTACCCACGACCCTTGCAATAAAACCACGTGTTCTAGAATGTCTCAGGTCTGCAGAGTTCCCCCTCCCTGCCGTCCATGGATGTTCCTACAGCCATTTAACAAAAAATAAGCAGCAGAGAGACAGCTACCATTGAGGCTGGGGAAACACGGTATCAAAAGGCATCTAGAAACATCAGAGCTTAATACAGTTTGCACACAGGAGACCTCAGTGACAGCTCTTCATGAACCCCAGGTGTGGCTTTTCTCTAAATTTTTTTCAAGACACAATTGTCAAAAATATTGTAGTTCAGAAAACATGCTTGAGGGTTTTTCTTATGAAAAAATATTTCATGGCTGTTTTCAAGTCTTACCCTTTGGCTCTTTTTCTTTGAACTCAACTTTGTAAAGTGCAGCAAAGTTGGAACAAAAATTAGATTTTTAATAGGAGAGGAGAAACTCTTTTAAATATGCTTATTCATTTTAATTACATGTGTTTCTGTCTGTTAAGCTTTTGAATTCTGTAGCACTTTGAAAACCATCAGTGATCATTTTTTTCTGGTTTTGTTCCTCTCCAGTTTCTAAATAGGGTATGTTTAGGGGAAAAAAAAAGATCACTTTCACAAGACAAACAGTTGGGTTATTTTCATCATTATTGAGCTAATATTGTACTTGCAATTGTATCATTCCCACTACTTTACAATGCCCTACTAATTACTCTTAACATATAGCTTTTATCTTTTGTGTTGGTATATTATTTTTTCACAACTCTGTAGTTTTCTGCCAGTATTGCCAGCTGCTCCTTTAAACTTTTACCATGAAAAGAGCTCACATTTTCTGTGAAATGTCAAGAAATGCAATTAACCTTGTTTTGACCTTTTCTCTGCTTTAAGTATATTGCTTTGGATTCTGTGTACAAAGAAGGGTTGTCTTTCATGTTGTACACACAAATTTAAAAAAATGAGAATAAACCTTAACACAAATTGAATATATGTCAGGTTATGCATTAATATACCCATGTGTGTGTAAAATAAGCAATATAGATAAATATGTATATGTATGTATTTCTATGTACATGTAGATGTGTGCATGCATGTGTATTTAATATAATAAATGTGAGCGTGATGTATACCAAATACATAAAACCTGCAAATATATTAATAATGTATTAATAATGTATGTTGCTAAACGTAAGCATACTTTAGAAATTTCTCCTGAAATGCTGTCTGTTGCACTGCAAACCCTTTTTTCCTCAAACACGTACCCTAAACCCTAAAAGTAGATAATTAATGTTACAAAAATAAGGGTATTGGTAGTGTACAGTAGTGTGGGAAATAGATTTGTAGAGAATTTTTAAAGCCTGACAGAAGGCTTATATAGTATGTATCTGTATGCAAACTTTGAGATAGAAAATAGTGACTTAGAAATGCCATGGAATAGGACAGACATTGTTGAGAGAGAAATGGAACTAGAAACAAGTTTCAAATGATGGCCTTGCAAAGAAGACTAGATACTTTGGTGAAATAGAACTATGAAAGATGTATTGTAGTAGGACCCAAGAGGGATAATTTTAGAGCATTGGCTTTAAGGCATTAACAGCTTTGTGTGGCAAAAGCTGATAGGCCAAGAAACACTTACAATGTGTTGTTATTAGGAAATAGTTTGGCTTCTGATTGTGATGGTATGAATTGTAACATCTGTACTGTCTCACCTTCACATGAAACTGAAAATGGAGTAAAACCTTTTAAAACACCTCTCAGTTGCCCCATCTCTGGGTCAGAAAAGCCATCTCTGATGGCTTTCAAAGAAAAAGCTGACCTACCAACAGAGTAGGTCAGCTGGAACCCACTTTCCTGGTAGGGGTGACATCAGGTGGCAGGGACCTGACTGCATTCTCCCTTCTGGGTGAGATGGCTGTTGGGACTTGGGGCGAGCCCTTGCAGTGCAGTCGCCCAGCCTTGCACCAGAGAAACTACAGTGTGAGACAGCACTGAAAGAAGTGACAGCCTGTCACTTCTTCACTCCCAAGCCTTTGTTTGGGAACCTCTGTTAAGTTCCAGCCCTTGCCTTCAGTCTCCACTGCGTCTTCCCTGCCTATGTCTGGGCCTATGCCCCTGTGACTCCAGCCCTGACCTGCCAATCTGCCTTCATCCTAGACCTGTCTAATCTCTGTGGATTTGTCTGTCACTGGGCTGTGGCTGATCTTGTTTACTGTCTTCAGATCTTTCAGATCTGATCCTGTCACTCACTTGCTGACTCAACTTCCTCTCTTGACCTTGGACTTGCCTCATCCTCATGACTCTGAACTTGTCTGAGGACTGGGATTCTTAGCTGAATCTTGTTACTGTCACTGGACTTGTCCTGCTTGCCTTGTTGGGGTGCTGTGAGACTTTGCTCCTTGTCTCTGCTGTTGCTTGCCTTACTGTCATGTTTAGCTCCCGGTTCCCCTTGCTGAGCAGCTTGCTTCTGCTACTCCCTGACATTAGTCATAATAACTTTTTTCAATCCAGACCTAATCACAAACATAATTTACCTTCATTTGGATTTCTGGCTGCTCAACTCGATGATCAGATTCCTAGAAGCACTTCAGATGGAACATCCAAGCACAGGTAATCACGTTTAGGCTAAGTTCTATCCCTTGTTATATCTGAAGGACTTGAAAGAATATTAAGTAAGTTTTCAGACAATATTAAATTGGTAGGAGCTGTCGACTCCCTTCACAGCAGAGAGGCTCTGCAGACAGACCAGAACAAATTAGAGAGACGGACAATCACCAGCCATGTAAAGTTTAACAAGGGCAGGTGCTGGATTCTGCCCTGGGATGGGGCAGCTCTGGATGTATGGGCAGACTGAGGAACGAGAGGCTGGAGAGCAGCACTGTGAAAAGGGACCTGGGGGCCCTGGCCAGTGACAAGTTCAACATGAGCCGGCAGTGCCCTGGCAGCCAGGAGGGCCACCCGTGTCCTGGGGACATCAGGGACAGCATCAGCTGGGCAAGGGAGGGGATTGTCCTGCTCTGCTCTGCTCTGCTCTGCTCTGCTCTGGGGCAGCCTCACCTCCAGTGCTGGGGGCAGCTCTGGGTGCCACAGTATAAGAAAGGCATTGAGCTATTCCAGAGCATCCCAAGGAGGTCAACAAAGATGGTGCAGGGTCTCAGGTGCTCAGGAGGAGCAGCTGAGGTAATTTGTTCTATTCAGCCTGGAGAAGAGAAGATCGAGGGGACACCTCATTGTAGTTACAGCTTCCTTGTGAAGCAAGGGGGAGGGGCAGGTCCTGATCTCTTCACTCTCATGACCAGTGACAAGACTTGAGATAACAGCATGAAACTGAGTCAGGGGAGGTTTAGGCTGGATATATCAGGAAAACGTGCTTCATCCAGAGAGGGGTTTGAGACCAGAACAGTCTAGCCAGGGACGCTGCCACAGCACCAAATCTTTTTGAATTCAAGAAGCATTTGGACAATGCTTTCAAGCACAGTGTGTTATTGTTGGGGGTCTCCCTTGCAGGGCCAGGAATTAGACTCAATGATTCTGATGCATCCCTTCCAACTCAGAATATTTTATGACTCTACATGAACTTTTCTAGTAAATTCATGGCAGAATATAAAGCAGGTAATTAGACGCAGAAATTATTAGATTTATACTGATTTTTCAAGTACAAAAGATGGAGGTGAACATAGTTTTTCCTATCAGCAACTTCATCTCCAGAATTCTCCAGTTTCAGTGATCTGAAACTTTTGGTTGACTTGGCTGATTCAGGCTACGAGCTCTTGAATGTGTATTCATTCAATGTGTCTGCCAACATACTCAATTTCAGTCAGAAGCTCCTCCATCTTAGAGCCAGAGAATTTCAAATAGAAGCATAGAGGTGCTATTTTCAGTGTCCTGGGGAAAAAAAAAAAAAGAAGAAAGAAAAAGAATTTTTATTAATTGTGTTATTTTCTGCTTGCTTCTCTTCTGACATCATCCTATTTCCGGATGTGTTACTGGAACAAAACAGCCATTTGGATGATTGGCTCTCTGGGCTTTCTGGAAGAAATGTTTGACTTGGAAGGTTATGAAAATGAAATTAGTAGTGAGTACATTACATGTAAAGAATACACGTGATGATAAGTAGACAGAGCTGTAATAGCTAAGGCAGCTGGGAAAATACTTTCTATGGTGTTGCTCCTAGCAACAAAAGTCGTAATTTGAATGTGTGTTTTCAGAAAAATATCATTAGATGAAGAAAGCTGAATTTTCTCTTCCTGTCATCTCCTTTATGTACTACTATATTTTATGTATGTGATCTCAGCCAAAAATGAAATTAGCTCAATAATTTCTAAGTTGATAAGCAGGAGATATGATCAACTGCAGCTGCACATCTCTGCAAAAACAGTGATTAATCTAAATAAAATCTTTGAGTTGTTTATGAAACAACACCACAAGTCAGAAATCTTCCAGGAGAATATTTTCTGTTTCTTGCTTTTGGTCCAAATATTTATTATTTTACATTACCATTTTGATGTTCTTTTTAAAGTAGAGACCTATGCAAAATTCAAATGCTCCATTACAAGTTCATCAGTTTTGGTTATAAAAGCTACGACACCCTAGATGTAAAATAAATTTGATTTCAGATGAGCTTTTTATATGAGTTTTCCCATCTTCAGAAGTAAGCATTCTTGATATCAAAAATAATATCAGAGTAAGAAAACTAATTGGAAACCTGCAAAACACAGTTAGAAAAATTGTTCAAGGCAAATGTTGAATAAATTATATTGACTAGAAATAGAATAATTGTAATACACGTACTGTGAACATTATGATAAAATTAATTATCTAACATTGGAAAACACTTACTGAGCAATTTCAGATTTATTCAGCAAACTATTTTACCAGGCATGATTTTATAATAGAGATATGACAAAACATCACTAAGAAGGCTGAAAAATAAACGTCCTGAAATCCCAGTGTGAAGAACCTAGTCATAGTGAGTTGTTGCTCATGTGAATATCTACTTTAACATCCCCCATCCTCCCCTCAAATGAAAAACTGATTGCTGGGAGAAACAAGATGTTTCAAATATGTCTTTCAAAGATGACATGATAACTGTGGGCTTGTGAATGTGGGAGTAGTGCCATGACCACTTCCCTGGGGAAAGGGATAGAAATATATATATATATATATGTGTGTGTGTGTGTATATATATATACATTGTTCATATAACTCTAGGATGCAGGGGAAAATGGTAAGATTTCAAGCTTACTTCTCCAGCTGTGGCAGCAACAAGAGGATTCAAAAATGTTTTGGATTTATGTTGGTGATTCAGACAGCATTTTAGAAAAGATTTAGAAGTCTCCTTATTCTTTGAACCAGAAGTAACTTTATGGATGGACTCTACAGACATTCCTAACTTCATTCTATTTTTGAAATGTTTCATAGAATTTTGAAATGAGACATTCTCTTGGAACACATTATTTGCACACAACTGCAAGTACTCCTAAGCAGATTTGCAGCTCAGCTCTACTCCTGCCAAAATGCAAAAATCTCTGCTAATTTAAAAGACATAAAAATCTGACTCCTGGTCCTAAAGCATAAAGGAGAGGAGAGGAGAGGAGAGGAGAGGAGAGGAGAGGAGTGGAGAGGAGAGGAGAGGAGAGGAGAGGAGAGGAGAGGAGAGGAGAGGAGAGGAGAGGAGCGGAGAGGAGAGGAGAGGAGAGGAGAGGAGCAGTTCCTAAAGCACCAGATAATCATCAAATAATTTGCCTTCAGGTACAGATTATTTTCCCTAAATGAAAATACTTCCTGAAATGTGGTCCACAAAAGTGCCTATTATATACAGATACTTTAAATGTTCAAATTCTGTCAGGATAGTTCTACAGATATAATAGAAAAGAATCTGGTACAGGTTTTGAAGTGCTTAATACTCAAAGTGCTAAAAAATTAAGGAGACTCCTGGAGTTCCTGGGCTGATTAAAATAGTTCCAGGAAAATCAGACTCTTTGCATTAACTTAATCCAGAATGAGCAATGCCTGTGCAAAGCACACTTGATGGGTTTAGTTGTGTTCATTTTCTTCCACTTCTTACAAAAAGCTCTGTTGTAGTCCACGGTGAATCATCCATTTGCACTGCTGTGCATTTTATATAGACCTATTTCACAACACCTTTTATTTTTTTATCTTCAGAACTGAAGTTTCTTATGGCTTGATTCTGGTCTCTAATTTGATTATACATACCTTCAAAGAATGGAGCAATTTATGTAATGGAAAGAAACCCCAAGCCACCAAAATCTTCTGTGGAATTTCTGTTAATTACAGGATTATTTTTTTTTCTCTTAGAAATTCATTAGAACAAATACACTTGTTGCACTTCCTTATTTGAAAAAAAATAACAGAAGGAGACTATGAATACACAATGCTGTTCAAATGCAGGCCATTAAACTTGTTATATATTCAAACTCTACCAGAAACTAATATATCAACTAATGTTTTAGCTGTGTGATATGTTCCAGCTTCATCCTACAAAGCTCCCAAGCCTCTTCAGATGCTCATAGATGCCACAGGGAAGTTTAAGTCAAGTTGTGATTCCTTAAATAAGTATTCAAGAATCAACACTCTGAGGCACCATATGCATCACTGAGATATCTGCAGGAAGAATATGCATTCATGATTGAATAATCAGATTATATGCATTATTTATTTGCAGATTTTAATTATGTTAGTCAGTATATTTTTCATTTAAAAGTTAGTCCTGACATAATTTTGTAGTAACTTCATGCCACTTATCTAATCTCAAAGAATATATCTGAGAGGATGCAGCCACAAATACCTAGCTATGAAAATATGGGGTCATTGCACTGTCTCTGGTTCACTGGCAGTTGGGAATATGGAAATGCAGTTTAGGGATTTTATTTAGAAGGAACATGGCATAGTCTACACACCATGTTATAGGTGAAAAGGCTTTAAAAGTGCTTGCACTGATCAGTCATACCACAGAATTTGATTTGCGTGATTTGATTTTCATTTGTTTGTTTTTAAAAACCAGATATATTTTTAAAGAACCCAAACAAGTGAAATTATCCAGTATGAGATAACCAATGTAACATACTAAAAGGCAATCCTACATTGCAGCAGAGTTTGCTATTCTGGATCATACCCCTCTGCACATAGAAGATATTGGTTTTGCTGCACACACTGAATTGTATTAATCAACTTTTAAATTAATCTGCCATTTTATCAATCAATAACTGAAAATCATGAGATAGTTTGTATTCATTTCATCTCCCTTTCACTTTTATGACTTTGAATAACTCACCCTTCTCTGGATTTATTTTTTGTCTTTGTTCTTTGATCTATGACTCCTCTTACCAATACTGGCATACCATTCCCAGTGTTGGGGACACTACATACCAGTATAGACTACTTTGGTATGACATAGGCTCCATCACTATGTAAACCTTAAAGAATAAGCCTCTCCAAAAAATATATGACAGTATCAAAAATTGCTTTAAGAAGAATGGTCAAACATGGAAGGCATATGATGTTTGAAAAATAAACAAATTTCAAATTGCATACTACATATGATTCAGAACTCATCTCAAGTTTGATATATGAAGAAAACCAGGATTTATCCTGTTGCACATTTAGACCTTGACACTGTAAATGAAGAGAACTCTTTTGTATGAGGAGTTCAACAAAGTGTAGTACTTAGTTAAGATCATTCCGTGGCCCTTTAGGAAAGAATGGGCTAAGATTTTTATATTTAAGAGAGAGCAGTGTGTGAATTACAAATAAACTACAATATTACTTATGCCAAAAATTCTATATGCAGTTGTGGTGGTACATCCCTCCCCTCGAGCTGCTCTGTTATCTCAGGGGTTCTTGTTAGGTCTTGGCCTTGATTAATTGCTCTCAGGCAATTGAGGCCCCTTGAACTTATCACAAATACTGTTCATAGCACCAGGACTTTCTTCTGCTTAAGAAAAAAGGGGAAAGAGAGCTAATCAGCCATCCCATCAAATAGCCTTGGAATATTACTTGTCTGAATCACAGCCCAAGTAGAACTCTATTATTACTATTGCACTTCTGAAAAACTCCAGCAATTACCATCTTGGATTAATGCCGGGATGAAGATTGATTGATAACTGAAGTGAGTTGTTTTGTGACCCTATAAATGGCCCTAAGTGAGGCCCTTTACAGCTCTCCTAGGCCAGCAGGCTGACCAGGTGGAATGCCTTTCAGGGCTTGCAAATGCTCAAGTTTGCAACACTTGTAGGACCACTGCTGACAACAGGGCTGATACCTGCCCCCACTTCTTGAGGCTCAGTGCTTGAGAAATTCAAGGGCATTCAATGTGGACTGAACTTGAGGGGAATTTTTCACTCGTATATATTTATAAAATTGTATGTAAAGGTTTCTGCCTGTGTCTGTGTGTGTGTGTACAAATTGATTTAGAGAACCTGTAACATGTATAACCTGTAGCATGAATGTTGCCATCTTGGATCTCTATATTTAAGTTGCTCTTGTAATCATAGTAAATCCTATTGAATTGTTTTGTAAATGTTAAATTAAGGAATAATTAGGTGCTGTCCAGTCCTTTAGACATAAACCATCAACAAAGTCTGGGATAAAAATTGGCTCAGCCACTCCCAAGTTCTGTCAGGAGTTTAGAAGCCAAGGGGGTTTCCTCTGAACCCCGTGACCCAACAGAAGGGTCTCCATTACCCTCTTGCATCCTTACCCTTTTCTATTTCTAGACTCCGTGTAAATTATTCTAAATTCATTCTAATCCACTTCTCCTTTGCATGTTTCATCCACATAGTAAGAGTGAACTGCATCATCAAGCTTTGTTATGCTTTCTCTAATTTATATTAACTCTGGTCTGTAACACCTTTAATGGTGATCCTATAATTGACCTAAATGGCTCAGTCATGACAGCAGTGAAATTGTATTATCCCTTATGTGTACAGACAAAAAAATCTTCAATAAACCAGACACCGAAGAACAAGAAAGGAAACAAGAGGCTTGACAAAATTACCTGTTCAAGGACAGTGCAGCGGATCAGCAGAATACTCTAAACTAGGATTTAGGAGACACATATTTAATATTCCTTGTCCTAGAAAGTAACTCATTCCTGCAAATCAGATTTTGAAATTTAGACAGGAAACAAAAAATTTGGACTAAACAAAACAAATGCTATGGGAATAAGGACCAAAAGGATTCAGATATTGATAGTCCCATTGATAGAGTACTTAGTTGATCAGGTTGCTCCTGCCTCCATTATGTGATGATTTATTTAGTGATTCTTCACCTTCAATTTTAAAAGAAGTAGAGGATTTTTTGAGCAATGGTAAGTAGCTTTAACCTGTCATGTTTTTTTGTTTGTTTTATGAGGACACAAGAAAACAGAATCTGATAGATGTTTATTATAGGTATGAATCATTACCATATAGACTATTTAAAAAGTGATTTTCATTTGACAAAGAAGTATCAGATTTTTCCTTTTCATTGCAGCCCTCTTTATATTTGTGTAATATTTTCAACTGGCTATGGCTAAACATAATAATACACAGTCTTTAGGGTCACATTCAGACAATATCTCTTGCATAACTAGAGAAAACGGAATTATTTTTCTTTTCTTTGAGAAAATCTGTAGACCTTTTTCCTGTCTCTGTCACCTGAAGTCATAATGAATTTTTTGGCATGTTCAGGTGGCACTTTCCTGCTGTTAGTTATTTGGAAGAAAGGGGTGTCCAAAAGTTTCCCTCAGGTCACTCACTGTGCATGGATGTAGTCTGAAAGACTGGATACAATAAAATACTGAAGCGCTTTCGTGGCTGAGGTAAGCTGTTTACCATGGCAGCTCAGAGGATTCCTGTGGGTCCCTGACCCCCTGCTGAAGATTAACCTCAAATGTGTCTATGTGTGTTACATCTGTATTCTATTCATTTCCCATTGCCCCGTTTAAGTCGAGGAAATTACCTGTAGGATTGAAACAGTGATAAAGGTGGAGCTTGTACAAAATAAACAGGTAGTTTTCTGTAGGATCCTGGTTCTGTGAAGAATTTAACTTTGGGTTCAAGGGAAATGCCATCAATCTTTTCTGGTTGCTATTTTAAGATGGTTCTATAGGCAGATGCTGCTGTATTTATTTCCTGAAAAGGAAATAATGGAGAAACAAAGCTAGTATGTCACAGACAAACATTTAAGGGTCAGGTTAAAATAAATAAAAATAATAATGAGGGCAAACTATCTACAGTGTTTTAACACAGACATTTAGTTGCCATATACTTTTAAAAGCAATATGGCAAAAATAATATTTAAGAATCACTAGGCCTGGATTTTTCAATTCTTTACAAAGTAATGCTACTTAGGTTTTGTTGTACTTCAAACAACTAGAAAGAACATCTTTGGCTTTGTCCTTTTGAAGAAGGAATGCAATGTGTTTGTGGTCATATTTTAGGGTCATCCACTAACAATAAATAATGTATTATTGGGTCTGTGACAGCTGTAAATGAAAAAGTCTAGATGTGTCATAGTCTCCACAGAAAACCGATGGAGCAGCAGATACCATAATCTTAAATGAATGCATATAAAGATAAAATTTTATGTCTGATATAAGAGAGTACTCTTGAGAACGAATTTCATAAAGGTCTAAGCCATCAGATCCAGGAAGACGAAAAAGTAGTCTGTGTAGAACTCTCAAACTTGAGATATTTTTTTTTCATCCAGATTGCCAGTATGCCAGTAAGGGTGTCTTAGTAAGGAATAAGACCTGCTTCCTGCTAACCTGTAGTGGGAAGGTTTTAGGGGAAGAAATTTCTGCTTTCATACAAACGCTTCTCATGGATAGAAACAGATCAAGGAGACTTTATGCAGTTTTACTTCGATGATGCTTCATGGTCCCACAACAAACTGTCTGAGCTGGCACAATCAGTCCTGCATGTGTGCTGAAGGTTCAGTATCATCATAACTCAGCCTGAGACAGGTGGGACAGTCACTGGTCTAGGTGAAAACCCACCACACTTTGACATACTTTCCTTTGGTTTCTAGAGTTATTCTGATGGCAGATCCACTCACCAGCCCATTTAATCCTGAAGCCACACAAGTGACAAAGCTGGTGCTAAGAAAGTGACAGGATGAAGAACAAATGGAAGAATCAATGTCTCTAGCAGAAGCACAGTGCTACATCACTTTAATCTGACTATGAAACTGCACACTTTTTACTTCTCTGAATAAAATGCTTGTTTAAATCTTTTAATTTGTCTTCCTTATTGCTACAAGATGCCTACAAACCTATCTCACAAATGTCCCTCTCTCTAATGCAGTAGATGAGGAGGAAGGTGCCTGCTGTAGTGCTCATTTCTGAGTGAAATCTGAAGGTAAGGTTAAAAAAATCTTGAGTTTGTCCATTGTGCTTTTACCACAGTGATTTTTTGTTCTTAACATTTTAGTTCTATATGTTCAAAACTTAAATGTGGTGGTGTTTCTTTCTTTCATATGTGCACAAGAACTCACAAGGAACAGATCTTTATCCTAATCAGTTTATTTCAGTAAAATACAATAGCATTGGCTTAAGATGCATTTTATGTACAGAAGTCTTCCTATTAAATAGTCAACAGTAAATGGATGGAAATGGCATTTTTGTCACCATTCTTATTTGTATAGCACAAATAGCCTTTTCTTTCGTTGCCATATGAAAAGTTTGGATTTTTTTTTTCTTTTTGTATATTGTACGTGACAAGTTTAGTATATTTACTTAAGTGCTGTTTTGTAACACCAGGTGCAATTTTCTAATGCTAGGATTACTGAAAGGGACAGAAAAGTAATAAGCATTTCTTTTCTGCTTCTCTACTTGTGTTTCACACTTGATAGCACTCCATGCATAGTTCATTCAGATTTTCCCCCGGGTAGCAAATCAATAAGCCACTTTCCTTTGTTATTTGAGTCTTTTGCACAACAACAGAGGAAAAGAAAAATATTTCAAAGCATATGAGATCACAAATATTGACAGGAAGACTCAAAGGCAGATAGACTATCAAAAATTACAACTCTGTAGAAGACACACACTAGGCATGTGCAGAGTATTGGACAGGGGCAATGAAAATACCTGCCCATTACCCTACTTTCTCCTATAGGTATATTTTGTGGATTAATATATTTTGGAAAGATGAATCCAAATCCTGTATTTGTGAATAAAACTGGTTGAATATGGAGTTTAAAACTGTTTTTTAATATGGAGTTCTATCTGTTCTCTTCACTTTCTCTCACATCTTCATTTTGGCAGTACCACTGTGTTTGTCACATTGCACACTTTGCCAGTGTAACTGCAGGTAAGTGTATGCAATCATAAAGGAGAAACTACCTTAATGTTCTTTGTTCTACAGTGGCTATTAACATCTAGTGTGACAAAGTTATGATGTAGTTTTCAGTTTTTGATGCCACTGTTAAATGTAAGTTGATTAGGGTAATATACATAGTAACTTTCTACTGTCCAAAAAAAAAAAGGCTTCACAACTAATCTGTTTTACCTGTTTGTCCTAAAACAGTCAGTCATCTATAAACATGCTTTTCTGATGTTTTCTTAAAAGCCATGTAGGATATGGGTCCACTATCACTTCAGGCAATCTGTTCTAATGTTTCACTCTTCTTGCAGTCAGGAATTTTCACTCAGGAAAGTGAATATTGCTTGTGGGACTTCCTGCACCAACACTGATTTTCCCTCACAGTCTTTGCGTGTGGAGCACAGGCAGCATCGCACTGTTGCTGCAAAGTGTTCACGGCTCGCACTCTGGGAGGCGAGAAAAGAGGAGGGCTGCAGTGATCTCTGGATGGTCGGCGGGCCTGTTGCAACCTGTTCTGAAACAAGCAATTTCATGTGCTCTCTCCTATCCTCTCACAGAACACTGTCTTCTGTAATAAAGTGAATGTATAAGCGTCACTATTTTAATTTTTCCTCTTCTAGCGAGAGAAAAGGGCCTTGTTTCCACGGAAGCTTCCCAGCCGTGCTGGCGACGGGGGCGGCGGTGGGGGGGAGCCTTTCTGTGCCTGCCCTCGGCCGGCTCCGGCCGCTGCCTGCGGCGGGGATCGCCCTCCCCGCACCCCACGCCCCCGGTTATTGATGGTGCGGCCGCCGCCCGCCCGCCCCGCGCCTCCCGCCGCGCCCGCCCGCTCCCCCTTCTCTCTTTCCCCGGCGCTGCCGCAGAGGCTCCACCGCAACGCGAAGCCCACACAGCCGCTCCGGTCCGCCCCTCCTCTGGTCTGTCACGCTCGGCGGCTCCTCCGGGAGGTTCCTCTCTTCCTCCCGCAGCTCCACGCCGCGAGCAGGAGGCAGCGGGAGCGGACGGAGCTGCCTCGGCTCTGCGCCGCCTGCCCCCCGGTAAGTGATGCTCCGGGCTGTCGCCACTGCTCCAGAGCAACTTTTCCTTTTGTTTGCTTTTTTAAATTTTATTTTTATTTTGTTTGCATGCTTGACTTCAACTTCTTCGCGGGACTTAGAGGGATTTTGCTTGCCGGGGAAGGGGCAGAGCTCTCTTCGGGCGCTAGACGGGAACGCGGGGTTCCCTCTCATCCCCGCGGCGAGTCTGTGCTCGGCTGCTGCTCACTCCAGCTCTACCCAGAGCTCGGTCTTTGCACACAGAGAGAGCAGGTTACACAGATCCCAGGAGGTATGAGCGTCTAATCTTCGCTTTAGAATCTGGCTTATTAAAGCTGAAACTTTCGCACGCTAGGGGAGCAAAAATCCGGGGTGTCGAGGTTCGCAGGCTCCAGATGTTTGAGGAAAACAAGTTTGCGGATGTCCTAGCAGTAAGGATGGCGAGGAAAACCGAAGGTGCAGAAAGGTTATCAATTCCAGTTCCTCAGGGAACCGACACTTTCTAAGATCTGTTTAGGAGGGAACAACCAGCGTTTCAGATCTTGCAACACAATAGGAAGTGGGAGGAATAAAACAAAGAGAAAAACCAATTTAAGTGGTTTTGAAAACACTGTTGCTTTTCTCACTATAGTTTTCCTTCAGGAATAGTCACTCACACTGGCTATGTTGAGAGAATAGTTTGGTATTTTTGAATCATAAGGGGCAGGGAGGGATTTCCTTCTCTGCAGCTTCAGGAAAGGAGTTCTCCAACACATATTGAGTCCTGCTTTTGGAGGGGCTTTGGGAATTTAGGTCCCGAGGCGATTCTGACCTATGTGGGGAGGAGGGAACAGAGAAGTCACAGTGATGAAAAGTATAGTCCAAATCCTAGGGTTAGGAAGAACCATGGGATGGTGAGGCTTTTTGAGGTAACACCCATCTAATTTAAAGAGGATTGCAGGACAGAAGAGCCTGAGGAATTCAGAGAGGCATAGGAGCTGCTCTGGCAGTCCTGAGTGGAGGCAGGACGCCCCAGGGACTGGAGGGCTGGGTGACATGTGGGAAATTGAACGTGTAGGTCACTGATTAGACTTAGGAGCCTAATCCTGCAGAACACCGTGGGTGCAGAGTGAGTAGGGGGCGAGGGTGGGAGCTGAGTCATCCTGGCTGGGGTGGTCACGGCACATCTGTACAGAAAGGAGGGGGCTGAGGAGAGAAGGGAAAGATGAGGAAGAGGCATTTAAAGATAGCTGGGGAGGAGGGAGACTGTCTCATAGAAAAGATGCTGAGATCACCCAGGCTCCTCTGTGACTGATAGTATCCTGCTCTCCTTTCTGTAAAGGGTTAGGACGCTGCCGAGTATATCCCTGGTGGAGGTGGGGATGGATTGCAGAGGTTAGTACAACACAAGGGAAACCTACTCAGACAAACACACTTGGTACTGCTGGTACTTGGGCTGCATTGCACTGCAGTGCAGGGAGCTAACAGGAACTTCTGCCTTAGGAGAGAGAGAGAGAGAGAGCTGCTGAATTCATCTGTAAAGGTGGCACAAACTATGCCAAAAATTACTGCTCCTCGAGGGAATTGCAGATAGGACTGGAAGTAGAGCTGTAAGGAGATATTGGAGGGATTTTCCTGATGAATTCACAACAAGCCACAAAGGGTTTCAGGAAAAAAACCAAAACAACATACAAACCAAATGAAGGTCTTTGATTGGATTAATTGTAAATAATATACTTCTACTGGAAGTTTTCCTCCAAGTTCTTTAAGTGAAAGGGTCCTGTTTCAACTGTGTCACATATCCTCCCAAATAGAAGTTTTAAATTTTTTTTTTGTAGGTTGAGTTGCCCATGGAAATGAAAACAACAATTTCACCATCTAGTAAAATGTTCATTGTTTTCTCTGTAATTAACCATTTATTCAGTAATTTCCTGGAGAACAAAGCAGAATGGTAAACCAGACCCCACTTCTTCCCTCTCACCTAGGCATTTTCTGCAATTTCCCTGAATGATAGCTCTTACGCCTATAGTGTTTTGGATTTTTTTTTTTTTAATCTGTTTCCTTAATGTGGGAGCAAGAAGTACTGCTTTTCTGTCTTCCAAAGAAATGAAGAATTTGATAAAATAGTCACAGTAAGTTCCAAGCGGCCTCTTATTTCTCTTTGGAGGAAAGCTTTGTGTAGGCCAAATACAGAGAAAAAGACAGTCAGTCAACTAAAATTATTGATTCATGTCAAACGTCCAAACATCTTGAAATGATGCTCGAGGAAAAAGAAAAACCAATTATTTCTTTAATGTCTGTATTTCTAAAGCTGTATTCCTATGGTGTTTCAATAAAAATGACCCTGACTATCAGTGGCACTGACTAGACATAGAGTTTCTATGACAGTAATTTGATGTCAAATTTCATGTAATTGCTTTTGGCAAAAATGGATTTAAATTTGACCAAATTAAATCAAATCAAATGTTTTCTGATTATATATTTGAGAAATCTAATTTCTTTTCAATACTAATAATAAATAACAATAATTCAATAATAATAATAATAAAACAAAGGTGTTAGTTTTTTCCTCAGTTCTGAGAAACATGCAAGAAAATTTTTTGCCAAAAAGGAAAATAATATGCAAAAACATTATGTTTACAAAACATGGTATTACCTCAGGTGACAGTGTGAAATCTGTAATTGAACATATATGTGCCTGGGAATATAAGCTTGTGTAAGTTACTTGCACTAGTGGCAGATTTCAAATTAGCTTTTTGAAATGTGTGTTTCAAAGCACAACTGACAAAAGTTTATCCACAGTAGTCTTGATTATTCTGTTAAATCAGTGTGAATTGAATTGTAGGTTTCAGTGCGAATTAGAATGAATCCAGCTATATAATTATCTAGGGTTTTGGTTAGTTGTGTTTTTTCTTTTTCTTTTTCTTTTTCTTTTTCTTTTTCTTTTTCTTTTTCTTTTTCTTTTTCTTTTTCTTTTTCTTTTTCTTTTTCTTTTTCTTTTTCTTTTTCTTTTTCTTTTTCTT
>JANPWX010019691.1:484875-577727 GCA_024734555.1 Trochalopteron elliotii | reverse complement strand
CCTTGTTGTTGGTTGGTTGGTTTGTTTATTTGTTTGTTTGGGGTTCTTTTTCTTGCATGAAAGTAGTATTAATAAAAATATTTCACATTCTTAGTATTATAGAAGTTGTTTTAGTATCATAGGCAGATCACTTGGGCTGTATATTGCTGTGAATCTTTGCAACCCATACGCACCACAGGATGCATATCAATGCATGTTTAAACAAAAGCTCATCAATTAGATTAAATGTGTTTGCAAACCTGTGATAGGGAACTCACAGCTGCTGCCACTGCTTTCATATGATGTAGTGCATAACATTTTCCTATTAAAAGAGAATGGAGTCCTTTGTAAAATGACTAGAGGACTAGATTTACAGCTTGTCTTCTTTTAAGTGTTTGTAAGCAATATAATGGAAAAAATATTGAAAGTGTGCTGGAAGAATTGACACTGAAAAGAAAAAAGTAGTTAAATTTTTCTTTTAACTTAGCAAACTGCTTCAGTTTTAAATTAATTGTTATGTATTCTATGGTATGTATATTGCAAAACACTCTTTTTCCATAAAGCAGTGGTTGATAACCAAACATATTTAATTCATCTTTGGTTTTGTATATTGCTACACAGTTAATCTAGAGACATCCTAAACATATAGAGTACATATTCTCATGTAAATATATATGTTACAGGTCAATGATGTGTTAGTCAGGTTTGGTTTCAAATTAGCATTTTTAGGTCAGCAAGAGATAAATAAGTGTTCATGAAATATAATCAAATGTAAATTTCTTTTGCATGGTAATTATTGAAGTGTTTGTCCTCTTGTAAATAAAAAAAAAAAAACCAAACAACCAAATGGAGTAAAGCAACATTGAGCACATTCCTTCCTTCTCTGTGGTTCCAACTCTCAGTCATTTTGTCACCCAGAGAGGTTAATAAAAGTTTAAATGTTGCATACACAAGAAACAAAATTGCTTAAAGGTGTAATACAGTGTAATTCACTGTAATACTATTAAGATATCGTTAACATCCTTCCATTTTTAAGACTGAATTCTTACCTCTGTTTGTCTGTATTTCTGCTGACTGACTGCTGACACTAAAGACTCGCTATGCATTAAAAAAAACCAGAGACTTTCATGATTAGGTGATCCAAGTATTTCTAATTGAACTAAAGATGCACCATATTAAAAATACAAATGACACCAACCACATAATTTATCTGCTTCAGCACACAAGGCATATAGCTTTATATTGATCTGGGACTCATAAAAAACATGGTGCTGCTGCAGCTTCATGTTTCCGTGCCAGCCGCAATATTTTTTTTTTTTTTAACATAAAGCAGCATCCCTGTGGCTGGCTCTCTCCTTCACTGCAGGTTATTTCTGTGGTCATGGCTGCATGGGCCTAGTTACATGCTTTGTTCTAGAGTGGAAGTCTGTGGAATCACAAGCACATCTTGATTTTTGATGGGAAATCCATGTTACAGTGCATACAGTTGGTAGCAGCATTAAAGCATCCTGCAGGATTTTTCCCCTTCAGTGATCATATGAGGGTTTGTGTAGGAAACAGCTTCGTGAAATGCATTATGGAGAATAATTATTTAATCACTATTTTACCAGTTAACCATGGTAACTGTGGAATGGAGAAATTACTTTATTCACAGCACCTCACAGGGCCTCTGTATCTTTAACTGACGCCATTTTTATTCTGTGTAGAGCTGGAGGATAAACTTTGTTTTCTGTAAGCATAGCAGTGCTTATCCCAAGAAAGTGTCTTTGCAAAATGTATTCTACTACTCCCACCTCCCTTAACCGTAGAGGCTTTTGCTTTTAATTGGCAATCACAGCTGTTGCTGCAGCCTCACAAAACACGGTTCCCTGTACTGTTATTAAGGCTGAGAAATTAATGACTTCTTGGACCAGAACTGTCCTTCAGCCAGCAGTGTGTCCTGGTGGCCAGGAAGGCCAATATCCTGGGGACATTAGGAAGAGCATTTCCAGCCAGTGGAGGGAGGTGATCCTGCCCCTGTACTCAGCCCTAGTGCATCCATTTCTGGACTCCTCAGGACAAGACATGGAGCTCCTAGGGTGAGTTCAGTGGAGGGTGACAAAGTTGATGAGGGGACTGGAGCATGTCTCTTATGAGGAAAGGCTGACTTAGTTAGGCCTGTCCAGTCTTGAGAAGAGACAAGTGAGAGGGAAGTCACTGATGTATGGAAGTATTTGAAGGGAGGGTACCAAGAGGATGGACCAGGCTATTTCTAGTGGTGCTGAGCAATAGAACAAGAGGCAGTTGTAGAAACTGATGCACAGGAAGTTCCACCTGGATATGAAGAAGAACTTCTTTATTGTGCAGGTGACTGTGCACTGGAACAGATTGACCAGAGAGGGTGTGGAGTCTCCCTCACTGGGGATATTCCAGAACCATCTGGATGCAATCCTGTGCAATGAGTTCTGGGATGGCTCAACTTGTGTAGGGAGGTTGGACAAGGTGACCCACTGTGGTGTCTCCCAATCTGACCCATTTCTGTGATTCTGTGATTTCATTCTATGTAACCATAGGTATGCCTGATATATTAACTACATATGTATATTGATAGAGTTAAATCTAGCTTTACCTGTATAATTTTTTTTTAAGCTAGACTGATTGGTGTGTTTCATGTTTTCCACTCAGGCTCATTTCATTTTAATATTGGCCTGGCATGCAGTAGGTGAAGGTACCAAATGTTACCATTTGATGTCTTGTTCTCCTATTTTTTATATCAACATACAGTTGTGCAGGTGCTCTTGGCTTTTTCTTTTGGGCAGTATTGTTGTCTAGACACCACTGCTGGTGAGCAGAACTCACAGACTGTCTTCATGACTAGCTGGTGGACAGTCTACCACTGACACTGCATGCACTTATCCTTTTAACTCTTTCTCAGCCTGTGAACAGTGCCATACTTTCAAACAACTCAACTGTTACAATTCTGTAAGCAGAAAGAGTATCAGATGAAAATGCCCTTAGTGATGTAAGACATATAACTAACAAATTTCTTACTGTGCCTGCAAATTTTTTAAGGTTGATCTGTTAAGTGCAAAAAAACCAGAAAGTAGTACTAAGGCTCGTGGGAGTCTCTGCTATGCAGATGTAATCTGCAATTTCCCTTGGTATGCCATCTCATCACTGGCTGCAGTATACTGCAGACAAAATGAAGATGTTTAAAGTAGCTAGTTTCTGTGGCAGTTTAATACACCAATACAATGCTCTGAATGAACTACAGGCATACCTGAGATTATCCTACGGTGCAGATCATGGTGCAGATAGATTGTCCTCATACAAAGCTAATTAATTTGAAACTTACAGGAAGCTTGCTGCACAACACTACTGCAGTGCAAAAGCATCATTGAATAATGTACATTTGAAAATACTCCTTGAAACCATTTCATCCAGTCCACTTCTAAAAGCAGGGACGATTTTATAGTTAGATTGGGTTGCTCAGGGCCTTTCACAACCAAAGTTTGAACATCCCCAGGGATGGGGACCTCAAGGCTTCCCTGTGTAACCATTCCCATGCTTCACTGGCTCATTATGAGGACTTTCTTCTTTATAATAATGTATAGGTAAGAGGGGCAGAATTGGACATACTAATCTAACCATGTCTTGACAAACAGAGGGGAATGTTGCCTCAGGTAAAACTCTTGCTAATGCATTCCAGCGTGTGGTTTTCCTTCATTTCCACAGGGTACACTGTGCTGTACAGCAGCGAAAGTCAAAATGGGGTCCCTTTGCCCAAAAACTTGTGTTGGTACAGAGGACCTGATTTTTCTTTCTCATTGTCTCTTAGAAAGTTGTTACTGTGTGTGATTTTTCAAGTGTGGTATTCCACAAAAAATATTTTGAGTCGTGGCTACCTACAAACAGCATGGAGATGTTTGTGGAGTTCCCATTGAACTACCAAGCATTACATAATGGCTCAAGGGCCACTTGACAAAGATATTTTCAACAGGTGGCTTCTCCTCAGCTATGAGAGCAGGGACACCTATTGCATGTCCACACATAAGGACTAGTTTAGATCCCAGTAAATCTCACTGCAATTCAAATGCAGTTAATGCAATTGCATTCAGTGGGAATTTGGCTTAGAAATTGTCAGTATAGAGGTCTGTTGGAGAGAAAGGGCTGTATAGTAATTGATCTTTTTTTTCTCTCTGGTTATTTTCCCTCTGATTTTAAATAGTCCTAGCTACACTGATCAATAAATAAGCACTTGACTAGAAAATCTGTAACCTTCTAAGACTCCAAGTATTCAGTGATTCTTAAACCTTGTATTTGGATAGAACCCACATGGGCAGCCTTGGCAGGTATTGTCTTGTTTGTTAGCATAGAAAATTTTTATGGGTGTGTTTGTCAGTACTGTAAATACAAGAAACCACATCCATTTTGTGGGTGTATAACTGCCTTGTAAAACCTTATAAAGGTTATAAAGGCATAACTTCACCTTCAAAGAGAAAAAATGTATTTTCTGTATGTATGATTTAACCCTTTTATAGACACTGCATTTGACTGCTGAGGACATGATTCCTATGAGCAACAGCAAGAACACACTTACAAGTTCATTCTTAGCTGTTCTAAATTAACAAATGGATTCCCAAGTTTAACATATTTCATAGGGTTTCCCAAGTAGGGTAGGCCAAGAATGTTGCAGCAAAAATTCAGCTCACTTGTTGAGAAAACTGAAAAGCCTTTTATGTTAGTCTTTGATAATTTCTTTGGTCCATTCAACGAATACTAATTCCTTTCCAGTGCTTTCCTTGCCTTCAAATGAACTGAAAAGGAAAAAAATAATAAAAAAAAACAACTCCAGAAAACAGCAATGTGGAGATGGAGAAGTGAGGCTGTTTTTTCTAAAAAAACATAAGAAGTTAGTATAAGTGTTAGACCCTATATTGAAACAGCTAGCAATGATCTGCTTAAATGCACTAAAATTTATTCAACTTTTGTTTCTTCAAATTTAATTCTGTATTCACTTCACATCTGAACTTGGGAGAATCTAAGCCCTTATTAATTGTAAAGGTCTTAAAAATTTTGCTTACTACGTGATCTTGAGAATATGATCTGTCCTCTGTTCCGTAAATACACTCCTTAAAATCTGAATATCTCAACAAATATATTTACATAAATTCTTACTAGGAGACATATTCCACTTGAATTCAGTAGCTACCTGTACTAAAAAATAATTAAGAAATCCATCCTTGTACAACTGAACAACAAATCACAAATTCCCAAAAGTTGCAATATAATACCATCAGTGTGGTTCTTTGTCTTTGCTCAGAAAAAAACTAGAAGGCAGGAAAGTAAAAAAAGCCTCTAGCCAATTGGCCAAACACATTTTAATAACCAGATGTGTAAAAAATAGGTGTTGATTAGATAAAAGTAGCTGTTATAAAAGACCATTATTTATTAGGTTCTATACTGAACAGAGCAAAGCTTGCTCCTTAAGGATTTTAGCAGCTAAAATCCAAATTAACAAAACACAAGTATCCCATATGGTATTTGCTGGAGCTGTGGCTTGGCTATCTGCTGTCTGCCCGTGGACATGTCTGTTCATGAGGATAGTAGCTGTTCAAGATGTGGCACTACTCATTAGTAGTCTGGAAGCAGCCATAAATCTTTAGTCCTGGACACCTTACCTCCTCAAGGCAGTTCTGTGGGGAGTACTGCTTGTTTTGTCCTAACTTCCTTTGTAGAAACAAGGAGACATCTGGAAATTCTCTTTACTTTCACATTTGTTAAATGGTTAAAAATAATGTCTTTTTTTTCTGTTGTAAAATAGCATTATAATGTTGATTATGAATCTGGAACAACTGACTACAAGCTCTAAAAATAAAATACTGAGTTATTGCACTGAGACATCTTTTGACTGAAGTGACTAAGGGACAATTCAAGAGTTGCCTATTCAGAGTGATTTTCTCTACTAAATAGAAGTCATTGTTTGACCTATCAGCTGCTTTAGAAAATATTAGTGAACTTCAATTTGTGAAAATTCAGAAAGTATCTTTCAGATCCTCAGCTGGGATTGAAATTCATTATCTGTGAGTAATGGTTATTTCTCATACCTGGCTCACCCTTTTGCTTAGGAAGATGACTGAATTGCCTCCTGTTGTTTTTGCTCCACATAGCATGAAAAACTTTAAATGTTACTTACAATTTTCCTCCTCATTTTAAATGTTTCAGTTCAATTTCAGCTATAATTTCATGGCAGAAAACTACCAGAAGTCACTAAATTGATTTCGGTTCTTTTATTTTCTCTCTTTAGCAAATGTTTATCATTCATGCGGTCATGCAAAACAGAATAGATGATTCCTTGCTGTAACCAGCTCCACAAAATTATTAAGTAGAATGTCATGCTGCTGCCATTCTATTTAATCTTAGCAGATGGAGAAACTGTTTCTTTCTAGGAAATAAGTAATTTCTCAGAAGAACAAATTTTCACTGGAGAAATGACTTGCTAAATTCTATATTAGCAAGAAATTTCTGTATTAGTAAGAAATTATCATGATGACTGTAGACTCTGTAGTCCAAAGGAAGAAAATACATTTTCCACTATTTGGGAAACTATTGCAAACCAACTTCTTTTTAACATACTGACTGCTCTCTAATAGCTTTTGCTCATAGAAATCACAAAAAGTCATTTTATTGTGTATACTTGCTGAAATATGAACTCAAGGGTGTGACCGGAAGTGTGGTAACATCCCACTTGGGTTTTTAGGGGATGCTGTGGTTGGGATAGGAATAAAATTTTTCCTAAATCTTCTAGGCTTCCCATATGCTTGCTTCAGGTACAATGTTTCAGAATAGAATGACTACAGGTGCCAGCCAGTGAAGAAGGATCCTGATAGACCCACAGTCTCATGGTGGGGCACACAGAGCCTAAGGAGGGGCTGTGAACTTGCTCAGCTTGAAAGAGAAGGCCAAAGGAAAGAGAGGGAAATCTAATTGCTGTCCTCCATTATCCAATGAGTGATTATTAAGATGATGGAGTCAGGAAACCGAATGGAAATTTCAATAAGACTGAAGGAAGAAATTCTTCCTTCACTCTGTGGGTGGTAAAGTAGTAGAGTTGGTGCACAGGCATGTTTTAACACCTTTGTCCTTGGAGATACTCAAAATTTGCCTGGACACATCTCTGGGCAACCTGATTGATTTTGAGGATAGCCCTCCTTTTAGTAGAACACCAGAGTAGATCCTCAAAAGTCCATTCACACCTTCATAATTCTATCATTCTACTGATATAAGGGACAACTGATATAAAGACCATGTAGTACTTAAGAAATCCCCCTCCTCTGTGAGCTCTTCTAGTCCCATCAAAGTAGCATCTGGCCAAGATGAGCGTTTCTTTTTTACAATTGTATACAAATTCAGAATATGTACACCTCAGAGGGAAGAATTTATTAGTTGAGAGGGAGTTTGTTTACTAACAGCAAAATACTCCACCCTGTTAATCTATATCCTGTAGAATTTCTCTTATTTGGCTAGCAATGCTTGCACTGGCATGGACTGAGATGCAAAATCCAGATAACAACCTTAATCAAAAAATGGCTTTAGCTGAAAAATTATGTTACTTATTCTATTGTTTAAAGGCCAATTTGTAGAACTGCAGAATCATTTAATTCTCTGTTTATTTATGGAGATGTTGTAGCATTTATTGTCAGTTCTAGCTGGCCATTATTTACTTTTTTTGCTATTTTCCTCTTCCTAGGGAATGGTACTTAGGAGTACACAGAAAGAATTTGAGTAGAAATTACTGGAATTCATAGTAAAAAAAGTAATTCTAAGGTGGAAATAATCTCTTCATGTGGGCTCAGAAAACATGAGGACTATAGTGTTTTGGGGATTTTTACCAGCCACAGTTTCTTTGGCTGGTGGTGAGACAGAAAGTTTACCTTCATTATCCAAGTTCACATGTGACAGCTCTAGTTAATTCTTTCCTTCACTTAGATATACATGAGGATTTTTACATCCTGTGCTGAAAAGTTTTTCCTGATTGTAGGGGCATAAGAGCTTTGGCATACTTTCTTCAATATTTTCTCATATGATTAATCTTAAAAATAATGCAGACAGATGTACTATTTAATTAAAAAGAAAAATTTTCCTTGCTCTGTGGCTAGGGTTGAACAGAAGCAGATTGTGGGAATTCAAAACACAGAAATGTCATTTCTAAAAAAATCTGGTGAACGTTGTTCCCCATGTCTGTACAAATATATATTTATATGCACAGAGATATATAATATAGCTATAATCTTATTTATCGCTTTGGGGTTGTTTATATGAATTATTTCCTCAAGGGCATAGGTTCTTGTAGAATAAGACCACTTGTTTGATAAAATGGAAATCTTGTGGCAAATAAGTGTTGACAGAGAAAGTCTCTGCCAGGACATGAGCAGAAAATGGAACTGAATTACCAGTTGAAACTTTTTGTCAAATGTTGATGATTCTTTATTAAGTATAATGTACTTTAGGTGCATTTTATTTGTGGTTATTGGGTAAAAATATATCTTTATATATTGGTTGGGAAAATTTGTTTTATATTATTCCTTTTCCATGTGGAAAAAATTGAAGCCTTTTTGTATATCTGTATTTCAATATCTAGGAATAGGAGCAAACTACAGGCTCCAATACACTGCCTTCTTCCACTCCTGTGACTGGAACAATAAACTACTGTGAGATCTAGTATCCTTCCATTGGAAAATTAGCGATTTTCTTTAAATTACTGGTTTTGTTAAAATATTAAAATCAGTTTTATTTAATATTTTAAAAGAGTAGAAGCAGTAATTAGGTGATGTCTTTTGGTTTTGATTTTTAATTAGGAAGCTGTTTTTAATCAATAAAATTTCCTAAGAAAACATATAGCATAAAATGGAATAGATTTGATTCAAAAGCAACAGTTACCGTACTTCCTAAGGGCTCTGTAAACAAGTAGAGGTTTTATAAAAGATACAAGTGTTAAAAATACGATTAAGAAAACCTGTTACCTGCTGGTCTAAGAGTGCTACAACAGCACAGAATGCAAGGCTTATGTGTCACTGTGTGTGTGAACCACTGTAGAGAGGCCAGGACAGCACATGCAGTGGACAGAAAAGATGCACTTACACAAATTCCTGTGAAATTTTGGGTTAAATCGAAAACGTCCTTAAAGGGCACGCCCCCTTGCTCTAAGGGTGCAAAAACTGAATGTTGTATCAACTCTACAATCTACAAAACTCTTTTCAGTGAGAGCTGATGCACATATATTCAAGGAACTAAGCACTTAATCAGACCTATATCCTGAAGCCAGCACAATGTGTTACTTTTTAAAAGCTGATTGTAAACAATAATCAATAACTAATTGGCTGATAAAGTAAAAATTTCTCTTCTAAAATTGCTTTTCTTATTAAATCTAAAAATTTATGACATCTGAATCTTTTCCTTTTTTTCCCCAGAAAAAGAAAATTCTTTTTAGATCATGGCTGCTATGGTATAATAAGCCTTAATTTGGACTTCATCTGCTGTTTATTTTGACTGTTTTGGACACATACAAGTGTGCTGTTTCTTCTTACACTCTCTTCAGATTCCCCAGCTACAGAGTATGCAAGAGATCTTCTTGAAGTATAACACCAGTTTCTTTCATTAGTCAGCTGGCACTGGTGGCATGCAGATAATTTTCTGTCTTTGAACCAAAAATATTATCTGATTTGAGTCATCCAGGGTCCTCACTGTGGGCAGATGTGGAGGGTCTTACTGTTTCTTTTGGATGAAATAAAAGTGATAATTATAGGCCAAGTCAGAAGGGGAGAAAAATGGAAATGCTTATAAATGCCTATTAGTAATGTAGAACATTTAAATGATGTGTGCCCAGGCATGAGGGTGAATTAGAACCACTGGAGAGTGCAAATAGTGTCCTTTAACATGCTCTGTGAGTGTGTTTGAGGTGCTGATAAGGGTATGATCCCCTTGTCAAGGGATGTTATTGATGTGGCACTGCTTCTCTGTGTGACTAATAGCAGCAATATCTTCAGTTAAACAAAAAGCACTTGTGAAGATGGTACCACTGCACAGGCTTTTTGTTCTTGATTATCTGGTGAAGAGTCATGACTGGTTCTGTTCAAGGGCAATATAACTAAAGAGCCAGAGTGGAAAATAGGGATAATGATTAATCAGATGGAAGACATAAATTCAAGCGAAATTGCTTTAGAACACAGACAGGTCAGGATGGTCCCTACTTGACCTTTGCAGCATCAGAGACCACTGTCTAGCAAAGGATAAAACTAAGCTATTGAAAACGTTAAGTAATTCTTATCTCTTGGGGAATGTATGGCTTTTGGGGACTCGTGCAGTGAGGGTAGGCTCCGCCCTTTAAAACATGGAAATTACTTGAAAAATTAAATAAGGATGCTGTGTACACTCTTTCTTAATCATTTGATTTACCATATTATACTAACCTTGGGGGTTAGAAGAAACTGTTAATATGACTGTGTATCTCCTCTGCATAGTTTACATTTCTGTAATAAACAACTGCTCCTTTTAGCAGGAACACATACAATAAGGTAGAGGTATTTTTTCATTGTTAAGCTATTATCATGCATTTTGACCATTTCTGGCCCCCCCCCCCCACCATGTTTTTATTCGAGTTTCTTTTAATGAAAACCCTTTTAATGTGAATCCAGAAATCCAGAAATTCATACATTCAGTCTCAGCAGCTGGCAGACATATTATGTTATGCCCCCTTCAGAACTGTGAGGTCAACAGTTTTTCTTGGTGTGGTCCATGCCAGAGTCAACCAATTTAAGACTTTTGACACCACCTGCTCCAGAACATGACTAATGACTCCTAGTCCCCTCTTTATATATGACAGAAGATACTGCTTTGATAATATATCTAATATGCTACTTGAATGGCAGCACAGGAAATCAAGCCCACAGCTCCTGGGTGCAGCAGTGCTGCAGACATTCTGTTGCTTCAGCTTCTGTCTTTTCAAGGGTCTCTTTCAATAACATTTTTCTTCCTGAATATTCAGTCATAATATAAAAAATACTGAAGTGCTATAAATTCATAATCCCAGTCAATGTTAAAAGTTGTGCAGAATTTTGAATTGTTTCTTGTGTGTTTTCAGCACGCCCTCCTAGCAAACTACTGAAGAGAATCATTCCAAAATAGGTGATACCTGTTCATTGCAAATCCCTCTGGCTTCAGTGTAAACATTTTAATTAATTCCAATCCAGTCTGAAACGTTCATCCTTAATGTTCCTTGCAAACACCATTTTCAGACTTGAAGGGTGTGCTGCTGCTTGATGTGGCAGAACAGAAAAATGAGATCACAGATAGGTAACAGAGGCTGGATGCTAAAAAGTGCAGTTCAGTATGTGAAATGCAGTGTGCTCCCCTCATCTTGCCAGAAAGGAGAACTGAGAATATCTGTTTGTAGACTACACATGCTACATATGTCAAAAGTGAGGTTTCTAACGAGCCATTCTGAAAACAGCTGTAGTCAGAGATTGCTAATGAAAAGTACTGCCATGGGTTTTTTTGGCTATTCCTGCTGCTCTTCCAGATTGTAGTTTTGGTCGCAAGAGGCTATATAATTTTGGGTATACCATTCCCTATGGATAAAACTGTTTTCAAATTTCAGGTGTCTAGATGCCCTCAGAATTTTCAGTAGAGGGATGGACCTGTGTAGAGAATTTTAGATTGCTGGCAGTAGGTTCATTGTCTGCCTTTAGTGAAGTTTCATGATCCTAAGGGTAGTCTGCAACTCAGGAACATGACCTTGTTGTCTGTGAGGATGCTGAGTGTCCCAACAGACTTAATTTGCTCTGTGAGTCTCACTGGGACCCCTCACACAAGCACTTTCTGGCCGCTGGTTCAGGACCTTCAGTCAAGGCTTCAGCCCTCAGGAGAGTTGCCAGGGAATGTCAACCATGAGACTGCTTCAGGAAAAGAGAGGACAGAAGATGAGGGGGGACAACAGTGTGGGCAGGTGGCTTGGTTTGGAAAGACAGGTGTCTGCCAGGGAAAGCTGGAGCTTCCCTTGGAATAGAGAATGTAAAGCCCCTCCCTCCAAATTATTATAATTTTGAAATTAAGGGGCTCTCAGGCAAAGATATGGGAATAGGAATAACAGTTCTTTACTAGGAATATTAAAAATAAGAATGTAGTAGTACAAAAAACCAAGGAAACAAAAAACCAAGGAAAAAACCAACCAACCAAAAACCCTAGAAACCCTGGCAGTCAGAATACAACCTGAAACCCAGTTGGTTGGGTGTTGGAAGCAGTCCAAATAAATCCTCCTGGAGTGACAGATGTGGTTCTGTTGGAGCAGAGATGATCCTGTAGAAGGGTCCAGTGGTGGCAAGATGGGTCTGGTCTTCCTCTGATAATCCAGTGGAAACAGGCAGTCCTGGTGTTCTGAATCTCAGCTTTTATCCAGGTAGGAATGCTGGGCTCCTCCCCCTGGGTGGAGCATCTCCCAATGGGATGATGTAATTGTATCAGCCATGCAGTGAGCCTGGATGGCCCATTAACAGCAGATATCTCCTGGAGGGAGGATGGGTGGTGGAAGAGATAAGAACACTGCCCCATCTGGTTTTAACAGCTGCCCATTAACAGAAGACACCCACCCCCTCCGTCCTGGAGTTATGAGGTAAAGAAAAAACACCTCTTCAACTGGTTTCAACAGATTGGGAACAGAATACATGCTTTTGGTTACATCTTGCTCTGCAACCCAAGACAGCAGGGCAGGCAGTGCTTTCACTGATGGAACATTGTCCTGAGGCAGAGCACAGTGAGAGCAACAGTTTTCATCAGCAGTCTGGTGCTCATCAAAGTAGGGAAGTGTTACACCCATGATCAGTCAGTGAAATCCAGCCTGAGATTCAGGAACAGCAGGGGATAGGAGGCAGGTGAAGCTGTATAGTGCAACTATAGTGAAGCTCAGGCAGACTTGGAGTGGCCAAGTCTGAGCTTAAGGGGGAACTTGAGCCTGTGGCAGAGGATCTGGGGTATTGGAAGGGGTACTGGGTGAGACTGGGCAGGTGATTTAGGCCTAATGAGGCACTAGGAGCCCTGACAGCCAATTAGAACTCTACAAGAGAAGAAGGACAATCAGTTTCAGAGCAGAGAACTCCAGAAAGATGGTAAATTTCACTGCTGGATGTCAAACATTTTAAGGACCAGACTAAGAATTAGGCTAGGCATAAGATGGAATAGTGAGGATCTCAATGAATCAGAGGATTGTTCATGTCCATAAAGTATAAAGATTGCCAGCTGCCATTCTGCTTTAAAATAAAATAGAAATTGTTTTTATGACAGAATTTATTTCTGAATTTCAGCTCACCATACCTTATTGCTGTGCAAATACAAACATAGGGAACAGAACATTTTTTCAAATTGTCAAGTAGGTTATTTTCAAAATAAGCTGCAAAAAGCTTACTGAAATTGAAAAAAGAAATGTTTACCACTTCTTCTATCTTCATTTTGCTGCCTTTATTTTGTGCTTTTAATAGCAGAGCACTGTGTTTATTCAGTTGTGCCATCCATCTCTACATATTCTACCCAAGGGAAGAAAACCACACAGAGGTAGTGCTCAGATTGCATAATGTACTCTGAGATAGAGATAAATCCCATTTTGTTAGAACTCAAAGTTACTGAATCTGAAAAACTTGGGACTGCTGTGTTTTGAGCACAGACTTTTCATCTGTCATTATATTAGTTTCTTTTCATGGTTCTTTCTCACCTATGCTATCAAGTCCACAAAGTAAAGTGGAGTTCAGTGAACCAAATAGGGGTGTAAAATAGTGGTGCTAAAGCATTATATTTGTGATTTAATGGGAGACATACACCTGCAGGCACTTCAATTCATTTACCTGAAGTTTTTGTACACTTGCTGAAATACTGTGTGTGCTAAGGTACATAGGCACTGCGCAACCTGCAATAATGGTGGGATTCAGGATAAAAAAACTGAAGGTATGTAGTCAGCACACGATGCAGTTTGAATCTGGCTAAAATATAACTTTATGGTAAGCATTACAAAGTCTGTTTTTCCCAGTGTGGAATAAAATGAAGTAAACAATTTGTACAATTGTAAGTCAGTGCAGCCTTCAGTAAATGCTGTTGAGCTTTTAGCAGCATCTTTTGTGTTTAGGGATCATTGAGCAGTCATGATTTCCTTTCTTACCTAGTTAAGGCCTGGTAGACAATGAGTCAGCCTTCATTGACAAAAAGTAATTTCCACCTTAAACTGTTGCATTTCCCCACAGGGAGAAGTAAGATTTTATGAGTGCGCAGAATCACTTCTTTGAGTGCAGCAGAGCTCTAGACTTTATTTGAGTATCAGGTTCCATAGCCTTTAATAGCTTGGGTATATCTGAAGACAAGCAATACCTTACCATGATCACAGCCCTCCAGTAAAAACACTGCATGAGACATGATGCAGAAAACAGTACTAGGAAAACTCTAAAGAAACAGGATGAATTAGGAAAGGTTGGTGTATGTGATTTGGAATATACACGGTAGATTTTTTTCAGCCAAATAATTTAGAAGGTATACTGTTCTTTAAGAATAACAGAGAAAATCCAAGGTGGATGTAAAACTAAATCACTTGGCAAAAAGAAGTCTAGGAGTCTTGGTTGATCTTGCACAAAAATTAAAACAATGTAGGATTGCAGCTACTTTCAAAGGACAATAATCTGTTCCTTAACCTCTTTATTTTATATGAGATGCCAAGATGTTTGAAGAGAGATCATAAACTTTTGATTATTTCAGAAGGAAAAATATGTAAAGCTTTTGAATTCACTTTCTACTTAAACTCATAGGACTCTTTTTGCTATTTATATATCTTATAAATATGTAGATACATTTTGAAAACACTGAAAATACCTTTTGCCTAGGTCCCTCTTGTCTGTGTATTATCAGGCTGCTTTTCTTACAGCCTTCTATGGATGTTTTTTCTATCATTCTTGATAATAGCTGAGTTCCCATATTGATGAATTTCCACGTCACAGAATCTGAAAGTCATTGTTACTTCTTATATTATATAAGTATATTCCTTATCAACTTTGTTATGGCCTTATTACCTGTAATGATCTCTTCCTGACACATACAACTTCTGCGTTTATTGAAAAACACAGTTCAAAGACCAATGTGTTGAAATTACCAATTACAAATTTAAAAACATATTTTTATGCTTGCCCATGCCAAGCTTGGCAAGTGATCTAATTTTTCTGTATTTAAATTGCCACTATTTCAAAGTAGGAATGAGAAAATTATTAAATACTCTGTGTTTATCTAAGGAGTTCATCTTAAAAGAAATTTTTGCACCTTTGAACATTAATAATCTATAGCATTTGTTACATATTTCCTACATATCCTAATTAATTTGCAACAAGAAACATAAATGGTCTAATTTGACTATGGTCTAATTTTACTTTTCAAAACAGAGCAAAAATAGCAGGAATAGTGGCTTTTGTTTTGCATTTCAAAATCACTAGAGATCAAACATTTTGAACTAGAGCAAAATCATAAAAATGTTGGCATTTTTATAGCATGTGACAGGGATGTGACAAAGATCTAATACATATTTCAGATCTGTTCAGCTCTCTCATCTGTGCCCAGTGCTTCCAAAATGAAATTTGTATGAAAACAGAAGACTGTTTTCTTTTGTCATATGGGCAGTGGTTGCTTAACCAGTTTTAGCTAACTGTTTAGGGACCTAAATGGTCATCGACTTTCTAGATGCTGCTGAGGTGTCCTTTTGTCTCTCTCTCTAGTTTACCAGACTGGATTCTAAATCTTTTTCGTTATTCTGTGAAAGATACATTTGCATACTGACATATTCAGCACTTGATGTTTAATTTCAATTTATAAAAATAGAGCTCCTCATTTAATGTGAGAAAGTGGATTTTTTTTCTTTTTAAGGTGTCAGAATGATAGAGTAATTTGGGTGAAGAAGTAATTTGGAAGTTATTGAGTCTCAGATCTGTATTTAAATAGTTCAGAGTCTTGTCCAGTAAAGTTTTGAATACCTCCAGTGCTGGGAATCCCAGTGTTCCTCTGTGTAGCCATGTAAATGGCTGGAGACTTAACATGAAGAATTTCTTCCTTAGAACTGTCTGGAATTTCCCTTGCTGCAACTTGCAACTGTTTCCTCTTTTCTTTTTGTCCTTTGCCTCTGAAAAGAACCTGTCCTCATTGTATTTTTAATCCCTCATTAAATGATGGGAGATGGTGAACAGATTTCTCCTTAAGAATTCTTCTCTGAAGACTGGGCAAAAAACACTTACTCTCCTTGTGCATCCCAGACCTCTAACCACTCCAGTGATCCTCTCCAGACTTATGGTGATGGTGAGATGCCTGAAGCTGGATGTGGTAGTCAGTGTGGCAACACAGAGGGGAAATATTCCCTTCAACCAGTGGAGAGCATTCCTCCTAAAAGTGACCCAGCTGTCATGGTGGAATGTGTTCTACCTGTTATTCACCTGAACCCTTAGGACCGTGTGTGCAGATTTAAGGAAGTTACTTAAATTTAAACTATGTATTAATTTAATTCAAAGAATGTATTTCCAGTCTTAAATTTCCATTTTGGATATTTAAGCCAGATTTATGAGACATGGCAATAATGTACCTCTTCATTAAAATAGTTATCACAGCATGCTTTGTTTGTTCATTTCCTTCATTGCTTCTTAGCACTAGTGGGATAACAGAGTCCAAACAAACCAAGTTATGCTACTCTGGTGGTTTGGCCCTGTATGAATACCAGGTGCCCCCCAAGATGCTGTCCCTTCTCAGATGGGTGGGGGAGATAACATGTAATGAAAATCTCATGTGTTGAGGTAAGGACAGGGAGACATCACCAACCAACTACTGTCACAAACAAAACAGACTTGACTTGACAATCTTACTCTATTGCAAATAAAATCAGACTGTAAAAATAAGAAATTAAGTAGTAAACCACATCCTTTCACTCCACCCTTCTTCACAGACTTAGCTTTGCTTCCAGTTTTATCTACATCTTTCCTCCTTGCAGGGGGATGGAGACTGGGAGTTTCAGTCAGTGTTTTCTCTGCCACTCCTTCCTTCTTGGGGGGAGGGTGGGGTTTCTCCTCATGCTCTTCCTCTTCTCCAGTGTGGGGTTCCTCCATGGGAGACAGTTCTCCATGAACTTCTTTAACATAAGTCCTTCTCACAGGCTGCAGTCTTCCACAAGCTGCTGCAGCACCGTTGCCCCACGGGGTCACCATTCCTGCTGTTAATCTGCTGCAGCATGGGCTCCTTTTATCAGGGAGCCCACAGGTCCTGCCAGGAGATTCCTGTAGCTTAGGTTCTCTCTATGTGATCACAGATCTGATCACAGCAAGTGGCATCCACCTGCTCCAGCATGGGCTCCTCAACAGGCTGCAGATGGATCTCTGCTCCTCCATGGGCTGCAGGGGGATCTCAGCTCCACTGCCTGGAGCACCTCCTGTCCCTTCTTCTCCTCTGACCTTGGTGCTTGCAGAGCTGTTCCCCTCACAGGTTCTAACTCCACTGTTCTCCAGATGCAGTTTTCTTTTTCCTTCCTTCTTAAACACATTATTCCAGAGGTGCTAACACTATCACTAGTGGGCTCGGTCTGGCCAGCAGTGGATCCATCTTCCAGCCAGCTGGCACTGGCTCTGTTGGACATGGGAGAAGCCGCTGGAAGCTTCTCAAACAAGTCAACCCTGTAGCCATCCTGCTACAAAAACCTTGCCACACAAGACCAACACACTCACCAAGCACAAGCACTTATTTTTTGAATGAGTTTGTGATTTTCTTTTATCCAGAGTTAGTTGTTTCTTATGATTTGTTACTAAGCTGGGCTGAGACACAGTCAGGACAGCTGACCCAACAGACCACATGGCATCTTGCTCAGTATAAAAGGAGGGCAGAAGATGAAGGAGTGGAGAGAACAGTTGGAGTTGATGGCATTTGTCTTCCTCAGTAACTATTATGTGGGAAGGAGCCCTGCTCTCTTTGAGATGTCTGAACATCTGGCTGCCCATGGAAAAAGTGAATTAACTCCTTGTTTTGTTTTGCTTGTGTTGTGGCCTTTTCTCTCCTCATTAAATTGTCCTTAACTTAACCTGCAAGTTCTCCAGCTTTTACTCTTCTGATTCCCTTCCCAGCCCTGCCAGTGGGGCAGTGAGTGAGCAGCTGTGTAAGGCTTGGCTGCTGGCTGGGGTTAAACTACAACAGTGCAGTATGGAGAACAAGCAGGAGCAATTAGAGGTCTTTCTCTGTGTGCAGTTGCAGAGCTTTGATCTTTACTGTGTTAAAGAAGACATGGTGGGACAGCTCACATGACTGGAATGTTGTCATAAAGGGCTACATGCTGCTTAGGACGGACAGACTAGGGAGGCAGTGTTGTAGTCATCCTTGAAACATGTGGAATGTGTCCAGCTCTGGGAGGGCTGTGCAGCCCTTCAGAAGGACCTCGGCAGGTTGGAGAGATGGGCAGAGATGAACCATCTGAAATTCAGCAAAGGCAAGTGCAGGGTCCTGTTCCTGAGGAAGAACAACCCCAGGCTCCAGCACTGCCTTGGGCTGACCTGCTGGGGAGCAGCTCTGAGGAGGAGGACCTGGGGGTCCTGGTGGACAACAAGCTGTCCATGAGCCAGCAGTGTGTCCTGGTGGCCAAGAAGGCCAATGAGATCCTGGGGACATTAGGAAGAGCACTGACATCAGGTCATGGAAAGTGATCCTGTCCCTGTGCTCAGTCCTGGTGAGGCCTCACCTGGAGTGCTGTGTCCAGCTCTGGGCTCCTCAGGACAAGAGAGACATGGAGCTCCTGGAACGAGTTCAGTGGAATACTGAAAGGTGGTGAAGGGACTGGATCTTATGAGATGCTCCAAGTGAAGTTCCACTTATTGATGGAACTGGGCCTCTTCAGCCTGGGCAGGACTGAGAGGGGATCTTATCAATCTGTATCAGTATATGAAGGGGTGGTACCAAGAGGATGGACCAGCCTCCTCTCAGCACTGCCACACAGTAAGACAAGAGGCAATGGGCAGACAATGATGTACAGGAAATTCCACCTGAACATGAGGAAGAACTTCTTTACTGTGTGGGTGACTGAGCCCTGGAACAGATTGACCAGAGAGGGTGTGGAGTCTCCCTCACTGGGGATATTCCAGAACCATCTGGATGCAATCCTGTGCAATGAGTTCTGGGATGGCCCAGCTTAAGCAGGGAAATTGGACAAGATGACTGACTGTCTGATACATTCCTTTGATTCTGTGATTTCATTCTATGTAACCATATGTATGCCTAATATAGGAACTAAATATGTATATTAATAGAATTAAACATATCTTTACCTGTAAGATTTGGGGGATATTTTTAAGCTAGATTGATTGGTGTGTTTCATGTTTTCATTTAGCTTTAATTTTCACCTAGAATTACACTGTTTTTCCCCTTGCTTTTTAGGTTGAATTGATGTATGCTCAGTTTCTTCTCAGATTCCATAGTTGAAGCAATCCCTCATCAGAAAAGCTTATTATGTTGTTCTTGGTTTTAGTATTTATCTTCATGACATATTTTGATAAGGATTTTGTCTGAGGGTCAATGAGGAAATGGGTTTTCAGTCATAAAAAACATTTTATATACTTTGTCTGTTTGCTCAAGAAAGGAAATCTTACACTGAAAGAGGAACAAGTCAACATGAATGCTTGGGATTCTTAGATCTAACATCAGTCTAGTGTCGAGCTTGTGAAAGAGAAAACGAAATTGAAATATAAAGTTCAGGAACCAACATGCTAAAAATGTAGCAAAGGAAATGAGACCTGAAGAATCCTAAAAAAGGATTTTTTTTCTGCCATTTTTTCATATCCTGTTACAAATAATAAAAGGTAACAGATGTTAAAGATAAAGCAAAAATATGTGCTTTAAGTGAATAGCAAAGTGACTGGAAGGGAGTATGGAGGAGAAAAACAGGATGTTCAAGTACCTTTTAACATTATGCTGAGCAACCACTACTCTCTTACCAGGGTTTATTGAGCACAGCAGCTGATTGTCCATGTGGAGGCCAATACAGACCACCATCAGATAAAGACACAACTGGCAGAACTGAGAAGAGTCTTTAGGTTCTCGTTCTGTGTAGGCACAGGAATGATGTTGCCCAGCAGAAAGTCAGCAGAATGAAAAACTAAATGTTTTAAGAAAGTTTTTCCCAGTGGGTCTGAGACTGTGACCCTGTATTGAACTCCTAAAATATAAAGAATGCTTGCCTCTTTTATTTTGCGAAGAAAGGAAAGACACATAATTCCAGCTTGTAATACAGCTTGCCCTCCCTACAAGATGTCCTTCAACTTCCCAAGTTTTCCCTAAGCTCCACTGCTATTCTGTGGCATCTTTCAGTCTAGTGTTTGTACAGTTGCTGTTTCACAGTACCTGCACATCACAGATTTGTGCAAAGCAATTTCAGAAATGGTTGCTTCAGTGGTTGAGGCTTGTCCTGCTGCATTTGCAGATTTTATTCCCTGGAGAATTTCCACAGTGCATTATTTTCTTATTTTACTTCCAGGATAGGACTCCTTTGCTATTCTCAGAACTTCAGTCTTGATGCTTTTAAAATATGTTTCTTTAATATATATGTATCCCCAGGTTTCCCTCTTCTTCCTTGTGAATGGAATTTTTTTCTGCCTTCTTTTGATCTCAGATGATTCATGACTGCTGGTGGGCCTTTACTTTCAGAGAAGATTTGTCTGCTTCCTGTACAGCAGCAAACATGACAATGGCAGATACAAAACAGAAATTGCTAGTTGGTGCGCTTTTGGTAGAGGGTTGTTTTTTTTCTTAATTGCTAACATTGATCAATGAAAACTTGCTTGTCCAACTGCTTCGTGCTGTTCTCTTGTTACTGAAATGCAGGATGATGGTTTCCACTGTGATTCTGACAACTGAAAATTACAAAATATATTGGAAGCACTGATGATGAAAGTGAATTTTCAGAAGTAGGTATGAGAAGAGGCTTCAGAGGGAAAAATTTTCTTTTACAATTTTTTTTCACTTTTAAGGCAGCCTTAAAAATACAGAGATATGTTTCAATATGTTTGGTTAAAAATAATTTTTTTAAAATAATGAAATTTCAACTTTCCTAAGATTTGGGTAGTCATTCAGGTAATGTGGGTACAGTATGAAATCTCATAACTTCTACTGATGAGACTTATCTTATGTCATTCAGGGTGGATGACTTGATTCTTGATGTTTGGTTCTTCTCAATTCTTGTTGAGCAAATTGATGCATTCAACTTGTGTTAACCACCACTCAACACAGATCCTGGAAATCATATGTCCTTTGAGTGAATACCAAAGTGACTGGAAAGGAGCAGTTCTTCCCTGAAGAAGTCCACAGGAAGCATATAGGGTGTTCAAAGAACAAATTAAAGCCACAATGTTGGAAGAACATCTAAATGATCCTGCCTTGTCTTTAATGAGAATGATTTTTTTTTTTTTAGTGTTTGTCAAGTAAAAATATGTAGAAAATTGAAGTAGCCAAATAGTGATCAGACTGATTGCAAAACTGACAAAAGCAATCAAAGCTCTGGTATTTATGTACATAAGGCAAAACAACTAACAAACATTAGATTAAAAAAAACAAAAAAGCAAAAAACCCTAAAAATGTACTAACTAAGTTTTTCTTGTATATATGCTAATCTCTGTTAACAGTTTACTGTGGGAAAGGCAGCAAGACATCTCAAAGCATATCCTATGCTTTGTTCAGTCACCTTTTCTTAGGAAAGCAAGCTTTTGATTAAATAAAAAATCAAGGAAAGGACCACTCCACTGTAGGGTGGTGCTCATAAAACTTACCAGTATTGTATCACCCTTCTTCAGGATATTCCTTGAAAGATATTTAGAAAGATATTTAGAGAAATTTTACTTTATTTTAGAAGCAACACATGGAGGACTAATATAGTGGAAGTATAAAGTGAAGAATGTCCCACCTCCTAACTTTGTACCTATAATTTTCCATTCTGCCTTTCTTTCTTGAAGAATTTTTTTTTTCACAATATTACTGAATTTTTACTGATTATTCAGTTAAGATTTCCTGATTTTCACTGGACAGAGTTTATTGCTTTTGTCTTGGGTTTGTGATTTCATTGTCTTATTTCATTTGTCTGATTTCATCATACTGGAGATTTCCAGTTTGTCTTGCTTAAAGGAGAGCTTTTGCAGATCCTGGTTTTGTTGCTTATATATCCAACTGTAAGTGAGGAATAATTAGACCCATGGTCAAAAGCACTTTAAGGAAAGAATTATTAGAGTTATTTCTTTTTGGTGATACTTTAAGGCTCTAAGAGGTAGTTAAAGGCAATATTTTTTTGTTGAAGGTGTATGTCCACATACATTTTGCTTTCAGGCAAATATGTTCGTTTTTCTGATAAAGATTATCAAATTTCAAGTAAAAACAAGCTAAAAGCAATTCTACTTGCTTTGTTCTAATTAGGTAAATTAGTTAAATAGTTTGAGAGGAGCTGGGCAAATAGACCATATGGTGCAGAAACAGTTATCTCTGCTGGTTTAATGAGGAAGGAAAGTAACAAAACGGGGGGAAAAAAGAGATTGCAGTGTACCATGAAGACCCTGTTTCTGCCGAGCTCAGGACTGTTGATGTGTACCAGATCAATGAATTCCCACGATCATCTTGCATACGTGTGTGGTGTCTGCAGAGAGGATGCAGTGACAAGTGCTGGTACAGGACAAGTGGTGAAAATACCATCCAAACAGGGAGAGTACTGGGGACTGCCACTGGCAGTGGCACTGCAGCCTTGCAGAATTTTACACAGTTCTGTCTACTGCAGCTTGAGCTAGCAGAGTGCAGCCTGTGTGTGTGACTCTCAACATGAGAGGAAGCAAATTTGCTTAAAATATAGAATCTTATCTTTTAATCTGCTAACATTACCCAAAATTAATCTGCTTCACACCAGTTTTGATGCCAGCTCTTATTTATTTTAAATAAATGAATACCTCTATAAATAAATACCCTGTATTGAGGAATTTAACCTTTATTAGGTCACACTGAAGTAAATACTACCCTGGAAAAATAAACAAAAGGCTTTGCACATGAAGAGATGAGGAGGAAGTTTGCAAGTATCCTGGTGAATTCAAGTGTGGGTTGTTTTATTTTCTTAATTACTGAGATCATTGCAAGACAATGACATCTTATGTTTGTGAATTAACATAATTCAGGTGCCTATTTTTAACCTGGGAAGTAAAATCATTTGACAAGGTAGTAAAATTGGAAGTACTTATGATCTTACCAAAGATTGTATCTTCATGATAACATGATGACTAATTTCTAGCAACAAATAAACTTGGAAAACAAAAACCACCTGTATCCAGGTGGTTTTAATTTTTCATAACTCCAAAAAAAAAAGTAGAAAATCAGAATCAAAATGTCAAGAAAAATGCGAATTTAAAAAGACAGCAACTTTGATTAGAAATTAGTTTTACTATTTTTTTCCTTTGACAAGGCATTACAAATTCAAGAGAAAAGCAGAAAAGATGCTATACGACATTCCCAAGAGTATGTGAAATGCACATTTGAGCGTGACTTCCAGATCTGTTCTGAAGACTCTATTATCTTACATGCATATAGTTAATATCACTTTTTGAAGCACCCAATGAGTCTTCTTACAGTTTATGTTAAGCAAAGATCTAAGTCTTTGTGGAAATGAGTTTTCTGACTTGTCATAGATTTATATCTTTATATGATCTCAGTGATTTAGTTTGTAATGTCCAACCTTTATTTCAGATGTAGCACCATCTATACAGAATGCCAAATATATGCCACTGAAATACATGAATATAACAGAATGGAAAATAGTAAATATTAGAATAAATATTGGACCAAAAGAAAAATTTGTTTTTTCTTTTGTGTATGCGTCTTTTGAGTGTTTTTACAAAATGTTTTTGTAGGTGTTTCCTGAAGGAGTATTTCTATTTCCTGAGATTTTTGTTTGTTTGTTTGTTTGTTTTGGTTGAAGGAATTGAATAGGAATGTGGTGTTTGGCTTAGTCAAAGTTAGCAAACATGTTGGATTAGTTGGTTGGTATGAAGAAGGATATATAATTAGACTACCATCTCTGCTTTTGCTGCTTTATGCTACTCAGGTAGTCATTAATCCTTACTCTTTCAGACTTTCCAGTCACTTACTTGTAGTAATCAGTCCAACATAATTGAAAGGGTGGGAAGCTATCATGCATGGGCTGTAAATTATTCCTCTTTGTACTTATCACCTTAAGGCATGGATTTCAGCTCACTGAGAAAGCAAAGCTGTTTAAAAAAACACTGTTCGGATTAAGCATTTTGCTTGGAAACTTAAGCAATATAGAGAGAGATTTCTGCCCAGACAGAAATTTTGCTTTATCTGTTTTTCCATGGCAGAGTTTGCTGTTAATGAGTTTGAACAGTTTAAATTCCTTGTTGATGTACCTGGTTTATCACAAACTGCAGCGTAAGTTCAGTTGCTTTTGCAAATACTTCTTTTTTGTGTCTGTTGAACTCATGGGTTACGTGTACTACAGAAAACATGGTTTTATCAGAACCGGCTCTTAGACTCTTTGTTCATTTGGTATTCTTAAGCTCCTGCTTTCTTTGAGAGATATATATACACACACACATACACCCTGTAGTAATGGGGAATTTGACAACTGAAAACCCTTACTGGAAAAACAAAAGTAAGAAAATATCTAATCTAAGAATTAGATGAATTCAGATTTTGGTTAAATGGGACAGTGTAAAATTATCTAAAATCTAGGAACACACTGTATTCATTAACACCCAGAAAAGTACCTGTTAGGAGTTCATGAAGTTCTTGAAAGTATTTGTAGGAGGCTTCAGCAGATCCAGTGAATGTTTTGATGCATTGCATGCTCAGTAACAGCTAGTAGATGCTGTAGGCACACACAGGTAAGGATCAGATACCTAATTCAGCACACAAAGGTAACTCCAGTAACAAAGATATTTCTACAGAGCACCTTGGAAACTGAAAAGCTGTAATTAAGAGAAACTGCCTTGGCATAAAAAATTCACCAGGATGACCTACTTAAAAGGATCATCATGTACCTACAGTCAGGCTACAGTTTGCAGTCATAAATATTACATCAGGGCTTTTTTTAAGGCTGCATTTCTCTTCCAGTAAATGCTCCAGTTCCCATTAATAGTTGAATAGTGCCATCACATCTGATTTCTTTGAGAAACATTCAAAGTGTATGAAATTAATCTAGGGGAAGATACTAAAAATAAAGACTTTTTTACTGTAGGTGAATTTCTATTATTAAAAAGCTAGGGAAATATCTTTTAGCTTCTGAAGTCATGTCTGTGTGATTGTAGGCTTCATTTTCTTGTATCAGGAGTACATCACATCCTTATTTATCTAATGCAGTCTGTAGTTTTTACTATGCCTCAAAACACTATCAGTCCTAAAACTCATGTCTGGAGTATACTTCTGGAGACAGTATATGCAATAGAATGAGTAAAAAAGACAACTTCTCAAACTTCTCAACTTGGTCTTCTCCCATAAAGCTCTGAGGGAAGTTCACACTGCTTTAGAAAGGGTAATGAGATTAGCTTCAGAAATTTCCATCTATTTTTACTCCTGCATCATATCTCACTGCCTCCTTAGTTGTATTACTGCAGTTTTTCTGAGGTAATGCTGGAAAATAGATCATTAAAATGATCATGGTTAAAAATAACCTTTTCCCCAAGCTGGAAGCAGACAGTGTTTTCTTAGAAGCATTGCTAAAAAATTGTAGCCTGCTTTCTTCCAGAGGGGAGGCTTCTACAACCTGTTGCAGTGTCCAGATTCACACACACACACAGACACAGACACAGACACACACACAGACTCCCTTAACTTTAGACACATGAGTAAAGGAGCAATTTTGTAATTGATTTTAGCTGTTCTATCTACAGACTGTTGCCAAGAAATGATCCTGCATTTCTTCCTCCTGTATGCTTGCATGCTGCTGCCATTTCTTTCTCCTGCCTCTAGTGATAGTGCAGATGTGTGGTGAGAAAATTGCCTTGCAGATATGCCTGAAAATTGCACGGAGAAGAAGGGAATGGTTTGTCTTTAGTCTAATGAGCAAACTGCTCTTGACTCACTGTGTCTGCATTTGTGACCTTGGGGCTGCAGAAGATGGAAAGATACAGCAGGGGAGCAGGGAGAAGAGCAGGGGCAAATTATCTTAGTGCTTTCACTCAGCTCTGTTATGGAGAACTCATGCTGGACTAACGCACTCAGAGATGCATTAACTGATAATACACACTCTGCCCCTACTGTGAGTGTGGATAGAGAAGAAAGGAATGTGTCTGCCCATGACTCAGGTATTGGGAATCTCCAAAGTCTGAAAGTGCCACCACTTCTGCCCACACAGCTCCCTGCACTGAATTTTTTAGTGTGGGATTTCATATTGCTAAGGCTTGGTGTGAACGCACTGTGAATGCACTGGCCAAATTCAGTCAGCTTTCAGACACTGGTACTGATTGGAGGAATACTAACTTCCTACAGAATTTGTGTTAAATAGAAGGCTAAAGAGATATTTCATGGTAACTCTCTGAGAGAAAGGTTAGTATTTGTAGCCCTGTTTTGTAGAGAAAGGACTTACTAAATATCTTGTATGATGCATGGAGTTGCTTGGTTTCTTTCAGAATAAAACCTGGTGTCTGAGACTAAAGAGTAAAAAATTAATTTCTGAAGATTGATAGAGATATTAAATTTGTCTTCAGCATATTTTCCTTGTAACCTGGTATTTGTATCTCTGAAGAAAACACAGGCTTTTATATTTGAAGCCCTGTATTCAGTTGTCCAGTACTTAAATAAAGTTTGGGATGGTTCTGTATCAGTGTGAAGAGGCATCTAAAAATAGTGAATTATAAGCTTTCTTTCTCTTATATTTTACAGGTTGAATATTACAGCTTCACTTGCACCTGGGCTTTTTCCACTGATGTCCAACACACAATAGACATTCCAAACAATATTTGGCAGGTGCCTTTGCAGCTTAACAGCAGTCCTTCTTTGATACAGGATGGAGGACACATACAAGGACAGGACTTCATTAGTGAAAGGGGCCAAAGATATTGCTAAAGAGGTGAAGAGGCAAGCAGTGAAAAAAGTGAATAAAGCAGTTGACAAAGCCCAGGATGGCTACACACAGAGGTCCTACAATCGATTCCAGGATGAGGAAGATGATGATGATTACTACAGCCAAGGAGGAAATTATGGTGTAGAAGCTAATGATGATGAAGGATCAAGTGAAGCAACTGAAGGACATGATGAAGATGATGAAATTTATGAAGGAGAGTATCAGGGAATCCCCAACATGGGGCAGGGTAAGGATCATGTGGTGGCCTTAGGTCAGTCTATGCGTGATGAATACAAGGACCGTCATGAACTGGAAACAGAGAGGAAAGCTGATGAAGAAGAGCTAGCACAGCAATATGAATTGATAATACAAGAATGCGGCCATGGTCGTTTCCAGTGGGCCCTCTTCTTTGTGTTAGGAATGGCCCTGATGGCTGATGGCGTTGAAGTGTTTGTGGTTGGATTTGTGTTGCCCAGTGCTGAAACAGATATGTGTATACCCAATTCTGGATCAGGATGGCTTGGTAAGTGAAGTCTTCATTCTATCTTTTTGCTATTAAATTATTTGCTTGCAGTAAGATGAAATATACATTTGTCAACAGAGAAGCTTACGTAAAAATAAGTTCATCTTGAATATCAATACAATTATTTAAATTAAAACTAATTGTATTAATTTAGAATTTAATTAATATTGCAATTTTATTTTTTAGAGTATTGTTTTCTTATTCAGTCACTTAATAAATCACTGAAGAGAAAGACTGAACTGTAAACCTTAATAAGGAGAGGGACAAATCTGCTTCTCATATACTAGACTAGAGGTTCAAATGAACTAATCTAAAATAACTCAAAACCAAAATACCAGCCCACAAATGGAGAATTAGAGTCCTGCTGAAATGACACAGGTATAATAAAGAGCAGATGGTACAACTGTGTGGCAACGTTTAAATATGTGGACCTTTGCAATGGTGAGGTGAAATTCGATCTGCAAAATTCAAATAATTCCAATGAAAATGCCTGGAATTGTTGTTATTATTATTTATATAAATTATTATTGCCTTTCCCTCTTTTTATCTTTAGTGCTTTTATACCAACGACTGTCCTCTTAGCCATCCAAAGAGAATACTGTTTACTTAGTGTAGGAACATCTGTGGATGGCAGGGAGAGGGAACTCTGCAGACCTGAGACATTCTAGAACACGTGGTTTTATTGCAAGGGTCGTGGGTAAGAAAGGCCTTGCCTTCAGCCACCAGCCTCGGCTGAAGGGAAGTCCCAAAAAGCGACGGAGAGAGAGAACAAGAGGGTAAGATGTAAGAGAGGAGAAAGCAAGAGAGCCGGAGAGAGGTGGCAGGGGTCGGAGCACAGGGGCAAGAGAGCTAAGAGAGAGCTGGAGAGAGGAAGAGGGCTAGAGAGAGAGCAAGAGAGGAGGAGAGTCAGAGACAGTGAGGTCTTTGTTACAATACATTGTATCTCCTTTTGTGTTGAATATTCTAATTTACACTAACCAACCAGTACATGACACAAAACCCTCTAGAATCTACATACAGCCTATAAGAACTACTACATTACCATACTGTGTTATATTTTAAACTCTAAAAACTACTCTTTAGACTATTCTCTTTTGCTACATTGACCTTTGGATTCCTTAGCCAGCAGAAGGGTATTGTTCAATCAAGAGGGATTCTCCTTCAGCTGGCTAGGCTGTTGTTTTCAGGTTATATAGTAACTAAGGTTCAGTATCCTACAACTCAAAGCAAGCTTTCATTTCTATTTTGATTATAGGTTTCATATTTTCAGAATCTTTTGCTAAGCAATCATATTTATAAGGTTTCCCTGATTCATCTTCCCCAGCAACTTAGGATCAGGGTGACAGAAGAATGAACAAGAAGAGCCTGGATGTGCTTTTTGTGTCCATTCTGTTGATGGGGGTGGGCTGTGTCTCATCCCTGCACCTATTCCCTCCTGTGGTGTCAGACACAGGCAGTCTGAGCCAGCCTTGTGTGGCCTGGCGAGAGCAGCAGTGCTGCAGTCAGGTCCATGCTGTCTTCCCTGGACAAGCCTGGGCCCAGCAGACAAAACAAGGCTCTCATGGGGCAGGGCTGTGGAAAAAAGTTGTAGAAAGTGTTCCTCAAGGAAGAGGGGATGTAGGAGCCTGGGCAACTGGGACAGAGTAGGAAATGGAATGTTTATGTGTAGATAAGTGACTTGGGCCTTGTTGCAGCAGGTGGAGGTCGTAGGGTGCCACAGCCTTCCAGAAATGTCCCCAGTGAAGGAGTCACTCGATGTCACAGGCATACACTCTCACAGGCACTCACACATACACCAGATTGCTGTAATATACATATTACATGTAATATACGTGTAATATACAACAGTATAGAAGTGGGAAGGCTTTTCATATGGAGTTCACGGAGAAGGTTTATTCCAGCCACATGTGAAGGGGTCCAGGGAGGAGGACAAGGCACATGTGAGGGACCAGGGTTTATACATGGGGCAGCAGGAGTGGAGTTGAGAGCAAAGTCCCATGAGGATGAGAGAGAAAGTAGTGCAGAGGTGGAGTAAGGTGCAAGGAAAGCCAATGGGGAAACAGGGATGGAACAGGAGAGGAGGATCGCACCAAATGAGGACCAAGGGGGCCTCAAGGAAGGGAGAACATTCTAGAGAAGGGACATATAGGGGGAAAAGGGGCAGAGAGACCAAAGGGCCAACTGGGAAAATAGAACTAGGGTACATTTGCTTATCAACCAAAGAGCCCTGGGAGAAGACTTCTTTTTCTCACCCTTACATAAACGGATTTGTCTCATTCAGAGAACATCTCTCCAAGGGAGAATCATGTACTCTGGTTCAGGAGGTGCACTGACCTCCAAAGGGCCTGAAGACTATTACAGAAAAGGAGGACTTCTCATAAGACATTTAGAAGCCTTTGTTTTCTAGCAGATGTTCTGCTTGTACCCTCCATCTTTGCAACACGTGGTTATGTTGCAACAGATCTCATTTTAGTTTCACTCAGTTTCCTTACATATTGATACCAGCAGCTTGGCCCTGTGGGTTTCAATAGTGTGGACTGAAGTCTCCCCCTGTTACATCTCTAAACCTCCCTCCAGGTGACAGGAATATAAGTGGAAGGTGAGGAGTTCTGAGATGACTGTATCCTTTGTGTTATTCTTTGCCATTTGATCATTTGTTATTAGAACTACCTTGCATATTATTAGCACTACTTTGTATATACTATATGCAGGGCAGTGATTGAACTTAAAATGGAGGGAAAAATTATAAAAGTTCTAATGGTTAAAGAGCTGGATGCATATAATCTGTTTTGTACTGCTTGTTTACACGAAATGCCAAAATTGTACGTGTTGTGTTTGGACCTGTGGGCTTTCAAGTCTACTTCTTAAAGAAAGATGAGAAGCAAAAGCAATGCAAATCTGTATCACCAGATAAATGTCAATGAGTCAGTGCAGATAATGGCATACAGTGCATCTTAGAAAAGTAGCGAATGCCCAGCTTGCTTTTCTAACATGATTTTTTTCATCTAGTCCTTGGCTGTTGACAATATCTTTAAAATCTGCACCTTAACTTTTCTGATTTTTTGATTTTTATATTGCTAGAACAAAAATTATTTTTCTCACCCCTGTTTTTTAATTACTGATTGTAGTGGTTTGAGTATCTACTAGAATTATTTACTCTTTTTCCACTGTGAGATAGGGTTAGAAGAAAAACAAAGCAGGCTCAAAACTTAAAAGGGTATAAAGACAGGTTTCTTATCAAAATCACAAGAGAGAAAAAAATTAATAAGAATCAGAATAAAACCTTGAAAACATTTCCCCTCTCCCCCAACAGATTTTTTTCTTTCTTACAGACAACATATAAAGACAAAACTTGGGACTTTAAGTCAGTTTATCACTTACAAAATAGTCTATCATCAGTTCATTTAGAGAGAGAAGTCTCTTTTGGCTTACCATGGAAAATTCCCACAAGACAAGAACAGTCTTCTTGTGGCCTTTAATTCTCATGAAAGCACCTGCCTGGGAATCTGCAGTTTTGAAATTCCTTCAATATTACACAGGTTCCCACCGCTGCAATGTAGGTCATGTATACTCATGGGGTATCATATTAAAGATGAACAGTTCCAAAAGCAAAGGTTTTTCTTTATCTCTAGGAGCAGAGATATTTTCTCTTTCTAGGGGCAGATCCTCATTTTCATCTCATCTCTCTCTGTTCAAGCTTCTCATAGGATCACAGCTATTCAGTATTTACTTAGTCCATCACAAATACCTTTGCCTATATCTGCATTCTGAGCATTCTTATCATCTCCCTAAAATGTATTTTTCCACAATTTAAAGGGATATTCTAGTATATCACAGTCCATTACCATAGCTAAAGACTTTAACCTAAAACCAAGGCATCTTCTCATCTCTTCCATCTAAGAGATGACTTCACTGACTTTGATGTCTTCATATTATCTCTCTACATAGCTCCACTCTGTCTTTTCTCTCAGTCAAAGAGGATTTAACGTTTTGAAAGTTTCATCTGTGCAAGGAAACCAGCCTGCAGAGGCCATCGTTATTCTTCCAAGCAGTGGCCAAAGGTGGTAAAATCAGGCTGTGCCGGGGCTGTGGCAGGATCCCGGGGGCCCCAGCTGCACCCAAACTGTCCACTCCACACGGCTGGGCCTCCTCCCCCAGTCAGATGACTTGGTAGCAGTGGCCAGATCTGTCTATGGTGTAGGATTCTTCAGAAATCTGTGCTGGACTGGGGGGAGAGGAAAGGAAGGGACCTGGCTCCTGGCAGGGGCCACCCGGCCCAGTCAGGCCTCTCGGGGCCGCGTTGGCAGAGAGAGGGTGGCATAATGGCAGAATATTAGCAGCCACTTGGGTCCAGTCTGGCCAAGGGCATTCTCTTCTCCTCTCCTCCTGCCTAGGAGCTGCTGGGCTCGATCTGAGCAGGACTGCTGCAGTGGCAGTGCCCAGCTAGGCCATGTAAGGCCCGGGGTCCATGCGGAGGAATGGGGCCAGCCCCGCCAGCCCCTGTTCAAGGCTGGAAGAAAAGAGAGGTTTTCCCAGAATTCTTCTGATTTTTAACCTGTGTAGTCCAGAGGTGTATCCCATATTTAAGTGGTTAATCAGGCAGTCAACATTCAAAGCCAGTCGCTAATTGGTTTTTTTCCACAGCTTTCCTCAATCAACACAAAACCAGCACAATGAAAAATCTGCTTGTTTTACCGCATGCACCCTCCTCAACAAATGAAAAGTCAAAGTTCTTTGTCCTCCAAGGATGATGAAAAATCTGCTTGTTATCACATGCACCCTTCTCAATAAATGAAGCAATCGAAGTTGTCTTTGTCCTCCAGGATGATAAAATATAAGGGTAACCCCCAAATATCCAATTAATTAATATTGCACAGTGTTTTCTACCCATAGTATTGTTTCTAAATAACTGCAACAAACATTATGGAGGTGTTTGGAATTGGGAGTGGGGAGTACTGTCCCCACAGTAGTAGGGACCATGAGTATTCACATCCACCTGTTGGGATCTGACCCATGTCAAAAGGTTGAGGATTTCGCTATTACTAGAGTTCTTATGATGCTGTCTTGAGATGTACTGGAATAACTCTGTAAGTATTTAACTGAATTCGTACAGAAGCTGTTAAATACCTCATAGTTACAAGTATATATGTGTGTGTGTGTGTGTCTGTGTATGTATGTGTATAAATGATGCTTGTTGACAAAACTAAGGTAACAGCTCTGGAAAACTCAGCTGCGCAAGTAATGTATTCTCATGCCTAAAATGTAGAAATTGTGATGTATCTTCCTTTTGCAATAATATAAAACTAGCCTCTCTGTTGTGGTATCTCTGTTTCTGTTTCCAGGAGTTCTAACCCTCCTTTCCTTTAAAAGTTTACTGAAGTGTAACAGCTGCAGCATATATTTTAGTCATAGGTAGGTGGAAGTATCATACATTTGCAGACAACTAATCAGAAAAATTTTGGTTGAGAAGGACTTTTGAAGAGCTTTATTCTGACCTCTGCTAAAAGCATGGCTGCCTTCAGAGCAAGATTACTTTGTTTAGGCCATCAGTCTGTCACAGCTACGCAGATAAATTTGGCTTGAAGCTGCACAGACAAATTTGGCCATAACAAGAAACCCAATTTGTCTAGCCTAGTTCGATATAGAAAAGAAGTAAACAAGTCCCTGGGTGAGCCGTGTTAGGTTAGATTCAAACTCAAACAGGGACCCCGGCCAATCCCATTCAATCCTGAATGCAGACATACCATTGGCCAGGGCAGTGGGCGGTGCTGAGACCCCGACCAATCAGGTGTCCAGGCACGGGATTTTTGAGCCCCCTATAGAAGGGGGCACCCAACAATAAACTTTGGCTGTTTGTCACATGGCCTTTGGTGTGTTCAGTCATGTGCCTGTCTACAAACTGCGACCCTAACGTAATATCAGTCAACTTTTGAAAATCTACCAAATATCCCACAGATTCTCTATGCAACATTCCCAGTGGTTGACCATCTCACTCTGAACTTTCTTCATTATACCAGATGATTCCCAATTGCAACTTCTGATCTTTCTTCTCTGAGAAAAATTTTAATCCATCTTCACTACAGTTTCTCTCAATTTTGTTGCCAAACAGTACAGAGAGATTCACCTCAGGCCTCTTTCCTCCATGCTAAAGAAGTCTGGGTCCTTTTGTTTCTTATGTGCTGTGTCTTCCACTCCTGTTGTCACATTATTGGTCCTCTACTAAATCTGTCTGAATTTGTTAATTTCTCCTTTTTATGTAGCTCCACAACAGGACCAAGGATCCAACATGTGAGTTCACTGTGTTGAGGATGGAAAATAATCACTCCTCTCTGCTTGCTGGTCAGTTTTGTCAATGGAGCTGCAAGGCACTGCTGTCCTATGTCAACTTGCTTCCTACTAAAAACCACAGATCCTTCTGCATAACTGTTTGCTACCCAACATTTTAGTGACTAGTCTCTACCAGTGACTTGGGTTATTCTGTTCCAATGGAAGGACTTGTACTCATCATTGATAAGTTTCAAGGAAGGTTATTTGTTGAATATAAAGTTGTTGAAAATGATCATTGCAATACCAGAATCAAATTAAATAGCAAGGATCTGGCAAGCCAGTACTTCTCTAAACTAAGAAGTGGTAAAATTCAGAGATAATTTGGTATTCTTAGCAGAGCTTATAAGCACATTGCATCAGCTACCAAACTTCAGGAGAGCACTTCTTCTCATGTAATGGAAAAGACCTATGTGGACTAGAATTATGCTGGTTATGTTTGGTAAATTTTAAGACAGAGCAGGCATGGGAAGCACTGTTATTAAATAGCTAATGTTAGTAATCAGTGCAGAATTGGTAGGCTTTTGTCACAGACTGAGAACTACTTCTGCCCAAAAGACCTAGTTATGTCAATGATATTCTTTCTACAAATACTACACAAAATTTGGTTATTAAATTCAGAAAAATAACAGAAAGAACCCCTTAGATCAAGGCATTATTTGACACAAAATGTGGGGTTTCAGAAAATAATTTACACACAATTTCTAAAAGTTTGTTATGAATAGCAGCTGTTTGTTGCTATTCATATTCACAGTACCTGATTATCAGTCCAGTGATTTACCACAATACTTGAAGTTTTTAGATGGAAGAAAATGTCTGTAGGCTGACTCATCATCTAAGAATGTCTTTTACATAAAATCTATTTCTAGGTTTGTTACAGTACTGTCTATGAATTTGTATCAAAGTCTTAGCTAACACATAGATTAACACAATGGTAAAACAGAACAGAGTAGAAGACTATTCACCCTCAAGAGATCATTTGGTCTAAACTTCATACAGAGGATCATACAGGAATTCAAAACAGACCAGGGAGACTATTAGAAATCATTGAGGAACAACTGGCCTCTGTAAAGGATGTCAATCAGTTAATAGGAGTGCCTAATGATACACATGCAAAAAATAAAATATTTAAAAATAATCACTAAATTCTGAGATATTCAGATTTTTTCTACTGTTGAGCTGGATGGAGCTCTGAGCCACCTGATTTAGTTAAAGCTGTCCCTGCATATTGCAGGGGGTTTGGATTCCATGAACATTTAAAAGTCCCTTCCAAGTCAAACAATTCTATGATTACATGATAAAGTACAAAAAAAGGATGGAGGTGTCTGTCTGAAAAAGGTACCAACTGATGCTGTGAAGAGTGGCCTCATGACCAGCTGAGCAGGAGTTAGCCTGTACATACTGCTAATAATGGTGACAGTAGTGCAGCTGTCAAGGGTCCCATACACAAGGGTGAGTTCTTACAGGTCCCAAGGGAGAACCAGTGACAGGATGGTCAGGAGGAGCATGGCATCCTGAACAGAAATAGCTGGGAAAGGCTAGCTTTGCCTAGCTTAGAAAAAATGATGTTTCAGTATTTTGGATACAGCTATGCCGAGGAGAGAAAAGGGCATAATAAAAATTTTACATTAAAAAAATCCAAAGCAACAAAAAACGAAACCAAAAAACTTAAGAACAATCTGAATGCAAAGACAGAGAAATATTGGGTAGAAAAGTGTACCCAAATCAGAGCCCATAGAATCAACCTAAAATCAGCCTGTTTCTGACTGATAAAACTAAAGAGAGAAGACACAAGCAGGAAAAGAGTTAAAATAAAATCTTTAGGCCTGAGCCTACAACCTATGTCATGAAGGTATAGTCTTGCCTCTTCCGTGCCAGAAAGTGAAGAGGCCAGTGTGAATCCTCCCTCATGCAGGAGTTAGCAAGTGCAGCCAGGTTATATATACAGTAGGGACACATTTCTCTCATGCTTAGTGACATGTCACTATAATCCTGGATAATTTAAGCTAATCAACTCTCCCTTTTTTAAGAAAACCACTTACTTGAGATGAAAAATGTATCGGTTTATTATTTAATTCAAAAGACAACTTGAAGCTAATTCATGACAACAGCACACTCATTATATTATTTTATAGGCTCTGAGATGCTGCTGGTGCTCAATAAACAGTGATCTCAAGCTCATGGAAGGGTCAATATAGAAGGATTTTGGGAAGTTGTCCTCGTGAAAGTGAATTTTTAAAAAATAAAAATTGCAACATGGAGATTCAATACATATCATCACATGATTTTAATTAGCTCAAGTTCCCTAGTAAACTGTCATGGCATGATATATGAGAAAACAGTTTTTACAACCAAATCAATGAATGCTTTTTTAAAAGACAAATTAAGATGTTCTTAGTGTGTACACTGACAGTCTAGAAAATTGCCTGAAAAATAAATATTGTATATGTGTACTTATTTTACCTTACAACCCTTAGCATTAGTCCTGTGACTTTAATATTCTAACAACATTAGAATCCTCTGGATTATGGAATTCTAATAATGAAAAAAAGAATTATGCTTGTCTGGAGGACCCCAGTTAGGATGTAATTATAAGTTGAAATCACAAGTGCAAAGTAATTGAAATGCACGGCTATGAGGACCCAGTAATGAAAATATATAAATGCTTTCACTAAGCATTCACTGCTACAATGAATATTTTGTATCAGTGGAATTAAGGTTATGCTGCCTGCAAGCAGTATATCTACTCTGTTTGTTAGCCATATGTACATTGATGTATTGATGACTTGCAGCTTATGATGTATTTCTAGTAACAGTGGGCCAGAAATACATTTTTTTGTGAAATTATTGATAAAACAGTCACGTGTCGCGATGCCTTCAATGCACACTGGGAAAGAAATTGCTTACTCCATTCTTTCCTGCTTTTGTATGTTAATCTTTTAGTACATAATTATTTGTTTGTTAATACCACAACAGAGAGGCTAGTTTTATATTATTGCAGAAGGAAGATACATCACAATTTCTACATTTTAGGCATGAGAATACAATACTTGCGCAACTGAGTTTTCCAGAGCTGTTTCCTTAGTTTTGTCAACAAGCATCATTTATACACATACATACACATACACAGACACACACACACACACATATATACTTGTAACTATGAGGTATTTAACAGCTTCTGTTTCTGGATTAACAGCTTCTGGATTGTACATAGGCTTGCTGTTTCAAGCACAGACTAGTGCCTTAATTAATTTAGTCAAAATTATATAGCTTGAATTATTTGTTCTCCTGAGATCTGGCAGAAACCTGGAAGCATGTGACAAAATGTTGGTGAATAAAGGGCTGCACAACCTGAGTTTGACAGGAGTATTTTTTAAAAATTCTTGCATCTACATGCCTACCGGGATTATTTACTGGTTAAGAGGTTTGAATTTTAATACATGACACAAAACTGTCTTTATACCACAGTGAGTAAAATGCCTTCTGCTGCTGTAAGTAATTATCTGTGTATAACAGTGTTGTCTTTTTTTTATTAAATATTAGTATAGATCATTAGAGATGGATGAGATTTATTGCATGTTATGTGTAAAATACAGTGGGAGAAGGTGAGTGTCTTTGGTTATTAGTATGGTACTGCCTTTATTATGACAAAATACACCACAAGTGACATAAAATAAAGGAAATCCAGACTGTTATTCTATTTTTTAATGTTATGCTGACGTAGTAGATGTACTCTAAGACACTTGAAAATTCTGGGAGAAAATCCTTTTTTTATTATGGCAACCTTTAACAATTATTTTATGCTTCAGGAAAAAAGATTATTATCTAATTTTTTAATGTGGACACTTGGCCAAGGTATAAATTTTATTCAAGAGAACACAGATATCAAAAAAGTTAGATACTTATCAAATAAAGTTAGATATATGATCTGGTATATAGTCACAATAAAAGCATCTAGATAAAGAGTACTTACTAGAACCATATCAGACATTTGCTTATGAGGAATCTCACTGAAGTAATGGTGAGAGTCTGTTGCACTTATAGTTAATAGTAGTAATAAATCTTTTGCAGCAATAGAAATATTTAGAAATAGAGCTGCAGTCATGGAAATGTGTTCTAAATATTCCAGAACAAGGTGAAAATTGGTCTGTAGGATTAATGTCTTACTCCTTCAGAAGGAGATGCCAGAAATACTAATGCCATCATGCATGATGGTCACCTTTGGTACAGTTCAGCTCCCTTGCAAATGACATTATTAAAATCCTCCTACTGCAGTGCTTTTTCCACTTGCCTTCCAAACACATGTTTTTGAGGGAGAAAAATTAACAGACAGATCCTTATCATTTCTAAGCTGTTACAATATATGGACCAGTGAAAATGTTGATTGTGTCTGATTTTGTTTTCTGTGGGGAAAAAGGGGATAGTGGAGGGAATATGCGATGTGATTTTGTCTGTTATGACCTGGCCTAAACCTGTATCACATGGAACATCATGGACTGCCATGAGACAGGAACTGGGGGCACAGATTTGAACCATTACTGAAATACCGTATATTCAGTCCTCTGTGCTGGTGCAGGCTCCTGTGGTAAGTCACTGTCTAAGGTGGGTCACAGCTGCCCTCCTTTTCTGAGTGTGATGTTGTTCCCAGACCACCTTATTGAAGCCAGTATTAAGAGGGTGGACAGACCCATTTCAAATATTTTTCTTTTTTCAGGTTCTTTCTGCATGCCTCTTTACTGCAAGGACCCATAAGGGTCCTTGAGTCCAACCCATCGTTCTGCTCAAGACAGCCCCAAAAATCACACCACATGCCTGAGAGCATTGTCCAAATGCTTCTTGAGCTCTGTCAGGCTGGTGTTGCGACCACTATTCTGGGGAGCCTCTTCCAGTGCCCGACCACCCTCTGGGGGAGGAACATTCTCACAATATCCAACCTAAATCCTCCCTGGCACAGCTCCATGCCACCTCCTCAGGTCGTGACACTTGTCACCAGAGAGATCAGTGCCTGCTCCTCTGCTTCTGCTTGTGAGGAAGATCTAGACTGCAGTGAGGTCTCCCCTCAGACTCCTTCAGGCTGAACAGACCAAGTGGCCTCAGCCACTTCTCATAGGGCTTCCCCTCAAGACCCTTTAGCGTCTTCATTGCCCTGCTTTGACCAATTTCTAATAGTTTATTGTCTTTTTTTTTATTGCGGCACCCAGAACTGCCCCCAGCACTGGAGGTGAGGCTGCCCCAGAGCAGAGCAGAGCAGGACAATCCCCTCCCTTGCCCAGCTGATGCTGCCCCTGATGCCCCCAGGACACGGGTGGCCCTCCTGGCTGCCAGGGCACTGCTGACTCATGTTCCACTTCCATATCCCTCCATGGTGTTACTCTCCATCCTTTTGTACCACTTATTTGCATAGAAAATTAAAGTTAAATAATTATTGCTTGTAGTTTTCTTCAAATCTGTCTCAGATTTTTTTGTCTAAAATAATCAAAAATCTTTGGGCTGCTATTTTGCTCATGACAAGTTATTTTCTGGCTCTGCCTATCCCATCACAGAACAGTAGTTTTACCATTTTAGTCCTACAAAAGTAGCCAAAAGAAACTCTTCCCAAAGGAAAAGCCTGAGGGCCATGTTGATTTCACGCATTTAATTTGGCTGTCACCTTCACTTTTTCCTCCCTGTCTCAACTACCATGGGATCCCTGGTTGACATCACTTCTTAAATCAATGAGTCAAAAGAGTTTTTAGTCAAACTGAACATTTAAAATATGATGGTGCACTCAAGACTTCCAAGTCTCTGTTTGATTAATTCTCCAGCAGAGTTTAGTATAATCTGCAAACTTTCACATTCTTTTTCCTGTAGTTTTGAATTTTGTGTCTTGCATCAAGTGGGGAGTTATGAAATGAAATAGAGAATTTATGAGTTCCTTGTCAAGAAGGAGAAATATTTTCACAGAGAAAGTGTTAATGAACTTCCTTAAGACATGGGCAAAGCATTATTTAATGGCTTGGTCATCACAGCTGAGTAAATATCATCCTATGCATTTAATCTTTGAATTTAATCAGTCAAGAAATTTTGAGCCTCTCGAAGTTTGACTTGTCTTTTTATCTTACACTTATCAGTATGTTGAAGAATTGAAAGAAAATTGTATGTTATTATAGCAACCATTTGAAATAGCTTCTTGTTCCAGACCTTTGGCTTGTTTAAGGGAGTGTCAGTGCTGAAAAATATGGAACAAAAATAATTTTTTAATCTGGTCTGGCTGCATTTTACTGCAGATGTAATTTTTTCCTAGTAATGGGTGCATCAATTCTCACTGTACATGCTTGTTTCACATGTTTGAACTATCAGTTTATGATTGTTTCAAATGTATAGAATATCACTACTTTTGTAGCTGATGCAGAATCAAAATGTTTATACTATATTATACAATAAATACTTACACAAAGGAATAATACAGAGTCACTGCTAGAACAGGTACATAAATATGACATATGTATGTTTCTTAAAATCTTCCCTTCATACAAATGGTTTTTCAGCAAAAGTTATAATGGTAGTTAAGCTTGACCAGGATACTGTGATTTACTGACATTTATAATAAAGTCTCTTGTTTGCATTTAGTCTCACTAATTTTTCAATGCTTTGTCAGCCCTATATAAGATAAGGTCTTGATATAAGTGAACAATATAAACGTAAGATTTTGTAGTTTCACGTGCTACTAACAGGCCACAGGGGTGTGGGAGGAGTTACTCACAGATTTATTATGTGAGCAGAACTATGGGTAACTTAGGAAAGTTCTATACATAATAATTTTTTTTACTAGGGAATTTCAGATTTTACACTCAGATCAACTTTACTTACTACTCACACTGCTAGATGGGCACTTCCATTCTGCTAACTGGAAAATGATGTTCCCTGGCTCTACCAAACCTATAACGTGTTTACACAGCATCTGCCAGCCCGCTTCAGCTAGAGGAAAAAAACCTAAGAGGTTTGGATGACACATTTTATATGTCGAGTTATTATTGCTTAACAAGAAAACTCTACTCAGGATAAACATGTAACAGACAAAGTGTTTTCAAAGACTCACAGAAACCTGTTTAATAGGCAGAAAGGTGTTTTTATATAGCTTTTTGAGGGGATTGCAGAAAGTTGGGAGGGTACTATAAAGTAGAAAAATTAAGAAAATTGTGTAAAGTGAAATGGTTTATGTCCATAGCGTTGAAGAAGACCTGCATTTTCAGTGATAGGCAAAGGTGGCTATTTGCAGATTTTTTCATATCAGTCTCTCTGGACTGAAATTATTTGCTTTATACTGGCAAGAAGTGGAGCATCTTATATCAGTTTGAGCCAGTGTGGATGAATATAACACGTGTGATATGTGACTCTGTTGTACTGCATATTGCTTTTGTCTGGCATTTGTCAGACCTGCTCATTTTCACAGAGAACAAGCATTTTCCTAATACATTAGAATTCAGGGCAATTTTCAAGGTTGGTTCTGAAGTTGCCACTAGCAAGTCATGTTAAATAGGTATTATAAACTGATGGACGTAGTCATCTAAAAATTTTTCCATTTAGACATTATCACAGTCCCTCCTGGTACTATGGTAAATACATAATTATAAAGCCCGTTTAACTTCATCATCACCTGCAGGTGAATTGGCAGCACACAGAAGATTATTCTGATCCATTATTCTTAATTCTGACACTGGATTATTTAATCTGTTTCGTTAACTCTCAATTGGAAAGCAGAAAGAAGATGTGGGATGGAATATTCATTTTTCACTCTCATGCAGCTCTACGATAGGTGAGGTAGACCAGGCGTCTTGTCAGACACTGGGAAATGTGTGTGTTTCAGACTCTTATTAAATTTGGTATCTTGTTTCTGAGCAAGTCCAGCCTAATTCAATGTCTGTTTCTGAAAGCAAATGGTTTGGTTTGGGTTTAGGTTTTTTCCTTTAATTTTGTTTGGGGTTTTATTCTGTTTTGGTTTTTTTTTAGTGTAATTTTTCTTTCCCCACCCTTCCAGTTCGTTGGAGCAATGATGGTAACAGCCACTGTATGGATTGGACAAAATAAAAAGAAGGTTTTTTCTCCCATTTATGAGGAAAGAAGTTTACTTCTGCACTGGGATATAGTTACAGAAAAAAGACTAAATGGCTGATTGAGCACTGGAGAGATAAGCAATGGTTAACTTAAATATTGAACAGAAACCACTGAGATTGTAGTGCTGTTAATTAGCTCTTAGCATCACATATTTTGATTTACTGTATTGGATGCATCTGTTATTAATGTAGGTTTTTACACTTTGAAATTTTTGTTTTAATTCAACACTAATTAAAAGTTAGTGATATTCATGGGCTGTGCTTTGTTTAGGGTTAGAAGCAGGACAAGTTGAGTAAGAAATTAATATTCAGGCAATAAAGCATGTGGCCAAAATGAACAGTTTTGATATGAAATGAGATGATTAGTGTAGATGACTGCATGGGCAATTTAAAGCTTTAGTGAAATACATCTTTTGGCTTTGAAATTAAATTAATCCTAGCTCATTGCACAGTGCTATGCACTGTTCAAGCATATGCAACATTTATAATCATTCTGATTCTCAGGACTGCCATGGAAGTGCATTTCAAATTGCAAAGTCACAGCAATTTCTACCATGACAGGGTCAATTCAGAGATGGACAAAGAGTGCATTGAATTTAGTATCTAAATCTGAGAACAGAAAAATCCAGAGGAACCTCCACAGTTGCAGTGGGATAAAACAGGAATTAGGGGGCTAGGACAGCTTAACTAGGTGTGTTTTATCCAAAGCCTGTCTCTAAGGATTTTCTTGCTAGTGCCAGAGGGAATTGTTGGATCAAAGGAAAAGATAATATGAAAATAATATGTTCAGTGATAGCACCTAGCTTCATGTCATCACCTGGGATTACCTGAGCTTATGTTAATGTCTGTGCTCTATATCATATTAGTAGCTACCATCTTGTAAAATATTGTTTATATGGGAAGAAAAATACCATGTTTTGGTTGGTTTCTACAGTTTCACCCTGCTAAATTTGAATGCTGATTGACTATTTGCGTTGGAAATAGCACGGAAATAGTACTTTAGTGGTTTTTCTTTATAATGCATTGTTGATTTATCTAACCAAGTAATATCTGTATGAAATAGCAGTGTCCTGCTTTTTTGCTGAAATAGTGACTGTTGGTATCCAGTTTATAAATTATTCCGATGGAGAAATGGAATAACTATGATCAAATTTTTATTCTGATAAATCCATTGTGGAATAAATAAAAATTATGCTAGCATCTGGTAGGAGATAATGCTTTTTTAAAAGACTTAAGTTATTGGCATGATAGCATTTAAAAGTAGAAGTAATGATGACAATGTACTGCTGCCTTATCAGAAAATGCAGCTGTGAAGAAAATTCCTCATCCTAGCAAGTAATCTATTACCTGTCACATTCTCTGCAGCTACTGATCTTGTTCTATTATATTATTAATTTATCTAATTTGGATATGAGGATAAGCAGAAGCAGTTATTCCTTTTGTCATTACAGGATTTCAATTAAAAGAATATCTGAATACACAAGAATGTGTGTAACCAATGAAATAATACTCCAAAACTGAGTATTATTTCATTAATAAAAAAAGTATCAGCACACCTGCTGGTGTTAATTTTAGATATATTGTGAGGTGAATGTCACTATAAAGAATGGGGGTAACATACGGAAATGTAGAAGAAGAAAACATGATGTTTTTCAAAATGAATTGATAATGTAAAGGTCTGGAGCTATATCACCTTGGTCTGCACTAAGTATTTTAAATAAAATTAGTCTCATTAGCCCAAGGAGGAGAACTATGTCAGCAAAATGCTTCATGATGGAATTAAAATGAGCCTTATGCCACAAGCAGTGCAGGTTGTAAATCTCACAACTGAGGTACAGGAAACTAATCAAAATTAAGCATATTAGGCATGTAAATATAAAAATATAATATGAGGATGCCAGAGGAAATAAAAACCCCCTTATTAATGACTGGATAAAATTTGTGTAAATTATTATTATGGACTCATTGATTTTTACATGGACAGTATTCCTGTTATAGGACTAGAAGAGTTTTGATCAAACATTTCCAGCAATGAATTTTCATCTTTGTGATTTCCCTCAGGATGGATCTACAAGGAGTAGATTCCTGAGACATGAAAGTTGTGTTCCTGGGGAAAAAAAAGAAATGGTCTTGTTTTGTTTTGGGGTTTGTTGTTGTTGTTTTCTCTTTTTCTTTTTCTTTCTTTTTTTTTTGGGGGGGGGGAGGGGGGTGTGGTGGGGTTTTTTTTTTGTTTGGTTTGTTTGTTTGTTTTGGTTTTTTGGTTGTTGTTTTTGGTTTTGTTTTGCTTTCTTTATTTAATGGAGACGACTGAACAGTTCTCACTTCTCCTTTCCTTCCAAGAAAAAAAAATTCTTGGCTCATCTTGGTGCTTTTGACCTTTGGAAGAGCAAGCTGATAAGTTTGGGTAACCATGCCATCAGGTGATTTTTACTTAAGTTTCAATGTTAAATCAAGACAAATAAATTGTAGGTATTTGTGAGTTTAAACTTTTGGTGACATAAAATGATGTATTGTCATATTTTGTCTTGCATTACATTCTTTCTGCTTTCTAAATATCCCAGAAGTCCCATCCACTTAGTTTCAGTTGTTTTTCAACAATATTGGAGGCTCTATATTGTCTTCTATATCTATTTCCCTTTTTTTGAGTTAAGTTGTCTGGAAAATTTGGACTTGATTCGTTTGAAAGAGAAAAAATATGAAAGAAACCCCCAGGTTTGTGTTCTTTTAAATTTCCATTTAATGTTTTGCAATTTATTAGGCTGTATATTTTGTTTTGTATTTGTGAGACTTTTCTTTAGAACTATAGTACTAGGCTACCTCACAACAAATTTCTTTTACTTAATCATTAATCAAATTATAATACTGTCTGTCACAATATTACAAACCTGTACTTTTTTAGTTGTCTGTGCCACTGATAATGTTTTTTCTCATTATCTTAAATATCATAAAGAGGTTTGCATAAAGAACTGTTGAGTTACTTCCTCTTTTCCTGTCTATGTTGGTCAGCTGAGTATGATATTACTTTCTCTTTGTTTTGCTTTAAGTTCCATTTTCTTGATTTTCATGGTTGAGATCCTGTATTGCAGCTTATCAGTATTGTTTGAGGACAGGATCATTTTGTGTGAACACTGGATAGAGTTCATTTGATTTTTATTTATATAGAATTTCTGGGTTGGTATTTGACTGAATATCATCAGATGTTTTGTCGGCATATTTGAAAGTGGTGCTTGGGTTTGGTGGGGGGGGTTTTGTATGTTTCTTTCTTTGGGTTGTTTGGGTTTTTTTCTTACTGATGTAGCAGGGGGACTATTTCTTGTTTTGTTTTAAATTGGTTGCAGTGAGCCATCCATTGTATGAGATGTATTTTTTGTAGCTTGTACAGCAGAAGATTTCTTTGAGTTGTTTTCTTATGTAAATAGTAAAAGAACAGAATTTTAGAAATAAATAAATAATTTTTAAAACTTGTTTTGTGTTGAACCAATAATTTTAGGTTTTTTTCCCTTCATGAAAATACTAATGTTTCTGTATTGCCCAATGAATTTAAGAAGAGATGAGATGGTATTTTCTTTTTCCAGTGGTCTCACTGGAATTTAGTATTTTCTTTTTTTTTTAAATTTGTATCTTTCTTTAGTTATTACAGAGATAAAGTTGTCCTTTTTTTTACTGACTGTGAAGCATATCCAGAATGTGTTGTGAACTAAGCAGCTAAAAAAATATGTCAAAGCAAAATGGTCTGTCATGCAAAGGCTTGTCACTTTGGAATTATTACTATTAGAAAACTAAGCACAGAGGTTATTGAGCTGCAAGTTTCCTTCTTGAAAGCCCAAGAATCACTACAGTGTGACAGGTGCTGTAAAAAGTTATATATTGTAAATGGGGATCTTCAGCATTCATTTTAAAATAGCTTCATGTCTTTCATATATTTAAAGAGATAAACCCTATTACCCCGATTTCTAAAAATAATTCTCATAATACAAGTGAAACTTGACTGTTGGTAAATGTATTGTAAGCCAAGGAGCAAAAAGCTTCAGAACAAGTGTGTAATTAGGCATCTGCACTAAAGAATATGACATTTCGTATCGAAGCCTGTCTGCAGTTGTCTTGAAAAGGGAGGCAGGAGGAGTGGATTAGTCTGAAAAGTAGTAATAGAGGATATGCTGTGGCATTTTGGGGATTTGCATACATTGCATATTATCAGGTAAGAGAAGTCATTTAACATCTGAAGTTAAGACACAAAATGATTACTGTGAGAAACAGCTAGCATTTAGACAAAGGATATCCAAGGCTTGAGAAGTCTTGAACTTTAAAAGACTCATGCAAAAGTTTGGTTTTAGTTAATATGGTGTCTACCTCACATGTTTGTTGGAAAACAGTACCTATCAGCTTTTTCAGATGTCTGAACATTTTGTGGTTTATTTTAACCACTTAGATCCACACATTACAATTTTACCATTCTGTGTATATAGAGCTTGTTGTTTCACCACAGCAAGAACCATTTAGAGAAAAGAAGAAATAGTTATTACAGAGAAATATTAGTTTGTGGTAGTTCTTTATGTATGAATATTGCAAGCCATGATACATCTGAGGAGATGAATGACATAATATTAAAAATAAAGAGTGAAGATCGAATATACTGAATACATAGGTATTACACATCCAAAGACAAAGGCTGTAGAAACTTTGAGGATTTTGTCAATTCTGGAGTTATTACAGCTTTCTTATATTTGTTGTCTTAATCGACAAGTGTTTGGCTTAATTACCTCCCATTGCAAATGCTTAATTAAAGGTTATGTTCGACAGTTGCTGCATGGGTTGCTACTATTTTCTAAGTCTTTTCCAATCAAAGAAACTATTGACAGACTACAATTAAATGCAGGTCTGGAAGATTATCATCTTTAGACTCCAAATAAACTGTATTATCATGGTTAAAACAAAGACAAATCTGGATATTCTTATTCTTATATTCATTATACTACTTATAGGCATTGCAGTATTTCACTATGAATTATTATATACTAAAAAACAGCATATGGGAAGATCCTAGTACAAGTAAGTAAAACACTGATTATATTCTATTTCTTAAAAAAATTGTTTTGCTTCATATGGAATTGCCTTAGCACTGCATTTGTAACTGCTTATCCCAAAATAAAATTAGAATTTTAATCTTATTTTTTGAAATTTTTTATAACATGAGTGCTTTTTCTGGCTGTGTGAAATGCATTCTTCATTCAGACAAATTACCTAAACAACATAACAGGAAAAAAAAAAAAAACCAACTACATGCTAGTTTTATAACTGATTTATAATAGGTGTATTAATGCAAAAAGTTAATCAGGGTGTCCCATAGCCTCTGGGTCCCTCTACTGCAACAAAGTCTGACTTTTCTTCCATTACTGTATTTTTCCTGATTAAATATACTTACAAACTGATTTCTCAGAAGGTTTTGGCTATCATTTAGATACCAGGCTATGAATTCCAACAGATAATAATAAGTAAGTAATAAAATAATAGTAATAAAATTATGGCAGCACAAGGAGTAAAATACTGCTTAACTGAAATTACTGAATGCATTTGCTGTTATATTGTTGTTTGAATTGTCCATTCCCAACTTCAGCATTTGGATGCTGAAGGAGTTCTTGGTCAGCTGCTTTGTAAGGCTAAACTCTTTCTAGCAGTCTGAAAGATGCTGAGTGCCCATCCATTTAAAAAATGTCTAGCCACCTGGTAGCCAGAGTGTGTGCATAGTGTAAAACAATTCCAGACTCAGATTCCCTTGTCTGAAGAAGATGTAAACATGTATTATGTACATTTGTGCTGTGGGTGAAAATCATCAAAGTATGTAAGATTTCTGCTGTGGAAAGAAAATACAGGTTTATTAAAACTTGTCAAAAGAACAACAAAAGAGATTATTTATTTTAGCATGTTTCTTTTCAGCTGCCACTTGCCTCTTCTCAGTGCTTTTTCATAAATTGACAGTTTTAGTTGACATATTACCTTGTGGGGAAAATCCAAGAAATATGATACAGATATCATTAGAATTCTTTATGTTTTAAAATATTTAAAAATATGTTCTAAGATCAGACTGGATGTCAAACCAGTTTTTTCCTTCCACTGTATTAGCTGATATCTTTAGAGGCATGAGTGTGCTGTACTAAAAAGAAAAGTAGCTGGTCTTGTGATAGGTATTAGCTTTTAAAAAGAGAGTACCACCCTCAGCATCACATGCTAGATTGACATCTATATACATAAATATACACCCATACAAGTATTGTTTTGGTGATCAGTCCTTAAAGGCAGTGAGAAAAGGGAACAAGGTCTGACATGGTATTTAATTTTTACACATAGGAATTTATGCAAAATGTAAGGTGTGAATTATGAAAGATGTGCAAAAAATTTAGTGTTATCCGCAAGAGATTTATGTTCTGACCAGTGGCATAACACAATAAACAAGAGCTACAAAGGTTGGAAAGGAAATGCTCATGATAGTCTGATGACAATAAAATGATCATCGTATCTCATTGGTTACTTGCATTTGTTGAGTGATTGTTCAGCTGTTTTACATGGAGTTCTCTTTCACTATTTTCCCTTTTATGACTTACTGTGAATATTGCTGCAGGAAAAAATGATCTTAAAAAAAAAATTGGAAGCTGAGAGGAAGAGCACTTCCTTTACATGGTGCAGGAAGGGTTTAAACTAAAGATTACAGGAAGGAGAACTTCAATCTATCCCACTCCTAACATTTTGATGCCAGTGCCAACAAGAGATGCCTCAAATCTGGAGAAGGTTCAGAATGCAGCAGGTTTAAATAAGGAAGTTCTTCATTATGAAGGTAGTCAGGCACTGGAACAGATTGCACAGAGAAGCTGAGAATGCACCATCCCTGGAAGTTCTCAATGCCAGGGTGAATGGGGGTCTGAAAAATCTGGTCTAGTGAGGACTGTCCCTGCCCATGGCAGGGAATGGAAATAGATGCCCTTTAGGGTCCCTTCCAACCTAAACCATCCTATGATTCTACGATTCTCTTACAATAAAGAGTGACAGAAAATACAAAATAGAAGTAAGACATGAAAATGCACCAAAACATGTATTGTTTGTAGCTGCAGTAGATTCAGGAAGGAAGGATTACAGATCTTTGGTCAAGGAGTTTGTGCAAAGACTACAAGGCAATTAAGAAAAAATTGGAAGTTAATATAATGGGAAAGAATAACATAATGCTGCAGCTCAGAGAGCAGCTTATTTATAGCAGTTTATTGACAGGATGAGAATATTATTTTTAGCAGCATCTTTTGAATGCTCTTTGGGAGAATTACATCAGTATAAGAGTTCAGAACACAGTACAATGGATTTCTCAGCTAGAAGAAAGGTTAATGTTTTTAAACTCAACTCTTGGAAACATTTTTTTTCTTTGTTCAAAGTGTTTTGACATTTTTTATGCTTCAGAAGGAATGTAAATTGGTAAAACTAGGATTACTTGCATAGAAATATTTCAAAGTTATCTCTATAAACAAGTAAAGGCTATTTAATTTACCATCTCTATTTTTTGTATTTGCGTGCTGACGGGGAAAGACCAATTATACAGAAAAGAATGTAATGAATTTCACCATAAGAATAAAAATTAACTGGTTTTTTTTTCCTTTTTGAGATCTGTCTGCTGGCAGTGCAGCTATTTGACTATCTTATTTACATTCTTTCCACTGCTATTGACAATCAAGCAGCAGATCCATTGGATGGAGTTTCCAAGCTACTTATGACCAGCAATTCATCTGCAGCATGGTACAATAACTTTGACCACAGGAGAGATCTTGATGCAGTTGAATGAATATGCTAAGTTACTCACCAATCTTTGTCCCTTTAGGACCAGGAAATACATTAGACATGTGCATTTACAAGAAAATCTCACCTAGTGGAATAAAATTTCTGATCAGGATGCAAAAGCTATCCAATAAATGGCTGCTCCTAAACACCTCTGAACTGAAAAAGAACATTGTAATGTCTGTGTCCTTCCTGGGCTAAACAAAGATGTCTTAGTAATTCTGCAAATTCTGGATTTACTCACATTATTGTCAGTATTCTTTGATGAAAGTCTAAGAACCCAGCAACATCTAGAAAATATCCATTGATGAAAGTTATTTTTAGAAGACATTTAACTGTTGTTCTTATGGAGTTTGTTGTGTTAGCAATTCTCCTGTGATGAGCAGCACTGGATCTGTTACCTTGTCCTGAGATTAGATGCAGCTCTGAGAAATCTGATTTACTGGAAGATGTCCCTACTCGTGCCAGGGGATAGGAATTTAAGGTGGTCTTTAAGGTCCCTTCCAACCCAAAACATTTTATGATTCTGACTCTATAATCTTGTTAATATACATTTAACACAATGTGTATCCTATTTTAAAAATTCCGTATTTTAAATTATGTCTTGTAAGGAAACAGCAGTGGAAACTACTTGTATGAAAAATGAGAGGAAACAGGGACAATTTATAGGGTGTATAAAAGGGTGTATAAAACCCTGCAGATGTCAGCACTACAGATATTATCATCTGTAATTCCAGGAATGGAAATACTGATGAGTAAACTGTACACTGATATGCATTTAACCAAGGCCTGGCATTTAAGTGGATTTTTTTCAGCTTCCTTTACCATCCAACTACCTTCTGGAGGGCAGAGGTGATTCTTTTGAAGGCTAGAATTCCACAGCAATTCGAGTCCAGTAGAGGTGCTGGAGAATTTGTCCAGTCTTGAGACTAATCAAAAGGAGACACATAACAAGGATTTCTAGTATTTTAATTTCTTCTAGCATCTTTGTAATTAATTCCTGCTCTGAAGAAGATGTGGAAGATGGTAGCAATAGACAGGATACAGCAAACTTAACCGGGGAAGTTCAACAAGAAATTAGATGGAAAAATAATTCTATGTATCAAACAAAATACAATATTAATGGTTCTGTCAAAAACTTGGGTATTACTTTTTTCCTTCTGAGAGTCTGCTCATTGTGTTGTACATCTTTGTCAAATGTCCCATAGGGTGCTTGGAAAGGAAATTATGTACAATGTGCTAAGATGTGAACAGTCAAAATGTTAAATATTTCAACTTACCTTTCTGTGAGAAAGTACACGTGGAAAACACAATTTTTGTTAAAAAAAATCACCTCAATATTATTTTTCACTATGTCATTTTAATAAATGTAGCTAAACTGTAATGTATCTGTTCAAAATTATTGGGAGGGGGGAACACGACAAAAAACCCAAAACAACAAGTCAAGAACATTACAATGCTTTTGCTTTGAAAGGATATTGACTTTTAAAATAAAGAAATACACTGACGTAGGAGGGAGAAAAAAAACAGTCAAGATGCATGTCCTTGATTCTATAGATGGAAATTGTTCTCAGGTGGAAATTGTTTATTTTATAATCAATAAAAGATTTAGCACGTATTACTTCTTGTGATCCCAGTATTTAATCCCCTGCAGGAGTGGTCATATTCTAGTGATGTTCAGACAAATTGTATCTCCAGTGGAAGTAATAATTTTTTTGCAATATTTAACATTAATTCATTTTAATTCTGAAAAAATAGTGGCATTTTCTCCTCCTATTCAGATTGATTTGCCTGCATGTTTATTTTTTTTAGCTAGAGGCACCTTGTTTAATATTTATATCAAGCTTCAGTTTAATATTTATATTAAGTGTGTCTGGTAACAGATGACAAAGACAGTAGGAAATCTGTTCTCTGTAGATACATTTGCAAAACTGTGCATATAATTTCTATTCAGTGAGAAAGGATAAAATCATCTGTATACTATTCTGTTTGTAAATATATAAAGTTAACTGATTTTGGTGTGGTCAATTGTGGTCAATTATGTAGCTCACCAAACATCTCTTTTTTTGTATTTTTGTGTATTACAGGTAGCATAGTGTACCTTGGGATGATGGTGGGGGCATTCTTCTGGGGAGGCTTGGCAGACAAGGTGGGAAGGAGACAATCACTCCTGATATGCATGTCTGTCAATGGATTCTTTGCCTTCCTTTCATCCTTTGTCCAGGGCTATGGCTTCTTCCTCTTCTGTCGCTTGTTTTCTGGATTTGGGTAAGCTCCTCTGGTTTTGCTCATTTTCGCATTTCTGTGTGTTAATAAAACATTTCTGTTTGCAAAAGCACATTATTTTGTGCAGAAATACAGTCTGTGTCAGTGGTGAGAGAATTAAGTAAGGTAGCTACTACACTCCTAAATAGAAACCTAAATGGGTAGAATAATTTTGGGGAAAAGACGCAGGCTGAGAACTGTGAGATTGAGTTTGCTCTTATAGTGCAAGGGATTTGTTTTGTGAACTTGATCAGTTTGCTTCACTTTTTTATGCCTCAACTCCTTCATGTACAGTATGTTGTTCAGTCAGCAAAATAACACTCTCCTCACAAGTGTATGCTAAGATTTTGGTAATATATGTAAAGTCTCTAATGTCTTTGTGTGCAAAATATGGTTTATAATACCATTGCATCAAGATAGTCAAATATAAAACTTTGTCCTAAACTGTGCCAAATGTTCTCTCTGAAAGAATGGAATTTATGGACCTGTGTTTTCTTTACTTTTCATTTAAATAACTTCTCAGTGATTAAATTTATAAATTTAAAATATACGAGCAGAGATGGAGATACATAAGTAAATTACTATGAGAAAACCTCTAGCTTTACTTCACCCTTGGGTGAACAAGAGTTCTGTTCCGTAGACTGCTTAGTTTAACACTTTTGGTCATTGCTTGATTCAGATTAAGGTTCCTAATTACACTTTCAACTCAGACCACTATCAGTCTGCTGAATAGACAGGATCTGGTGAGAGCACAGCAACTGTGTTGTGAAGTCATGCATATGAACTCCACTGCTTTTATGGTTTGCTGCCTTTACGTTACATAGCCATGGTTCAGCAATGCAGCTGTGTGATATTTGTTTTGAGAAATCCTTTGAACTGCTCTGAAGTAGGCTAGGGCTTGGCATGAATACCAAAAAGGAATTACCATAGCACTCAGTAGTTTTAAACTGATTTAGGAAGAAGAATGGAAGAACAAGAGGAGAGAGAAAAATGTGAGGAGTCCTCTAGCTAGAAGAATCTCCTTGGTATGTCACCAGATTGTCAGATATGACTTTATAAGACAACAAGGGGAAATGGCAATATTCTAATTCCTAAAAACCCCAAATCCCATAGAAAAACAAAATTTAAAAAAATCCTGTATCATATGTGCCCATCAGTTCCAGCAGCTATGTTTTTTCACTCCATGGAGAAACACTACAGATCATGTTTCATGACACTTACACTCTTCTGTGATCCTGGCAAAGTCGAGAGGCTTGTTGTATTACTGCTTAGCCTGGCCACTTCCCTGGAGTAGGTCTGGACCCTTATGCTACAAAGGTTTGTTCTTTGGCAGACAGATTTGGCTTTAACCTAAATTGTCCCTTTTGAGGGAGATATTGCAAAATATGTATTTATTATGCCTCATGAGAAACTTGCCTGCACCATTTCCTCCTCACCTGTCCAGGAGCTTTTACAGTAAGAGTCAGTGCCAGTAGCTTTCCTTGCGATACATGAATGTCCTTGATTGGGAACCATGTTCTCTTGTGTACCCAGCTTATGATTAATGGTCCTTGAAGGAGCAGGCCCTTCATATCTGTATCATATACTTTCCCCACTCTGTTCAAAGTCCTCCTACCTCATCTTTGAGAGCTATGTGAATAGACCATAGATAATTTGTCACTGTGTACTATATTTTAAACGGACTTTCCAAAACAAAGCAAACTCCGAACCAATCAAACAACAACAAAAAAGACAGCATGAACTGCAGAGTCATTCCTCATAGCAATTACTGCAGAGAGAGGCTCATGACTGGCTCATATTCACTGGTTTATTCAAAAAGTGGATTTTTCCCCTGAATAATCCCTTTCATATGGTGTCAGGGTAGCAGTGTGGAAGCCATGAGGTTTCTAGAAAAGAATCTGTTTCTTAGACCCTTAAGAGGAGGAAAAGCTCACCTTGATGGGTGTTTCCCCTTTTCCAGTCAACGGGCACCTCACCGAATTGACACAGTTTCTCAGATATGGAGGATAGGGGTTTAGAAACTTCATCTTCTAATTTCCATCAGGACCCACCAATGTATCTTATCAGGTCCCACCAGTCTGTGTGCCTCCAGGCTACTTAGACGTTCTGGAACCTGATCTCCTCCTACAGTGGGATGTTGTCCTTCTTCCAGTTCCCCTGCCTTGCTTTCTGCAGCTGGTGTGACTGGAGGTCTTTGCAATGAAGACTGAGGGAAAAAAAAGAGTTGTTGTGTGCCTCAGCCTTCTCCATATCCAGGTAACCAGGTCTCCAGTTTCCTTTGTGAAAAGGCACACATTTTCCCCAGTCTTCTTGATGACATTCTACTGTGTCTCCATTTTCAAGGGAGGATGCTTTGTTCCAGTAGTTTTGTGTGATTCAAAGAGCCCAACTAAGGGATTAAAATGATTTTAAGGAAAGAAGTGAATTATATGTTTTAAAGGCAAAATAGACTGGGGAGGAGGAGGAGTTATCTGAAGTGGCACAGCATTATCTGGGCAATTTATTTTAATTAAAGAACATTTAAATACTAATAAGTACTCAAATTATATAAAATAATTTAGTTATATAGAGTTTAACTGCTGTTATCTTCTAGATAATAATAATAATAATAATAATAATAATAATAATAATAATAATAATAATAATAAAGGTTAAGAAGCATATAACCAGTAACCAGAAAAATAAAGCTAGTCTATAATAGTAAATAATAATAGTAAATAATAATAAATAAAATAAATAGTGAATAATAATAAATAAATTAAAATAATAAAATCTAATAGAAGATTTTATTTATTAAAAATACTATAAAATATATTCTTCTCATAGTGACTTGAAGTGAAAATACATTTATAGAAGTAAAATGTTCAGGGAAAAAAATATCCCTTCAACTACTTTTCCCCCCCATTTTTAATCTGAAAAAACCTTAAGACTAGTAAAACTTTTGCAGGAAAAAAAGAGATTTTGAATGCAACCAGTATAAATAACATCAAGATACTGCTGTATAAAGAGTATTGAGACATACAAAATTCTGAAAGGTAAACTTAAGATAGACAAAAATATGTTGGAAAGTCTCCAAAAATCATTTACTTTCCCAGAAAATAATATCAGAACTGTGACTCTTCCATTGATCTATTGAAAATCAAAACTCAAACAGAAATTGAATCCAAAAGCCTGAAAAAGTCTAGGAAGGCTTTAGACATGGTTTCCTACAAAGTGAGAAGATCTAGAGAAGAAACTGTAAGTTGTATTCATCATTAGCCATTGGAGAAAGGTGCAAATACTTATCATCAAAAAGTACCTTGTTGGACCGGCCTGAAAATGTCACAGGAAAATTTCTCTGATACAGAGCATGACTCACAACATAGCTGTTAACTTCAGTGAAGCTGGAGCTGTTGTTTGATCAACATTACCACTGTGAAATATTATTCTTGGCTACATAATTTTATCCGATTTCTAAAAAACATTTATCTAAGCTATTAATTGAATATTTTCGATACTGGTAATTTTAAATGCAATTTTTTAAAGTACAACGACTAAATTTATAATAAAGTGTTTAAAACTTCACTACAGGTTTGTCTCATCCCAGTAAATTTCATTTTGGTTGCTTTGAGATATGCTTTGAGAGATTATACAATTTTGGGGGAAAAGTCATGTTTATCCAGCCCAAATATTACTTCCAAAATAAATCAAAGTTTTCATAAAGTGAAAACTAGATGAATTAAATATCTTGAGGTGAACTACAATTTAAAAGTTTTTTGGACAACTTCATGCATTTGCTCCTGCTAGAAAGTTATTTTTTCTCTTGAGCAAAATAAAAATTGCTAATTGAATGTTATTTTTAAAGCACATGTAAAAGCACAAAAATGTATTTTAAAAGCACACACTATTTCCAAACTGCAAAGATTTCTTTCTATTTGCCAGAATTGCCAAATTTGCCAAATTTCTTCTCCAGGCCCACAGAAATATGAGGAAATACAGGTTAGACATTGTTAACTGATGTAACTAAAAGCTATTATTTTCCCCTGCCTGTTATCCCTTGTGAATAAAAGTCTTTCTCAAGATGTATTAAGGTAATATTCCTTTTGCAGACTGCTTTAGACTATACTTCATTAAATCTGAGACTCACCTTCAGATGGTTTTCTTCATCCTTCCTTAGACAATTCTAAACCTTCCTGCATTATTGGGATCTACCACAGAGTGCTGGGTTCACTGTGGTAGAACAAAACTTGCAATTCAGATATTTTCTTAAATTTTCCATGTTTTCACGGAGTATCAAAAGTTAGCAAAAATCCAAACCCATGAATGTAGTTTCCTGTGAATTGCAGTTTTGAGGGGCTGTCACACGTGCTGACTTTTACCAGCAGTTTTGTATATTATGTCCAGTGGCAAGAAACACTTAGAGTTGTATATCCACCCCTTAGAGAGTATGACATGAAGGTATGCAAGCAATCAATATACATAACAGCTGCAAAAATGTTCCAACAGACACGTAGACCATGTGGGAACAGGTAAGATGGTTGGCCTACAAGAAATTCCTTCAGGAACTTCAGATCTAGACCAACATCCAGCTTTTATAATTTTATGTCATCAGTATTTAGTATTGTGTCGTATTTATATTTTACCTCTTCATATCCATTTGTTCCACTTCTTTTTCATGAAGAATACGTTGCATTCTCTCACTCTCATAAGGTTGTAATCTTCTGCCTCTGATTCCTTTTCAGCATCCAGCTGTGTCCTACCCAGGGCTATCCGTGTTTTTACACTGTGAGCTAATGAATAGCTCTGCAGGTGACTGGCTTCAAAACTGATAGGCTATGCCAAAAGGAATATACACCTCTCAGTGAAGCCAAGTAAGCAGTTGGCAAGGTCTGAGCTTCACAAATAGCTTTGATTCAGTCCTTGCAGCCTCAGATGGGGATAAAGTTTGATGAATCTAAACCTCACATCGAAGCAGTCTTCCCTAAACCTCCTCTTCCCTTCCCTTTGAGAAGAAGACAGTATTTTTATGAGCAAAGAAAGATTATACAAAAGAGAGAAAAAGACTAGGCAATGGTAAATAAAGAGAGACTACATGACAGAAAAATGATCAAAAGAAATATTGTAGAATCATAGAATTATTTATGTTGGAAAGGATCTTTAAAATCATTGAGGTCAACCATCAACCTAATACTGCCAAGTCTACCACTAAGCCTTATTCCTAAGCACCTCATCTACACATACTTCAAAACCCTCCAGGGATGGACATTCCACACTTTCCTGAGCAATCTGTTACAATGCTTTGCAAACATTTCCATGAAGAAATTTTTCCTACTATGCAATTCCTCCGGCACAGCTTGAAGCTATTTCCTCTCACTCTATTTTTCGTTACTTGGAAAAGGAAAGACCAACCTGTCTACACTCCTTTTCAGGTAGTTGTAGGGAGTGACAAGGGATGTTTTCTTATTTTCTCCAGTTGAAAGACCCCCAGTTCCTTCAGCCACTTCTCTTAGGACTTTTGCTCCAAAGGTTTTGCCAACTTTGTTGTCGTCTCTGAACATGTTCCAGCATCAAAATGACCTTCCTGTGGTGAGTGAGTTCAGGAAAATAAACACAGGATTTGAGGTGTGGCCTCACCATTGCCCAGCACAGGGGGACAATCCCTGCCCTGCTCCTGCTGGCCACACCATTGCTGGTCCAGGCCAGGATGCCTTTGGCCTTCTTGGCCCCCTGGGCACACCCTGGCTCATGTTCAGTCACTGTCACCAGCACCCCCAGGTCCTTTCCACTCTGTCCCAGCCTGTGGCCCTGCCTGGGGTTGTTGTGGCAGGTTGTTGTGACCTTGCCCTGGGCCTTGTTGAACCTCCCACCATTGGCCTCAGCCCATGATCCAGCCTGTGCAGATCCCTCTGCAGAGCCTTCCTGCCCTCCAGCAGATCAGCACTCCCACCCAGACTGGTGTCACCCACAAACTGCCTGAGGGTGTGCTCAATCCCCTTGTCCAGGTCATCAATGAAGGCACTGAACAGGACTGGCACCAGCAGTGAGCCCTGGGGAACAGCACTGGTGACCAGCCACCAGCTGGATGTGACTCCATTCACTGCTGCTTTCTGGGCCCAGCCATCCTGACATATTTTTACCCAGTGAACAATGCAAATGTCCACATCATGGCCTGCCAGTTACTCCAGAATAATGCTTTCGGAGATGGTGTCAAAGGTTTTACTAATGTTCAGCTGGGCAGCATCCACAATCTTTCCCTCATCCACAAAGTGGGTGACCCTATAATAGAAGGAGATCAAGCAGGACCTGCTTTTCGCAAGCAGACCCATGATGACTGGGCCTGATCCCTTGGTTCTCTTGTATGTGCCATGTGATGGTGCAGGCTGATCTGCTCCTTGACCTCCATGGACACCACAGTCAGGCCTGCAGTTTCCCAGATCCTCCTTCCAGCCCTCCTTGTAGATGGGCATCATATATCCCAACCTCCAGCCAGCTGACACCTCCCAGTTAGCCAAGACTGCTAGTAAATGATGGAAAATGGCTCAGTGAGCACTTCTACCAGCACCCCTAGGACCCTTGGGTGGATCCTATCCAGGCCCACACTCTTGAGCATGTCTAAGTGTTGCAGTGGGTCACTGAACATTACCCTTTGGATTGTGTGGGCTTCATTCTACTTCTGCTCTCTGTCTTACAGATCAGGAGGCTGGCTACCCTGAGAACAACTGGTCTGACTATTAAAACTTGAGACAAAGAGCACCCCAATCTTTTCTTCATCCTTTGTCACTGTGTTTCCCCCTTCATGTGAAATGGCTGGGTAATCTCTTTAGCCCGCCTTTGTTGTTAATAAATTTATTAAAACATTTATTTTTGCATTTTACAGCAGTAGATATGTTAAGTTCCAGTTGGGCTTTAGCTTTTCTGATTTTCTCCTTTCATGACTTCATGACATCCCTGTACTCTTCCTGAGTAGCCTGCCTAGTCTTTCATAGATCCTAAACTCTCTCGTTTTTTCCTGGCGTTTGGGTCTCTGTTCAGTCAGGCTGGTCTTCTTCCCTGCTGGTCCGACTTTCAGTACATGCTGACAGCCTGGTCCTTCACTTCCTAGGATTTCTTTCCTGAAGAATACCCAGTGTTCCTGGACTCTTTTGCCCACCACAGCTGCCTCCCAAGGGACTTTCTCAACCAGGCTTCTAAACAGGCCCAAGGTTGCCCTCCAGAAGTTCAAGGTACATGTGCTCCTTGCCACCCTTCCTTACTTCTCCAGTGAAACACTATCATTCTGTGATCACAGTGGCCCAGAGAGGCTCCAGCCATCATATCACCAGTCCTTCTTTGTTCACAAACAACAGGTCCAGTAGGGTGCCTTCCCTTGTTGACATCCTGACCAGCTGTGTCAGGGCATTATCTTCCACACACTCCAGGAACCTTCTGGACTAGTTCCTCTCCCCTCTGTTGCTTTTCCCGAAAGCATCTGGTAGATTGAAATCCCCCACAAGAACAATGGCCAGTGATTGTGAGAGTTCTCCCGGCTCCTTCTAGACTATTTCATCTGCCTTTTCTTCCTGGTTGGGTGGTCTATAGCAGACACTAACCACGGTATTTGTCTTTCAAGTAAAAACTTGAAAAGAAGAATGAAAAAGAAGATCTACAAAAGAAAGGATTCTGTAGCAGTGATTTTGTGATTACCAATACTAGCATATATGAAAGCAATTTATCTGACATATCAGACAAATTCTTTGCCATTTTATGCTTGAATGTAAATTAAATGTGATTTTTTTTTAAATAGCGTTGGATAAATACGGGAAATTAATTATTTATTTGTCAATTCATCTTTCATCAGAACTGACTACTGTAGAGTTCAGTAAATTATCATGTGAATCTTTTTTACAAGGACTCTCTTGCTATTAATAGCACACAGACAACTTGTGTACCTGCACAAAAACTTCCTTATTATTCTTAGTCCAAAGAAACACTTACATATTTAAAAATGGGTACGATGATAAGCAAAGCTTAGTCTTTAGTGTGATGCAGTTTCCTACAACTTTATACAGCAGTTCTCAAGGAATAGGTCAACCTGTTTTCTCACCCTTAGATACTTTGCCAGTCTAATGGCAGTTCTGAAAGGAAAACAACAAAAGGTATTTTTCAATGAGGCTTGTGGTACTGGGGTAGAAAACTGTCAAGAAAAAACTGTTATGTGCTATTGAATGGAAAGACAAGGAGTGATGGCTTGTTTCTAAATCTCTGAATCTGTGTTTTGAGTTCTATCCCTTTTTAACAAATAGCAAATAACAAGGTGACAACTTGCAAATGCTGTCTCACACAGACACTATCTATTTTTAGCCTGGACGTTGTTCAAGTTTGAAAGAGAAACAAGGTATTTCAGAAGAACACCATCCTACCTTGTATATTTAGTATTCGTAAGGGCTTTTTGTCCTAATTATCTCTATTCCTTGTATGCTTTTGCATTTCAAGCCCCTTTGGCTAGTGAATCTGCAAATAAACAATAGCTTCTATCTGAAGCCAGAGGTTTCTGAATGCCTCACAGACGTGTTTTCATCCCAGCTGTCACACTGTGCAGTTGCCAAAATCTGTTGTGACAAATCACAGCTCTGAAGGTAGATTAGCAGACATTTATCATCTTTGTTTGTAACAAAGAAAATGCAAATGTGTCTTAGTTTATTGTTTGTTTCACTGAATCCTACTCTCCTGAGGTGCATCACTTAAATCTCCTTTTGGTTTCACCTTTCTCACAATTTCACAGAACAAACAAGAACCGGGAGTGTACATAAATACATAAATATGCATTCTCTCTTGCTCTGCCTACTTTTGATGGGGTTTACTATATAAGATGAAGAATAATTGAAAATATCAATATTTATCATTGTTTTGATTGACATTTATGGCTATTCTCCCACATATAAACAATACGTGCAATAGCAAAAGGTTCCTGTTTCTTCAGTGTTGTTCTTGCATATATTTCTACATATTTACAAAAAAGGCAAGGCTGAAGCCATACATCCTTTTATTTCACATGAAAAGTCTGATCCTTAGTAAGTGAGAGCACTTACTTCATGATCTTGGGCCGAGCTCAGTGAAGTTTTGCCTCGTTGGTATTAGATTGTGTCTCATTACAGAATGTATTATTCAGGAGACAGGTATCAGTCATGATCCTCATCCCAGAGATTTAGATCAGTGGGGTTTTTAAATATTTAAAAAAAATGTTCAGACTCCACACAATTTATCTGCGAAGATATAAAAAAAGTACTTAGTTTTTGTACATACTAACAAGATACATAATTTTGTGACCCCTAAGGAAGGACTGCGTGGTCTTCTCTCTGCTGTCTGTGGGTAGCATGTTTATTTTCACTGCTTTGGTTAGGATAACTGAAGAGTTAACAGAAATGAGTAACAGATGAGATATAAGAACTTCAGTTTGTTTGAATAATTTGTGTTTAGGAAAGTTAAACTCCTTCCCATTTTTAGAATTAATGTTCTTCTCAAGTCAACACAATTTTCACAGGCTTTTCATCTGCACTGGCAGACATAAGAGAAGAATATAGTTTCATGTATCAAATTATTTTCTACAAGTGATGATGAGCCATATAATTTACTAGCACAGTAACAGCAAACAGCCCACTGTATCATACCAATTAATAGCCAGAAGCAGGCTTAACACTGTATCCTGGGGCAAAACAGCATTTGCATTTCCGTTTAAAACAAAAGATGAAGTATTCCTGCTGAAAAATTAGTAGCAGCTCTGCTTTTAATTTTACTTGAAATTCACTCCTGTACATGCCACCATGCATTTCACAAAATGTTGGTGGGCAACAAAGAGGCAGCTGCTTTCAAACTTACAGTACATAAAATCACATACTGCTCCTTCCATGTAAATATGGAACAACTCACCTGGAGGCACTGAATTACTAAGGGTTTATATGAGTGCAAGTGAGATGGGATCCAGCTTAATGTTTTTTTTTTTTTAACTGTAAACATTATAGTCTTCCTTGCAGCTGTTGGGTGATTTGGTGGTGGGGTTTTAAAAATGAACTTTTGATAAGCTAATTCATAAATAGCAATAGCAGCTGAAAGATCTGAAATATCCTCAATAGAGACCAATGGAAAAAGCTGGAGATACTCTGATCTTTTCTTGCCCAAGTCTTTGAGAGGTAGTTTATGCTTCTGCTAGCAGTGTTCAGTATACCAGATACCATATTAGTTCTATAATAGAAAATGACTGTAGTACCAAGCACAGGTTAAAATCTCTGCAAGTCAGGAAGAAATTTCTTTGCTCCTTGGAAGAGGAAGTTCTCTTCCAAGGAGCAAAGAAAGACCCTTCTCAAGTTCCATTCAGTTTTTAAGGTGACTTCTTATTGTTGTTTGGTGTGATAACAGTTGTAGCTATTCCTACTCTCCCTTCCTGCTGTCACTTGCCCTGCATTTAGAGAAAGTTTTAGGAAATGGAGACATGGCTACTGCCACTTTGAGATTGTCCACCATTAAGAGCAAAAGAATAGTCTTTTGCAGGAGGATGCTTCCTCTCCATCTCTCCCCTTGGTCCTCCAGTTTTGCTGCTGATTAGCCTTTCTAAGATTTTTAGCAGTTTTTTAGTCTTTGTAGTGGCTTTGTTATACAGAAGAGCTTCACAGGTACCGGTATCCTAAAATATTGTAGCAGTATCAATCCACACTTACGTGAGACCAGAGGGAAGATTTTAACCAGCTGAGAAGCAAATTTTCCATTCACATGTTTTAAGGTGCAAAAAAGTGCACAGCACACTTTACTACACCATGGCTATGAAACAAAGACCTACAACTCTACATTGCAGCAGTTTTCTGTATGATGGAAGTACACCCTGTATGCTCCTTTACATTCTAGACAGGTTATTTCCGCTGTTTAATGAATATGAACATAGTATCTGGACTTTAAATTGTTTCTTAGCCTATTGATTTACTCACTGGAAGTGCCAAATAAACCAATCTGTTGAAACAGAAAAATTGTGAGTTTTCAAAGCTAATTATTTTTTTCCTGCTTATTTGAATATCCTAAATAAACACTTTCATTTTCTGGCTCCGGAATTCCTTTTACATCTATAAAAGGTCAATTTGCTAGAAAAGTTGCCCTATTGATTTGGTCAGTATAGACAGGGCTTCTTGTGTAGCTTTGGAGAGCCTTTGGGATGTATGTCAATCCACCTGAATCAGTTTTAACTGCTAAAGCAGCATGTAGCTCTCATCATCCATTATATAGTTGGTTCATGCTGGCAGGTGGGAGATGCCTTTTTTGCTGCTTTTGGTCAGGTTCTCTACATTTTGTGACATTAAGACAAGGTAGGTTTTCTCAACCTGAAACATCCACCCAAAGGATGCCATAAGCAACATATTAAATTAGGTCTTCTTGAAAGTGGGCACCTATAAATCCTCATCAGCACTTTTCTACTTTGTCAGGAAAGAGGAAGACCTTGTTTCTGGTTTTACTAGTAAATTTTTAACCTTGGAAAAGAAACTGTAATTAGAACCATGAGTACTCGGAACATTGTGGGAGTGCAATCCAAAGCTGTCTGCACCCTGGAGGGTTTACATCATAGTTGTAATCCGTTTATATTTTGGGAACTGGAGAGCCCTGAATACATAAAAGCACTGAGAGAGCAAGGTTTCCCCATCACAGGAAAATGAGTTGTGGTTCTACCCTTGGCCATGCCCCCTCAATTTTTCCTCAGCCCAGGCTTCCAGGGGAAGCGGCAAGGACAAGGTCTCTTGCTGCCTGTAACAGGGCAGTTTCCTAGTGAAGACTATCAGTATTTCCACCCATGAGAAGAAATGGGATACAGCCCTTGTTAGCTGTGTATATAACAAGAATTTCTAGGGGTCTAACTGTTTGTGTTATCAGCAGAGCCTTTAATAGGTAGCAGGTTCAACTATGTATTTTCAGAGAAGACAAGGCTTCAGGATGTCCTAATTGGACCCTCAGTACCTGAAGGGATCCTGTAAGAAAAATGGAGAGAGACTATTTGCAATAGCATGTAGTGTTACAACAAGGGGGAATAGCTTCAAACGGAAAAAGGGCAGGTTTAGGTTAGATATTAAGAAGAAATTCTTTCCTGTGAAGGTGGTGAGGCACTGGAACAGGTTACTGAGGAATGTGGTGCCATCCATGACAGTGTTCAAGGCCAGGTTGGATGGAGCTGTGAGAAATCTGGTCTAGTGAAGGTGTCCCTGCCCTTACAAAGGAGCTAGAATCCGCTGATCTTTCAGGTCCCTTCCAATGAAAGCATTCTATGATTCTGTGAAGAGCTGTGTAAAGGAAAAGAGAAAACAGTAGTCCCCTATACAAGTGTAAAAGCTTAATCCAGTACTTCATCATAGTACATGAAGATATATTAAAATAAACCATGTGGCTGTGGCACTGAATTTTCTTAGTGGGGAAAAACCATTTCTGTATTCATGTTTCCTTTATTAATATCTGTTTGAAACTGTTTTGAGGTTTGCTGTTTGCTTCCAGTTTGGCAGCTCCCAGATGACATCATAAAATATGCATTTATCTTTAAATTCACTTAAAAATTCAAACGATGTCATGTTTTAAAGTATGTAATTGGAAGGTATTTTTCTTCGTTGGAAAAAATAAAATCCACAGGCACTTGTTTTGATGTAGAATAGACAGTTTGTGTATGTAGTGATCAGGTAAAGATAGTAAAAAATTACTTAGAAACTGGTACCAAAAGTAATACCTATTTTGAGTTACTTAAATTTTTGTAAAACCAAGTTGAATCTTCTCTTGACATTTTTTTGTCCAACTGACCTTCAGACAATGTTTATTTTACCCTGAGAAAAAAATGAATATTATATGAATGCGTATGCTTTTCATAAAAAATTAAGTAAAAAGGCCAGCATGGATTTAGTTATTCATGTAGTGCAGCTGAATAGAATATGTTCTGAATTGTGTCTAAAAAAATTCATCGACAGTTAGTTACTTCTTGGTTACCTAAATACTGGGAGGTAACACTTAGAGAAATACCCATTACTCCTCAGGAAAATGATTAATATTTTTCCTTTAGAAGCAATGTATTTTGACACTTGTCATTTGACTGCCATGATTTTGTAATGGTGAAAGCCAAGACTTTGCGCTGGTTTCTGTTCCAGTGACTGACACATTGACAATTCCCTTGAAATATTGAATGCAATAAATAGTACCTGGAATTTTGAAGGAAATATTTAACAAAACTTGCATCCAAGCTGATGAAAGTTTTCTCTAGAGTTCCCCAATACATGGTGCAATTTGAGAAAAAAACACTTGCCAGAGAAGATGCTTGTATTTGAGGTTTTTGGTGACTCTTTCTACAGATTGTTCAAACTTTATCTGGCTGTTACTCTCTTGCTTAATCCATGATCTGTATCTCCTTTTAGGATTGGTGGAGCCATGCCAACAGTCTTCTCCTATTTTTCGGAAGTGCTTGCTCGGGAGAAACGAGGTGAACACCTGAGCTGGCTCTGTATGTTTTGGATGATTGGTGGCATCTACGCCTCTGCAATGGCTTGGGCAATAATTCCTCATTACGGTAAGAAAAGCCATAGAAGAAAGAAAAAATGTCCTTGTGATTTGAAGTATGAAAGTAAAGATTTTGAAGTATAGCTTAAAGAAGGGTCTTCATGTCTGTTCTCAAACATGACCTAACAAATAACAATAAATTTATTCCTTTTGGAGGATATAGTGGGACTATGTATGCCAAATAAGAAATAATTTATTACAAGAAGCAAAACTTCACCAATATCCATATTTAGCCAGATTCTTTAAATCAGTGAAAACCTGTACACATGAAAATGTAATGGGCATTATTGTTAAATCTGGAGAAAACAAATGATGTGGAGATTTGCATCAGAAAAAATTTAAATTGCTGGAATGTCAGATTAGCAGTCCTTTTGACACAGTGATAGATTGTGAAATAAACATTCTTGAGAAGAAGAGTAAGAACTTTCTTAATGTTTGCAATGCTGAAATCTTAAATTAGTCTCAAAATCAAGCTGTACTGAATGTTTCTTAGCAGATATTTTTAGTGGTGTAAAAACAGATAAATGGAACACAGTACATCTAAATTCTGTAGTGATGTTTGAGGGAAATGGCTGAAGATATACTCACGTGAAATAGAAACTACTTTGTCAAAGAGCTCTTTAATTGCCCTGACGTAGTTAAATATAATATGGAGGTACAGATTCAAGTCTTTGTATCCCAGGCTTGCCTTTTGGAAGAGTTAAATGCTCACAGGTCTCCAGGGCTGCTGAGACTGCTCAGGGGCTCTTAAAAATCAGCTTCAAAAGCAGTTCTCTCTGGCAGGCCTCAAGTGAAGTAGAGCATCACTGTGAGTTAGCTGGCATCCAAAGCAGCTTTCTTTAGCCAAGCAAAGAGGTTTTTCGAACCTATATTGTGAAGTTTTGCCCAAAGTGATGGGAACATTTAACAAGTGATAATGTCCAGAAATACATTATAACAATGCAGACTGATCATTTACCTAGACTGTTGCATTAAAATTAATTTTAGGGTTCATTACACTCAACCTGAATCTATATCTTCAACCTTGCCTTTTGACTTTGAATTGCTGGAAACAAAGAGAGGAATTTCTGCTGACAAGGCACAATATAGATTTTTTTTTTTTCCCAAGTAGTAAATTGCTCTGGTTGCCAAGTACTTTCTTGCTTTCCTATGGACTTTTATTTTTTTATCTGTCAGTGGAAAATGCAAACATTATGACAGACTGATTTACATGGGTTGTCTAACTTCATGTAGATCTTATTAATAACTTTATATCCTTTACAGAGGTGCTTTTAGAACATCACATGGCAGTATATTTTAATATTGTGCACTTATGCCAAAACAATGTCACTACAGGGAAAACATTTCTTCTTTCTTTAGCAGGGGAAGAATATCAGTAACAAAAAAGGGTGCTGCACTCATTTTTTTGTTGTTGCTGTTCTTGTTTTTGTTATTGCTTTTTCTACTTGCAGAAATGTTTGTTAAATAACATGAGACAAAAGTAAGCAAAAAACTATTCCAATATGTAGTATGCTTTAGTGCTAGACATACAAATCACTACTTGCAGTTTATTAAGCTAAGTTATAATGATCAAAAAAGGCCAAAAAAATAAACAGAATCCTTTTTCACAGTAAAAGAAGTGAGTTCATGCATAATTTTGGCTAAATTAAACAGAATGTATTTGTAGGTTTTGATGAGGTCTTAAAACTGTCTTTTTTAATCAGACTTTTTTGTTATGTTTGAAATTTAAAACCTAGTCCTAGTTCCTACTACTCAAGTGAAGTCCCTGCAGTTCAGGCAAACTACTTTGTTATCATTATGCTGGGCCAAGCTCTCAGACCTTGCCAAGGTCTCCCAGGGCAAACCCTGCTCCAGCATTTGGGGAGTGTGGTCACACATTGCTGTCTCCTCCTAGAAACATTCTAGGTCAAGCAAATGCTTGTGTGGGTGTCTACACCATTTGTATAACATGTGTTTACAAGGAAGCTCTTACGGTCTTTTCTCTTTTACAATTTCTAAAGGATTTCTACATAGATTTATTTTGCCAGAATTTAAGCTGAGATAAGGGATTCTCTTCCAAATCACTTCCTGTACTTCTCATCATTCACATCTTCACTGACCATGAAGCAAAACATAATTATAAACAACGCACCCACTTTTTAACCACATTTATATTTGTGCATGGGTCTTTCTGTGTTCTCTGCTTCTCACTTGAGGAGTTGGCAGTGTTTGTTTTTCTCAGCTGGACTCAGAAGTTACTCAATATCAATGGAATGAAGCTCCATCCATTAAAAAAGAGTAATAACTTGTCATTAAGCATAGTGGAATTATTCTTACATTAATAGAAAGATACCAGGTCAACACAATAGAATAATTTTGAATATTTTTTCTTCCCTCATTTACCAATGTATTAATTTAATTTGTACTCCTTCTTATACAAGTCACTTTTAAAAAGTCCTAGATTCATAAGCATACGTTATCTAGCCCAAGGCAGACAGTGAAGCTATGTATGTATGTTTGTCCATTGAACATTTAGCTATATCTCTCTGGGACAAAATGAAGATTACTCTCTAAATGTAACAGTTAATCTCTGTTATTGTTCAAGCAGCATAGCAGAGTCTGAAAGAGAAGTAATGCCCAGAAATAAACACAAGATAAAGTGTTGATAATTGTTGTCTCGGCATCAGCATGTTGTTAAGTGAGAGGTTAGTGTGATGCAGTGCTGCAGTGACCACATATGGAAAGGCAAATATCATCTGGAGGGCAAGCCTCTCCATAGCAAGGCTTTTTGATTTATATATCTGTTGGTCATTGTTTAAAAACTGAAAGTTTATGTAGACTTGTTCAAGGTCTCCTAAACTGGAGCCCAGGCTGTGAAGAAGAAGAAACATCTGCAGAGAAATGCTTCTAATTGCAAGTAATTTCAAAAGTCCCAGATTAGACTGCTAAAAAGAAATTCCTCTCTAAAGTGCTTGTATCAGGCTGGATAGGAGAAATAGCAATAATTCTGTAAATACTTCTGCAAGTGCAATTTTAATTTTAGCATCCTGTTTCAAGGTAGAGCAGTTCAAAGACTGTCAAATGTATCAACTGTATTACAATGGTCTTCAAAAATGTTCATTTTTCAAATAATGAAGAATCCTAAGAAAGAGAAATTTTAGTATAAAATCCAGATATTGATATCTTATACATTTTTTTTACACCAGGTGTATTTTTCAGTCTGAGAATAGGAATTAAAAAGAATTATGGAAGTTGTTTTATCAGTTATTAAAAAAGGAAAAAAAAAACCTGACTGATTTAAAAATCAGTCTCAATTTTTATTGTTAGATATCTCCAAACTAAACATCAAGGGAAGCTTGATAAGGATTTCAGTATCCTTAGTCTATTTTGATATTCTGTCTAATTTTATGTGTTTTACCTGTAAGAGTCATACAAGCCCTTTCTAGTTTCATGGACTATAGGGAAATCTTCTGAAATTTGCAACATTCCCTAGAGTATTTTGCTTAGTCATAAGCAAATATTAACCTCATTGGTTCTTAAGTCTTGTTCTTGAACAAGAAGAGGAGTTCTTGACCAAAAAAAAACTAGATTGCAAGGTAGAGAACAAGATGGTGCAGCTGTCCAGGCTTTTACAGCATAAGCTCCAAGTGGAACCTGAAGCTTTTTCCAGACTCTCACACACCACTTCTGTATTTACCAGAGAAGTGAAGAGATAGCCATGTCAAACGACATTAGTGAACAAGTCTCCATTGTATGGCCAGAGACAGAGACATTACCTCCATACATATGCAAAAAAAATTCCAATTGAATTAGGCTTCATTTTTCCTAAAACAATTCAAATTTAATAATACAGAATCAAGGAAATAGGAAAAAAATCTTCTTTCTAGCACACTCAGTACAAAAATCATATGTAAGTTTAAACATTTTTTCAGACAAGTGTAATGCATTGCATGACAGATCTTCACCTAAAGTATTCACTTTTCATCACTAGAATCTTTTTTCCTACTGAATTGAGGACCACTTACTTGTGTTCATAAGGGAGTATTTAGCACCACTCAGGACACAAACTTGGAGCAAAAAAGGGTGGAAGAAGAAGTCCAAGGAAGTGACATTCCACTTCAGAAGTGAGGATTCCTCGCCTAGGTGCAATGTGTCTCTCTGGTTGTAAGTGGGAATGTATTATTAACATGTTCTCTATTTCAGGAGAGTTTTCTATTGCATCAGCAAACAGCTGGTGTTTTATTCTGTGACTAAAAGTCAAAGTTCAAATTGTAAACTAGTCACTAGTCGTAAACGATATTTCTACTTCAGTCATTAGAGTTTTACTAGAGAAAGCCATTTTTTCCTGAATGTTTTGGGTTTTTTGGAGAGAGTAAGTCCTTTACAGTAACACAGAACTTAAAAGTACACACATAGAAGTGTCCAAATAATGAACTCACTCTTGACTTGCAAAGCATTGTATTTAAAATATTAAAAATAACTTCTATTTTTTAAAGGTTTAATTATGTCTCCTACTGGAAATTTTTGTATTCATTTACTAGTCTGTAAAATATATTCATTTCTATTCTCTCTTAAGGTTTTTGCTTATTACTTTTCTCCTGTCAATATGATTTAAGGGGTTTAAAGAGTAGAAACTGGGACTTAATTTAGATAGGATAGAAGTTAAGTTTTAAATAAAATTGTTTTATAGTACTAACATGAACTTCAAATATATTTACAGAATCTTCAGTCACTGGATGTTGTCAAGGGCAACATGAAACTACAGCCTGTCCTTAATAGCTTAGAACCAAGATAAATTCATTAGACCTACCAATGGAGACCTGATGACTGTTCCTAATTCTACTTTACATAATTAGATAAGATTTTTTGTAGGCATAGGAGTCCATAATGACTTCTGTCTGTGATAGAAAGAGTGAAAATGTGTGGAGAATCTATTTTTGTTTTGAGTAAGAAGTGGCTTGAAAAGTGGCCTGAAAAATATTTCTCAGTTTGTAGCAGAAGATTTTTCCAGAAAAGCAGTTCAAATCATCTGAAGAAATTAACTCTACTGGCAATGAAAATGATCCCATTATCACCCTTTAGCATGATGGCTTGAGAACAGTTTTTGTCATATTTTCCATGTCATGTTTCCTCTGTTTTTCTGTCATCCAACTGAAGATAAAAAAATAAACCTATCTTAAAAACTGCAATAAAATCCCCTTCTGCATGAAAGCATCATGAGCTGTATTGTAGTAAAACAGGCAAGGCAGCAGAGCTGCCTGAACAGCTATGCAGATGAGGAGATAGAGAGTTACTGGCTCACTGTGCAACTCACAGCATGCAAAGCATCAGGCAGTGTTAATGGAGGAATTAACCTCTCAGCCTGCTGCAGATTTAACTGAGAACATGATGGAATGAAATTGTGGAGCAGCAGTGAACACAGAAAACCTTTTAACTCCCTTATTCTGTCTGTGTTTTTGTTGGGCTAAAGGGATTACTCAGTGTCACATGGCAGTAGTGGGTTAAAAACTTGGGGTTAAAAATTTTTTGGTTAAAATTGGGTTAAAAATTCTCATGCCAATGCTACGTACCATCTGTGGGTTAGAGGCTTAGGGCACAGCAAGTACTTGATCAGCAATAAAAGCAGAAGGATTTTAGAGGCATCCACCTTTCAGCCCTTCTGGTGAGCAGACCTGGACCTTTTTGAGTGGTAGGAGCTGTTAAGTGTGGATTTACAGAGACTGACCTGATGTTTCCTCCAAGGGAAGGTAGTACAGATAATGAAAAAGATTTTATAATGGTCTGTTAGTTAAGCATTTGAATGAAACTGCCATGAAAGTAGTGAAACCTCAGGCACTGAAATTCCTGTTGCAGGGGCCATTGTTGATTCTGGTTTGAAGCAAGTTGATGCACTGGATGCCCCTCAAAGTTCCCTCATCCCTATCCTATTAAACAGATACTGTTCCTTCACAATGTGTTGGGGTAGACCAGAAAACAGCAAACAAAGAAAAAAAAAAAAGAAAAAGAAGGAGCATTGAATATTCCCAGCACATGTGGGAAAGTGCCTGTCTATCAAATTATTTTGACTGGTTGCTCCAAATGGAAGACAGAAAGTTTCTTGGCCAAATAACCTTGCACTGGTAGAAAAAGAAATTTGTAAGTTGATACTTCTTTAATTTTTAAAATTCTGTACTCTCCAATTTAAAAAAGCCTCCAACACCTTAATATTGTTTTTCTTTCCTATTGTTTTCCTCAAATACATCTCTAAAAATTTGGTTTTCATAGTAGTTCAGAAGAAATTCATGCCATAGCAACAGCTGTTTGGGAAAAAGTTGAACCCAAGGCACCATTTTCTATTAATAGTTTCTATTTTTTGCAGAAGATATCTGAATTTCATCAGTTGTCCAGTACAGAGAGAAATGCCAAAGAAAATGGCCTGGGGAAGGGAACCATGTGTTTTTTCTCAATTTTCTCAATTTTTCTCATGAATGCACCAAGAAGTCTGCAAAATTTGAAATCAATATATTGTCCTTTTTATCAGACTTAGAGGAAACACATGAACCAAAATTTAAAACCAAGAACAAAGCTTCAAATTTGCCTCATACAATTTCCTTTCTGATATATCTTCCATTATAAGAATCAGCCTTAACAAATGAAAAATGCCATTTAAATTTTAAAGAAGTTCGAGCTTTGTTAAGGTTGAATCTTCATTTGTAATGAGACTGTGTCATGCTGTATAAATGGAATATATCAGACATAAAGGCATCTACTACATAACAGAACATCTGTTGATCTGTTTTACATTTCTCTAAGAGACAAATTGATTAATCCCCAATGTGCTATGCTTCCCCCCTGCAAATACTTAATGCACTTACATTAATCAGGTATTCTGCAGATGAAGCTATATCTATACTTTTTAAAATGAGTTAATAAAAGTGTATACAAGGCAGTTTCAATGTTAACTTGAGTTATCAACTTCTACTTGTGAATTGTTCCCCATTTGAAATAATCCTATTAAATTAGATTGCACTAGATGTGTACTTTAAAAATCTCTTCATCTTTAGGAACAACAATAATGACAGAATACAGCAGAATTTAGAAGAGCTGCTTATGCAAATCTAGCTATGAGAGCAAAACAAGCCACTTCATAAGGTTATTTTCTGTGCTCTAATGCAGAGTTTGATATGGTCATTTCAATGTTTGTATTTGCAAGCCCTAGAAGTTTAAGTAGCTTTTAGCACATCTACTTAATGAGCACTAAAGATGCTCATTAGTGAGCTTCAAATATAACCTTTTCCTTGGCACTTTAGGTTGAGGGTGAAAGAGAAAATTTGTTTAGAGAGAGGTTCAGTAAACATCTAGCAAATTGTTTTGTGAGCAGAGAAGATTTGAGGCTCAGTTTCCTGTGGGTTTTTGTCAATCACCTTTTGATCCTGGTGAACTCCCTTCTGCCCTCTCTTCCCCTATGTTGCTTACAAGGCACCACAGCAGTCCTTTCAGTTTGTCCTTGCTTTTTCTAGATCCCTTTCTGCTATGGTCTCTACAGCTCCCCTTTCTTTCCCCCATGATTCTGCTGTAGCAAACATTCAGATACCCACCCTCTCACCATGCTCCCTGGTGCAGTACAGCCCTGCTCTGGCCCAGCTGCTCCCAGGTAGAAGGCAACTTATTTCACCTGGGTCAGACCAGTGCCAAAGCCAATGGATTGGGTGGCTATGCTGCAGTTCTCATCCCCAGGCAGGCTCCAGCATCCCTGATATCTACAGATATCCCTAATATCTCCTACCTTTTCCTTCTTCTTCTTCCAATGGACTCTCTCTTCTCCGCCAGGGCAGCATATTTCACAAGGCTTTGGAGAATGTGACTGTCTTTGGGAGTGTTACTTCCTGTGACATTTGATTGAAGTAGGTCAATGGTTTTAAAGAATGCTGGTGGAGGAACTGACAGACAAGCGAACACTGTTGCCATAAACATCATTGTTCAATGCCGTAAACCTAATTTTCCACAGAAACCATAGTAATAGTCAATCACTCTTATGACAATAAAATTGTCAACTTCTCAGCCTCACTCTTAATGAAAATTCGGTTTCATACAATGAATTTGCCTTGAGTATAATTTAAGGAAAATTACATCCAGGGTAATAAAGCTGCCTTAGAAACCTGTCCAGACTGACCAGCAGAAGTACTTTCAGTGTCAGGAATTAACCTTGCTTTTTACTTCTAGGAAACAAGGAAGATGCTAATCTGATAAGATTTCTTTGACAATCTTTTTATTGTTAAATCGCAAAAAACTTACGTTTGATTTTGTGATTGTTCTACAGATGAAGAATTCATGTGATTATGCATATACAAAAATACATTGATTTCCTCTGGAGCATAATATGACAGTATAAATTCATCAACTACACTTCCATATTATTTCTATGGCTTGTAAAGATATCTGGTTTTAAGAACTTGGTGATTGTCCTTTTAGTAACAGTTTCTTTTCACTTTAATAAAATATTCTGTCTAGGGATTGCATATACAATTGGAATATAATTTTTCAATTTGCAGTCCAGTTGCCTTTAAAATAAAATTAACAAAATCAATTGCAAATGATGCTGGATTTTTTTTTCAGGAAATTTGTTCATACTTTTTCTCAAAGGAAAATATTTTATGTTACCTTCAAAAATCATGCCTACTTTGGTGAAAGTAATTCCACTGAGGTCTGTTCAAATATCCATGCTTACCTGAGTATCTGAATGCAGCATCTGACTATATTCTTCCTTCTCATACTTATAGGAGAGGAACCTATACAAAAACATGGCAAAACCTGATCTACCTTCATTACAGTGTTTGTGCACTTAATATTTCCAAGTCATCTCTGTTTTAATCCCTTACAAAGATGTCAGCAGAAAAGAGTATAAAATGAGCAGTGTTAAGCATTAAGATCTTACAGTGAGGTCTCTAGGCTGAGGTTTCCATTCCCAATTTCCTCAGCTTTGGTGCTGGACAAGGTGAAGAAATTCTGCTTTCTACCACTCACGGTTCCTCCCTTGCTGTTTGAGTTGGTATTGTTCTCTTTTTAATACTGGGGCAATTTGATTTTAGGCATTGAAAATTTTGGTCCCCCTCTTATTTGTTTCTTGAAAGTGGCATTGCCATATAATAAAAAAAGTAAGGAATTGCAGATAAATAGATCAAGGTAAGGCTTTTATATTGTTTTATTTTCCTACAGAAACATTGTTTAGTTCAGTCTGATACAAACAATTGATACCTTTATGATTCTAGACTCTTAAGGAATTAATGAAGCTGTATAAAAGAAAGAATGTAAAATAATTCTCTGTTTTCTTAATATATTGTATTTTCATTGTTTCCTTTGACAGTTGCTTTTCAAACATTGTGATTGTTCATAGGCAAAATCCACCTCCCCACTGCCACTATGATAGACTGAGAATCATTAGCACTTAAATCAAGTGTGCAAAACATATTTTGTTGGAAGTTTGATCAAGGCTTGAATTCAAGACTTCTGATCCATGGTTCATAGTGTGTACAGAAAGGCCATAAATGTGACCAGGCTTATACAATTGTCTGCTGTTAAATTAGAAGATAGTTCCTAGAATGCATGTTGGCTCTAATAATTTGATCACATAAACTACCTGCTTAGTCTGTCTCTCTCACAGTGATAGGATACTGCTCCTTTTAATTTAAAATTTTGGAAAAACCCAGAAAACAAGAGGCAAGAAAAATAGCAGAAAAAGGAAATAAGACTTAAATCAAAGCACTGAAATGCTCATTGAGAATAAGATTTTTCTTGCGACACCTTTCAAACAAATAAATACAATAGAGTTAAATTTTGACAGAGTTTATTGAATTGCAGAGATATTCTGTTGTTACACTGCTGCAGCACACAAAAGGTAAAATGTGTATCACTGGTAAAAGACATGTCCTCTTGGTATTCTTCAAATATTGTTCCAGCATTTCAATGAATGTTTTGTTTTCTACGTTAAGCTAGATAAGGAGGCCCCATTTTCTTTTCATAAGCTACAGTGTTTCATTGTGCCTTTTACTGATTGTCCTTTTTGATTAATTGCTTCTCTTTCCTTATTTTCCATGAGCCCATTATTTAAATATCCTTAGTCCAGACACACATAAATCACTGTGCGTCCTGGAGCAGGACAAGAACACTTACATTTTCAATTAGTTTCCACATCTAACTGCTGCTTTTAGTAGTGTCTGCAACTACTCATCACATCAAACAGCACCATTTGTGATCTCAGGGATGTGGATAGATGGTGGAGGGCACCACACAAGAATACACTGATATCATTGTATCTGCATTTTTTATGTGGGTAGGACAACAATATGAAAAGATTTTGTTGCAGACAAGTGTTTCCTTATAGATTTTGTTCTCAATGGCTATTGCACAGGACATTTGACAATTTTACATTTTATATTTATTTGGCAATTTTTCTTCTTATAGAAGTGGATTCTGTCTGCTCTCAATGATTTACTCTTACTATACTCTTCAGCACTGTCCAAACATATGCCTCAAAATTAATACCAAGCCATTTTTCAATTCAAGTAGTGGAAAGCTGCTAAACATATGTAGGAGAATGGAGATAAAATACTCAAAGCAAATTTCAAGTTACATACAAATGGAGTTCATACAAAGTTTGAAGCACATTTTAGTGACATTTGGTTGCACAGTCTTAGTGCCAACATTGACCATGTTATTTTGAAGCCCTGACAGCAGCATCTCTTAACATGCTCTCTCCCCCACTTCTGACATTAATTGCCTCTGTTTGAACCATCATCTCTGGAAAGCTTGACATAACCTTTTCTTGGACTGACAAGCCTCTAAGTCGTGATGTTTGTCAGTGTTGTGGCTGGCAGATTTTACTCTTTGTTTTGCAGATTGTGAAGTGCCTTCATTGAACAGCTGCACAGAGCCAAACCCAAGCCAGGACTTTGTCGAAATGCATGAGTACATAAATCTCTGGGGCCACAGACTCAGTCAGCCAAACAGTCAGATCAATTATGTGCCACAGTCCTTGTAATGAGATTTTCAGCTACATATTAACCCTTGGTGGCCTATTCTTTTTTATTTATTTATTAATATCTGAGTACTTAAAACATCATTTTTAAAGTTTTAAGTCTCAGTTGTAAACTTAGTGTAGTTATTGAATAGATCTTGTTCATATTGGAAAAATACTTTTCAATTTTTCTGCTCATTTTTATCTGGTTGTCAACTTAAGAAAGTTCAGCTACTGCTAGTTTTTGATAGCACGGTTTTAATAAAATGCTTCTAGACCATATAGACACACACAAAAAGTTAAGATAAATAAATCTTTCTTCCATAGTTAGCCTTAGTTAGCTACATAGTATTCTTCAAATACAATTGAAAAATGTCTGGTAGTCATTAAATTCAGGAAGGATATAAACCACTCACCTATAACCATCCCAGCACTAATTTTTTTTCCATAAGTCAATGGCATTACAAAGGCATTAGGAAGATTCAAAATGTATATATAAAAGAGCATCAGAGCAGTAACAAATGTGTTTGCTTCCATAGGGCTGTGAAGGGTGCCATATGATATAGCTTTGTATTAGGTCTTTAACTAAAAGGAGAAAGTTTTCTAAATCAAATTTATGTGCAGAAATGTGACAAAAGCAGACATATAAAGGAAAATAAAACATTTGAGCTTTTGATTACCTATCACAGCTCTTTTCATGTTTTGCATCTGAACCCTGGACAAAAGCTGACCTGTGTTCTTCTACACTGATTTCTAGCAGACTTGGGCAGTTTACTCTGAACAAGGGCCGTGAGTGCACATAAAGGAAGTTCAGAACATTCTAGCCTGTAGTAACCATATCTACTTAATTTGAATAGCTACATGGTATTTATTTCTCATTTTAAATTTCAGGAGAATGCAATCCACTTAAGTTTCAGGAGAGATTTTGCACTGCTTTGTGTTTTATAAACTATGGAGTAGAGAGGAAGAAAATTATTTTGAGAATGCACTAAGTAGAGTATTTTAGAAGCACTGATTTAACATCTAAGCAGAAAATTAGAGATATGACCTAGCAAAAAAAAACTGTGGTCATTATCCAAGGACTCTAACGAGCGGGCATATACACACTTCTCAAGAAATATAATGATATTTGCATTCAGAATAATGACATGTTGAAGTTACTCAGGCTCAATTCCGGGTAATGGGTGTCTGAAGTCTGGTAAAATGACAGGACAGAGGAAAAACTCTTAATGGTGATCGAAGTCAAGATGTTGCAATGTTGTATTGAAGTGCTTTTCTGGCAGGTTTCCAGTCCTATAGGATAGTTGCATTGCAATTGTGTTTAAAATTCCTAAGGTACAAAATTGTACCCTGCATGGGGGTGAAGACATTACACTTAGCAAAGAGCATTGCCACTATTTCTCCCTTGCTTGAGAGTGGAAACATCCCAGTGCCCAAGGTTAAACAAACAGAAGTGGAGCATTGCAGACCTGTCTTCAGTCCTCATCAATGGCATCTTTTCTTCCTTTCCTCGAGGTGGAATTCTTTACTCTTAGCCCTTATTTTCATGAAGAGTCATTTTGTTGGGTGCAATGAATAGTTCAAGTCAGGATCAGTCTGGGAAAGGCTCACAAAGTTCTGGATGGTAATCACACATCAGCCAAGCACATCTACTGGGTCAAAAGGGTATTGGGTAACAACCCTAAATCTCTTACGAATGAGGTGCAGGTATATCAAGAAACCAGGAGCTTTGGACAAAGTGGATGTGTCTCAGTTTGGAGATAAATTTAGGAGAAAACACTCTGAAATGAGTGTTTCCTCTGAAATGAAGGGGTCCAGTAATCCCTTTTGCCAAGGAGAAATGAATATCAGTGGGTGAAACGGGGAAAAAAAAGCAAACTGTATATATATATATAGACAGTTATATATATATATATATTTAGACAGTTTTATATATATATATATATATACATATATACACAGTTTTATAGATATATATATAAAGAGTGCCCTTAAGACCCAGAAAAGGATTGAATAAATGCTACATACTGAAACTTCAAAACCTTAACTCCACCCTCCACCAGACCATGTGGGCAGGAGGCAAAGAAGGTGGCTGCCCTCTTTGTCTCAGGGAAGGGGAGGAACAGGAGTTTGTGCAGCTGCTCAGAGAGAATAGATGGGTACTTTCCTGGCATTAGTCTCTTCCTTGCAGCAGACAGAACTGGCAGGTTTTAGTGTCCTTTTTCATGCTGGTTCAGCTTCAGTTCAAGCCAAAACAGTTCAAGGAAGAAAAAAAAAACAAAAAAAGAAAGAAAAAAGCTGCTGAGAGGATTCCCGATACAACTTCCAGGCTAGGGAATAAAAAAGAAAAAGAAAAAAGAAAAAGAAAGTAAGTCTTCTTGCTTCAAGCTACCAAAAAATCTAATCCAACAAAGGTAACAATGTGGCATCCCAGCCCACAGCACAGGGAAAGTCAGGGTTTGAACCAAATCCTACAAGAGCTCAAGGCTCCAGGCCCCAACCCTGGATGCTCCCACCCTGCAACCTCTTAAAGCTACAGCAGCCATTTCTTGGCATAAAGCAGATGATTAGGGAATAAATCATCACAAAATCACCACAAGACATGATGTCTATCTTTTCCTGCTCCTCTTATGGGATAGTGGCTTTGCATTGCATGCCAATGCCTTTCTTTATGGATTTTGACAGCAGAGTCTCTCCCGAAACGATGTGTATTTTGGCTCTGATTAAAATCTTATTTTTACACCTCTTCAGTGTTACTGAGGTCTTACACCATTGACTTAATATTTAACCTGGGTAGGTATTATTGTTCCTGTTTTATAGATAGAGATGCATCATACAGATATACAGAAAACCACAATAAGACAACACAGATTGCCAAAAACTTGCCATATAATTGGACGATGTTATGGAGGGTGGTGGCCTGGAGACAAACTAAAGTGAATAAACAATGTGTATGCCTCTATGCAAGATAACTTAAGAGACAGAAATCTTCATCTCCTCTCCAATGTTTCGATGTCAGCTAATTCCTACAGCAGCCATTCAGGACAGAATATTTCCTGTAAACTGAATTGAGGCAAGGGCTTTTTGTTTGCTTTTAACATGCTATGTGTCTATAGACGTGAACATTTGTTTTAGCCCTGCTTTACATTAGTGAAAATGGAATTTGTCCAGCTCTGTGAAATGTAAGTGAAGCTCTTGCTATCATAATTTCTCAGTCATATAGTAAGAGCTGAAGAGGCAAAAAAAATTCTGGAAATACCATAAGCTGCTTCTTGTGCAAAAGAATTTATGATTATGGAATCAGAATCCTTCTGGCCTCCCTGGCAGATAAAAGGCACCCTTTTTGGTGTTGGTTTTGTGGGGGGATTTTTCTTTGTTTGTTTGGGGGTTTTGGAGGTTTGTTTGTTTGTTTGTTTGGCTTTGGTTTTTTGTTAATAAAGAGTTTGCCTTTTTTTTTCCACTTTCACCCACTGGTACCAATTTCTCCTTGGCAAAGGGGATTACCGGAGCCCTTCTCTTCAGAGGAAGCACTCATTTCAGAGTATTTTCTCCTAAATTTGTCTCCAAATTTGGTACAAGAATGCTCTTTACTCTTTTGCCATTGTTTGGTAGAGCTACTGGAACAGCTATAATTTCTGAATAGTTGGGATAGTCCCCTGAAAGAGAGTATATAGGGTGAATATGTAGAAAATTCATAATGGCCAATTTAATTTGCAAGTCCATGCTCTCTGATTCTGTATAGCTTTTCTTCTGCCCTGTTAGACATCATAACATATGAAAGGATAAAGAGTGATTTTGTCATATTCAGGTCTCTGTTTCATTTGGTTGGCTCAGTACGCTTCCCAATAAGGAAAATTGAAGTGCAAGAATAGCTTCCTTTGTGCAACACAAGATACAGGCATGCCATTCCCATTAGCCCCAGTACTGGCAACAGCCTGCTTCAAGAACCTACAGGTTTTAATATTTATCTGCTAAAGAGGCAGAAGGATTCTGATTTCATAATCATAAATAGACCAGTAATTAGACACCCTTTGTCACTTCTAGCATCTGCCAAGATTAGATAGATAACATGAACATACTATTGGGTACCTGCAGTTCTCTTATTAAGGATACTGCTTTAATTCTCTTATATGATTAAGTCTGTTCATCTCTTCTTCATTTGAAATATTGTCTTCTTGACTGCATTGACTACTGTGAGTCACAGCATCGTAATACAGCCATACTTCAGGGCCAAATGAAAGTCAGATTTCAGACAGACCATTTCAAACCATGCACACGATGACTTACAAATTTCCTTTACTTTCCCCTCACATCTACCTCCACCCCAGTATTTCTAAATATTCTGATTTGAAACTAACTTTTATGGGTTCTTTTTTCCTATCAGGCCTCATACATTAGCATTTCCATTTCAAGGAAACAAACCTAACAGCTCTGTCAGTATTCTGCAGAGCACATGCAAGATTAAGTGAAAGCCTTATTTGTCATTACTAAACCTCAAATTTTGGGCACATATCCTACCATATCATTGCCTAAAATATGAGGATACACAAACTTCCTCCTCAACAAAAAGTAAAACTTTTCAGGGAAGCTCTACAGTGGGCATTAGAGTAATTTAAAAAGTGGACTGTTGAGGTAACTGATCAGAGGTATTACACCTGGACTGTAGTGCTATGCAGGACTACATTTGAGAGCAAATTATTTTCTATGCAAGACCGCTTCTTCTTGTAGCTGTCCTGGGGATTGTCTGGATAAAAAATACTGCCTACTGGAGTGACTGGAGACCTCATTTTCAAAGGTCTTCAGCTAAATATCAATGCCAGCAAAGAGGAGTGGTTTGGGTCTGTGCTTACAAACCTGTTTCTCTGCAACAGAGGAAATGTGAATTTCTTTAGAAAATGCCTTGTTCCTTCTCATTAGAGTTTTCAGTGTCAGCAGACAAACTCTGAGTCTTATGTGTTTGCAAAATACATCTGTTGAACACTTTTAGATTCTTCTTCCATTGAACTGGTGATCCTCAAGGGCTAGTTGCATTTAGCTAGAGAACCATGCACCTTTGTTAAGTTGCCTCTGTCATGGCCTGCCACACCTCAGCTATTTCATTTCCAAGTTCCTTCTTTAGAAATTACCAGCAGCTGACATGCTGAGACTAGGTTTGTAGAGTATCCATCTATCTATACAGGCTAAAAATAAAACTGCTTTCCCCATGTGATATTAGTAATTTAATCACAGAAAAGACAAGTGTTCTACTTTGCGCTACTGGAATTTCACAACAATACAACACAGAAGAATTCTGAAAACATTATTTCGGCAATTGTATAAAATCGTGGTTTTCATCCAGTTTTGTAAAAATGTGTGCAGATCCTCCTCAGCTATATAAATTACCCAGACTTTTCTTTTTTTCAGTTTCAGTGATGTTTCACCTTTGTTCTAATGAGTAGCAAAATATAGTCTCAAATCCTAGATGACACTGACAGTTAAACTTGGTAATGCCAGGGCAGAAAAACATGTAAATGTAATAATAAGTGATGCAAGCTTCAAAATATTTCCAGTCCTTATAATTTTGCTTTAGCTTAAATTAAGGAAATACTCAACAAAACAGCAGCACTCGATAATAAAAGTCTTCCTGCAATGGTTTTAAGCTCTATTTGTATTAGGTACGGTAACAGTGCCACCAAGTGACAATTCAGAGCAATCATGCTTTTAGTTACCGTAAATATTTCAAACAAAAACATTGAGAATGAAGGCTAGAAAGATGAATTCTGCCCCAAGGCTGTGTGCTAAAACAGAAATAAGAAAAGCTATAAAATAATGTAAATTATTCTTTGGAAGAGTCTGTGAAGCCTATGAATTACTGTAAGTGCCTTGGCTCTCTTTCTCCCAAATCTGTAATTTTTAAGTATGTTTCTGCATGTACTCCCTTCTTTGATATATTAAAAGACAGAAATCTGTGAAAAATTGGGTTTTGGCAATTTATGACACTTCCATGAAACTAGTTTCTCTTATTCATACTGAATGACTAACAAAAATTGTTAAAATGCTCAGTCTTTAGCCAACCATGCCATAAGACAACTATATTTGATTGGATTTTCTTTACCAACTTTTGTGTCTTAGAAAGGTGTTCACAAATTTATTCCTCTGGTATACATATAAGCTGTTTCCTTGCTAGCCAGTATTTATACAGAGCCTGTGGACACCCATGTTTTTCATTGCCCACACTGTAATTTAGTGTAACATGTATAAGTTTTTAGATATCTATCATGCTCTTTGCAACACTAATTGTGGAAAGTTAAGCGAATTATCCCCATAAATCTGCTCTCTAGCATCATGTCTACTGTAGGAGAGGATCCTTGTGCTTGAAAATACTTGCTGTTTATCAAGTATTATACATTCATAAAATTCATCTTAATGTGGACAGGTTTCCCTCTATATATGTTTAGAAAGTCTCTGACAAATTTTCTTTTCTCTCCTTTGGAGCAAGGATTTTATAATATCTTTTTGATATATCAGTGTTATGGAGCTGATGGTTTGCTGTTCTCTGTGAGACAAGATTTTGTTAATATTATGCTCATAAATTGGTGATTGGATACAGATTGGCATCTTGTACATTTTGATTTTGGTGCCCTGTGTGCTCCTGTGTTTCTGTAATCAGTAATTCCCATGCCTGTGATTCACTTGGCCTTTTCCAGAAGCCAGGAAAGCAGGAGGAGGGTATTCAGCAAGTTCCTGCAGCAGCTTCAGGTTCAGCCATCACAGGTTTGGAGTTGTTCTACAGTACATTACTCCCAAGATGCATTTGGGCCAAATGTTTTGCAATTAATAAAACATTGGGACTTGCCCCATTCTCAGGATTAATGACTCTGGAATACAGCATAGCCAGAGAGCAAGGGTAAGGTTGGCTCCAGCTGCTGAGCACTGCACTGAATGCAGCCGTGTAGTGCTGCTCTGCCTTTGCTATTTTGCCATAAATCAGGGGAGAAGGAGTTTGACTTACAGCCAAGAACACAATTTCATTTAGTTTCAAGACTTGCGTACAAAAGGAATGAAAGCCACTTTGTGAGCTAAATTCAGAGCTGCTCTAATGGCTCCATTATCCAGATTAGCTCATGACCTGGGGAAAAAGGATGTGTTAAGTATAAAAATAAATCCAAACTTGCTGTGCATTTGAAATACATGTTTGTTTTGCTGATCTAGTGCTGGTGCTGGAATAGATGGGAAGAACAACCTCCAGAAAGCTCTGTTGCAGCTCCAGGTTTTTTTCTACAAATTGCTTTTTATAATCCTGACATTCCTCTTTATCATTAATTCAGCAGATACATTAAATCACAAGATAAATTGCAGCAGCTAATACAGAACAGAGTGAAAAAGATGAAACAAAAGCAATAAAAACTATAATGAGCGTTTCACTTGACATGTCCCTCAGGTATTTTGAGAAGTAAAAAAGATGTTTTGTAGGTTGTCACAATGACAGCAGAATGAACATTGCATTTATTCCTTTAATTAAGTGTAGGTAGGTTCACTTTTATTAATAAATGACAACTAAAAATAAATTACCAAGAGCATTTTCCAGGCCTGGCTACAGAGCACAAGATGTTGCTGTTGCTTTATAACAGGTATAAAGCCAGGTTGATTTCATTTACTGCAGAACTGCCCTTTGTACAGCTCAATCTCGTAAAATATAAACTGAAGCTGTGAAAGGCAGATTGTCTAACCATACCAGTAGCTTCTGGAACAGTTTCTAGTAACAAAAGCCAGTACCTTGACTGATAATAACATCCTGAAAGATGAAAACTCCCACCCTGTGCAGCCCTCCCTGCAGCACTAGCAGTTGCACAGTTGCCCAGAGATTCAGATCAACTCAAAAATTCAGATTTTTCAAATTAAATTTCAAAATCTTTGAAAATTCAGAATTTTAAAAAGTTCAGATTTTCAAAAATTCTGAATCAGTCTGATTCAGGTCAGGCCAAAAATTAACTTCACCAAAAAATTATTTTGTAAGTTCTGCATCAGGTGATGTTGTTCTATACTTCATATTATGTAATGAAAAATATTACTCTAATTATTAGAATAAAATGTTTTACACAATATCAAAAACAGAGGTATGGTCTCTTGTTGCAGTCTGTTTGATTGACTTGAGGAACAGGGCTGACCTTCATTCGGGGTCAGCATCTTTATCACAATCCAGCAATAAATCTAGGTCTGTAGACAGTGGTTTCCCTGAGGAAGAGGAAAACCCTGGAATAATTCCCCGGGAAACCCTGTTTTAAGTGCAACAGCAAGTGGCTGGCTCCATGCTGTCTATCCAAATCCTTGCTAGATGGTTCCTTGTTCTTTGTGGTACCATAGGTTGATTTTTGGTGCAGGAATTTTAATATTCCTAATTCTCCCGTACTGGACACTTCCGTCACACCCCTCCTTATCTCCCCTCCCACACTAGGATGTATAAATACCCCTGTCTGACCCTGGCCTTAGGCTTTTTGGCCCCTTGTTCCTGCTTTGTTCCTGTTTGCTCTTATATGTCATCATAGGACACGAAAGAAAGATGAGAGACTCCAAATATTTCAGAAGGCAAGGAGCATAGAATAAAGGCTTTATTGTTTAATTCTTACTACCTTTTATAAGGTGTTCCCATACAGACTTAACATGGTTGGTGAATAGGAAGGACACCTCTCTAATCCCATTGGTTAAACCAGAGAAACAGCAAAACATCACCTGGAGAAAGATTGTTTTGAGAAAGGATAGTTGTTTGCCAAGATTGTTTTGAGAAGAAGCTTTCTTGAGAAATTTTCCCTTGGGAAAAATTTAGCAGCTGCTAGCTGGCTAAAATCTCTCAGACCCAGAAATATCAGGCCCACGTTTATACAGTGTACGCCTTATTGTTTGTTGTTTTCGTGTTATTAAAATTCCCTTTTAGACAACTGGATCGAGGATGCCTCTCCCTATTAAGTTGTCATTGGGGCAGAGTCCTGAGGAAACTCAAAGGGATCTGATGGTCTGGGCTTGGTCTCCTGGGAGTTTCATAGGTCACTGGCTTGACCAAGATGACAGTCACTGCAGGTCCACTGCAGCTACTGGGGAAGTAAAAGGAGCTGGTACGAGCGTGGTTGCCCGAAAAGCAATTTATTTAGGCAGTTAACAAAAAACAGAAGCCGTACACAGTAGCCCCAGGGGATGAAGCCCAGTGGTGGGCAGCCAATAGAAGACAAATATTACAGGAAACAGGACATTGTATAAGCTTGGGACCCAAACAAAGAACCAATGAACAGCAACATGACCGTATACAAAAAAGCAACTGACCAATTATTAACACATAACCTTATATGTAACAGCCTAATGTGCATAACAAGTCCCATGATCCCTTTCTTCTCACCATAACCTGCATGTAAGTTTCCCTGCCTATACTGTCTATACTTTCATTTCCCCATAAGTTTCCCTCCCCATAAGTTTTACTCCCGTAAGTTTTCCTGCCTATACTCCCATTTCTCATGGCTTCAGGTTGATGCCTCCTGGGCAATAAGTTGAGGCCAGGCCACTGCCCGTCCTAGCTAGCTGAATTCCCACAGTCTCTAGTTGCTCCATTAACACACTGTAAACCTTTCTTTACTTCCTTCCCTTCACAATTTAGATGTAAAATACACCCACATTATTTAAGACTTGAAATTCCATACGATCAAATGTTAACATTTTCCAAAAATCAATCAAAGAGTGAATTCTAATACACTTTTATGATTTGTTTTGTTTTGTTTACATGTTTATTTGTAAATTTTAATTCCAGGTTCTACTTTGGAATAAAATTTGACATTAATTTTTTAGACATCCTTATTTAGTTGGAAGGACATTTTGAGCAGTCAGGTGTGTCTATATGGAGCCTTACTTGAAAAAAAGTAACATGACATTCCAAGATCATTGTCAATACTCTAACTGATTTTATCCCTTTCTCCCTGAGGTAAAGGTGGCAGTGCTAAATGGCTGTAGAACAAACTGATATGATTTCAGAAACATAGGAAATTTGTAGGAGACCAGAAATAAACACATCTGCTGATCAAGATATTTCACCAAACCATTGATAAAGAATAAAAATAGATCATGAGTTGACAGTATTTTTCATGTGGTAGTATGTAAGTACTTTAATATGAGAAAGAAATTTTTACCAATAACGTGTTTATGATCCACAGCATAGAATCCTTACAATATGAAACACACTTCACATTTCTCACATAAATACCTCCTTTGGAGAACTATTTAATAGGCCATTTTGTACTATGTCCTGCCAGTTGTTTACTGACATTCAGACAGATTTAATTAACTATGTCTTTTACCTAGAAAAGTCAGGTAGCAAATAATAGATTAATCCAATACATCAATTCTTTCATTAGCCAAAATTTAATTTTCTTCCAGTAACCTGTTCTGTCCTTTAAAATTATTCTTATTTTCTATTCACCTTTTAATAAGTTTTCCTTGAAATTTTTACTTGAAAATTTCTGCTGAAGCCAGAATAAAAGGCCAGGTAGTTACCCAAATAATACTTTTTTCTTTCTTAAGATAAATTCTTAGTTTTCTTACAATTATAACATTTCAATAGTCCAGTCATAATATAGCAGTCAATCAGATATTTATTAAAAAGCTGAACTAGCAGCCCTCCAGTTTCACATGAGTGATTCTTACTAAGAGTATTGAAATCAACTTTGTAGAAAAGGTTAATGTTAAGGAAAACTGTGCAATTCCATAAAATATATAATTTGTGTGTATATTTTTAAGTCTCTCCAGTTCCACTGTTCATAGAAAACTATTTCTTTGTATATATATTCTTATGCACGGTGATGATGTCCTTGTTTGGTTCACATAACTACTTTAATTCAGATTTTGCTGAGAGAATTGAAAGAAGCTTCTTCTTCCCTGCATAAGAGAGTCTTTCATTTGTAGTACAACCACTTTCCCTCATGACTAGTCACATGCAAGAAGCTAAAAGTCATAGTGTAAAACTATTTTTTAGATGACCAATATTTGTGGAAATTCATCAGTCAGGCTCCATTTAAATATAGGTATCATTTTGCACCTCCAAGAAGCAGCATGTATAGGATAGCGCGTACAATACTCCTTATTTGTCTACATTTTGTGAATTTCTACTTCCACAGGATGGAGTTTCAGCATGGGCTCTGCCTACCAGTTCCACAGCTGGCGAGTATTTGTGATTGTCTGTGCACTGCCTTGTGTCTCCTCTGTGGTTGCCCTCACCTTTATGCCGGAGAGCCCACGGTTCCTGCTGGAGGTATGTATAACTTCCCAAACGCTTTCTAGATTCCAGTCAGAATTATTTCTGTTTTATATCATGACCTCTACCAAACAGGCATTTTTAGATCGTTCAGGGACTGTAATGAGTAGCTTAATTTGTATGCATGTTGCACTTAACTGTTTTTGTTCTAATGTTTAGGTTGGAAAACATGATGAAGCTTGGATGATACTCAAGCAAATTCATGACACAAACATGCGTGCTCGTGGCCAGCCTGAGAAAGTCTTCACTGTGAGTATTGCTTTTAAAGCTGATCACCTGTCACATCAGCAAGCCTCCTGACTGGTGAGCTTAAGCAATCAATGTTAATACTCTAAAAGGCTAAGCCAATTTTTTGCACTCTAAATACCTAAATAAAAAGCATTGTGAATTCCTACTGAAATTGTTATATATGTATATAACAATATAATATATTGTTATATTAAAACAATTTAATATATGCCTGATAAGAAATCAGCCTTTGGCCAGAATATTCATGGGTGTATGAAGCTACAGCGTGATCATTTTATCTGGTATGTACCAAGATAGTTAACAGATTCCATCTGTTTTTTATTTATTAAGTTTTGACTCTGAGTAATAACAGTAGGCACATAGAAGTCCAAATTAGTTAGCTGTTGTGTCTTTAGGATTTGGAATATTTTTCCATTCTTATCAGGTGAAATAATGGTTTTAAAAAAGACATTTTCACTTCTATGAAATGGTAATTTCAAACATTTTTTATTCTCAAATGTCTTGGAAGCTCAAATTCATTTTGTTGAGGCTTTATTATGAAACTATTAAGAGTATTTATAAAACTATTATAAAACTATTTAAAGTATTGATGGGTGGTTTCTATTGGAGGAGAAACTGACAATTCAAAAATTGATTTTTTTATGGCATCTTTATTATTTATCAAGAGTATACAGAACAATCTGGTCTTCCTGGATACATTAGGGCCAAACATCACTTTTTTGTTTTGAAATCCATTTGGCCTCTCCAGCTTTTGCAGTGCAGTGGCAGTATGTGCACTCTGCTTCCTCAGACCCATGTGTGGGATGTTTTTCCTCTTCCAGAAGCTTTCTTCTTATCATAAGGCACATATAACTCAATTAAGAAATCCTCTTAAAGGTTCTGCATTTGCAGGCAGTCTTGAGGAATTACCGTCTGACCACATAACTGGTATTCCATTGAGACTTGCAGTTTGCTGCCTTGGATATAGTTTCCATTGCTTCCATTTAAACCTTTCCACAAAGAAGCTCAAAAATTCCTATATTTAACTTGAACAAAAGCTGGTTAGCACATTTACCGTGTTAAACCCACATTTATTTGTACACTGGTGACCTACCCCTAATCCCACCTAATCTAATGTTTTATTTTCTGATTTAATTTATGAGTAAAGGGATTTGCCTAGCACCATATATAGCTATGGTGTAATTTCACAATTGCCTCTTGCTGATCTGAGCTGCTCTCAGAATGAATATGCCTGCTCTTGGTGACTCCAGGGGTTTTTTTTCTGCTACTATTGGTATTCATTGACTGATTTCACAGTCAGCCATGGCACTGACCCTGAACCCCTTTAGTATTGGTTTAGGCACAAGGAAGAAGACAGAAATGTGCCAGGAGAAAATGTGGGAGGAAGGATAAGCCTTTCACGTCACTTTGACGTAATTGTAATCACGTCCTAAAGCAGCTGTGAAGAAAACAAAGCACATGCTTGTTGTTTCCAGCTCTTGTGATCTAACAAGCCTTTGTTTCTACAGTTGTTAAAATGTGACACTCAGCCACTTTATCTACAGTTGCTTTTGTAAATTGATCAGCCATTAATTTTGCCAGTTTCTGCCTTGAGCATTAGGAAAACTCTACTCCATATATCAAGTTGAGATTAGAAATACTGTGCTGTGTGTCAAGGTTAGACATATATAGAAGTCCCTATTTTTAGCTTGCATTAATATGATTAGAAAATGCATCATTCTCTTCTTATTGTACGACATCAGCACTACATCTCATAAAACCCAGAAAGCGAAGAACTCATGCATAATTTTTTTGACATATCCTTTTATTTTTTTTTCTAAATTAATCCTCTATATTGTGACATTTTGTCTCAGTAATTTATTCACATATTTCTCCTAAACTTTCCATACTCCTCCTTTGCTTACCCAATACCATTCTATGACTTACGTTTTACTATTTTCCTCCACTTCATATTGTTAGTTACATCAGACACGCTTTGACAGTATTTTTTCTGACTCTACAGATAATGTAACTTTTTCTCCATTATGCCTATAGTTTTAGTGTGATTTTCTTTTATGCATTTTCTCATATCATATTGATTTAATCTTTTTCTAGAAGCTTTTTTTTCACAAGTTATGTTTATTCTTGTTACTCATGTTGTTGAGGGGATTATCTTCAAGCCTTTAGAAAGAGATGGCATCAACTGACAAGCAGTTGGGTTTAGAGTTAATCCAAAATGGAGTGTTCTGGTTTCTAAATTAATTGAGAGGGTGGCTCTTCGTGCTTTGAAGAATTTGTCCTGAAACCAGTCACACTAACAGACACTAATAAATTGATAGTATCTTCAATCATGGAACTACCAAAGTTAGATGTTTATGTATATGCTTTATAATCTTCCTGGGTTTTTAAAACACCTATTGATTAGATCTCTTGGTTTAAATATTTCAGTTTAAAAAAAAGCTTTGCACCCCTAAAATCAAAATTTTCTCTACTCCTCAATTACCATGTCTTAATTCTTTTTCCTGTAAATGTTTTTATTTTGACAAGCCTTCGTTTTGTAAAATTTAGACATCGTATATCTCCAACCATTGCTTTTAAACAGAAGCATCATTTTCATTAAAATAAGTTTTCTTTTCTGGCTTTGGAGGTTTTTTTCATTCTTCATACACTGACATGCTGAATTTGCATGTTCCAGATGGACTATTATTCTAACTCAATAGGACTTTTCATATGTTAAAGAACCACCAAGGCCAGGGAACTTTTGTCCCCAGTCACATACAGTGGTCCTAGGATACATATGTTTCCCCAAATCTCCCTTTCCCCATTTTAGTAATTTTCTTTCTGATCTCTGCTCATCTTCTTTTAAAATAAACTGTAGATGAATACAGTGCCTTTTGTGATATCACTATGAAGCTGGGACCAGAGCAGAAACTAAAAAAAAAATCATACAGTAGTGTAAGTTTGTCCTGTGTCTGGAAAGACCATGTAACATGTCCTGGTTCTGCTACACAAGAGAATAAAAGTGAAAATTAGCACTGTAGGATGCATTACATTCTCTGTCAGTGGTAATTCTGTATTTTACCTGATGTCTGTTTATCTCATTTCACTTTAGATAAGTAGATGATTGTTCATAACAGCAGTAACATGCATGGTTCCGAATAATTTCACCTTTTTTCTCTTCATTAAGTTCTCTGTTTAATACTAGAAAAAATAACAAAATAATAAAAAGGTTGTCCAACTACTAATTCATGACATTTTGAATACTTCTGTTTTCATTGCTGTATCTTTAATCAAAATACTTCCAACAGTGTTGTGATAGCAAGTCAGAAACAATTTGAAGGCAAATTCTGGGCATGGTTATCTGGTGGTTTAAATTAATGTTTTATCCTTTGTGGCATTGAAGGTATATACAACAACAGCTAGAGGAAATGTATTTCCTGCATGCCTTGAATACAGAGTTTTCTGAAACAGTTGCATCCATAAAGACTTCCAGTATTACAATGTGTCACTCTTCCTTTTTAAATGTAAAACACATCTAGTGTAGACACAGGTTGAGTAGTTGCTTATTTTTAGTAGATGGGGTGTAATAAACCCCACCAATACTCCTCCATAGGCAGTTCATGATTCCAGAAACTACAAATATTTTTTGCTTTGTTTTTGTTTCCAGGTTACCAGAATCAAAACACCCAAGCAGATAGATGAGCTCATAGAAATAGAGAGTGACACAGGAACTTGGTACAGGAGGTGCTTTGTAAGAATCCGCACAGAGCTGTATGGTGTAAGTAACATCATCTCTGTCCATTCTGCAATTACCTTCTTCCTTTTTAATTAACTTTCAGAAGATGGATTTGCTTTTTGAGATGGATTTGCTGAGCTGCTTTCAAAAGCTGCAATGCTACATTTTTCCATGCAACTGAGGGGATCAGGAACCCGTGTAAGGTTTTGGTTTCCTGACCCAGAAAAAAATGCAGGTGAATGCACAGTGCTTTATCCCAGCTTTAGAGGAAGAAAATGCTGCATTGATCCCCACAGAAGTGATAGCTAATATTTACATAGTGATATTCATAAACAGCACAAAATAACGATGTATTGAGAATGTGGATCAATATATATGTATGGAAGGAAGTGACACATTAGGAGATGAAAAATTATCAGGAGGAACATGAGGCAGCCGCATTATTTAAAAAATGATAAATTAATAAGTAAATTGTGTAAATTAATGCCCTTATAAGGCATTGTATCAGCACGTATATTTTAGTTATGTCAAATATTTTACCTGAAAAATATTTTAGAGCTATTTCAGATTTTAATACAAGCTTACTGGAACTGTGCTGTCCTTTTTTTGCTTTTTCTATAAAACCAAAATTACATAGTATCTTTGAGTCCTGCAACAAAAATTGGAAAAGGCCTCAATAATTAATTTCTTTAAAGTTCAAAACTGCTTTTTCACAACTATTAAAAATCTATCATTTCGAGCTCTCTAAAATGATGATTAAGTGTTGCAAACCAAGGTTTGTCCCTGAAATAACTTTGTTAGGAGAAGTCATATTTTCCCCAGGGAAAAGAAAAAAGTCCGGAAACTGTCTACCTTTACAATTACTGATCAAAAATAGAGCACTTGAAGACTGAAATATTATGATTTGGCATCTTACTAAACCAGCTGTTACGGAGCTGCAGATTGGTTGGCTCACATCCTTGTTACAGGATTCCACATTCCCTTCCCTTCCCTTCCCTTCCCTTCCCTTCCCTTCCCT
>JANPWX010019691.1:448838-484479 GCA_024734555.1 Trochalopteron elliotii | reverse complement strand
TCCCTTCCCTTCCGTTCCCTTCCCTTCCCTTCCCAGAAAATCCCTGGTTTATTTGAGAAGGTAAAATGAAGCTGTCTAAAGATTAAGAAACTTTGAAGTGATCAGAATAAGACTGAATTGTTGCACACAGTCCACACTGGTTACAAAATATTGATATGAGACTATAAATGTGTTCTTGCAGCTAAGAAAGCAAATCACATCCTGGGCTGCATCAAAAGAAGTGTGGCCAGAGAGCTGATTTGCTCTCTTATACCCTGAAGAAACAAGCAAATAAGAATCAAATATCATCTAGCCTGTAAGAAAATTGTTCAAAATAAGTAAAGATAAATGTGTAAATAAATGTGTTTCATAATGATTTACAGATTTGGTTGACATTTATGAGATGCTTCAACTACCCAGTGAAGGATAATACAATCAAACTTACAGCTGTGTGGTTCACCCTGTCTTTTGGGTAAGAGCGGTTGAGATTAAGCCGTTTTTTATAGTCTTGACAGACAGAAAAATAATCTGCATGTAAATTTCTGACACTGTGATCATCTGTTTTATTCAGGATCTTTCCACAAAATGTTATATTGTCAGTTATTCTGTTCTTGGTTGCAAACCTGACTCATCAGGAATACCTTCTTTGAAAAACTGGCGTCTTCTGGTGTCAGCATCTTTCAATAATTTTATATTATGGAGGATTTTATCCTGATGAGGCAACAGTCCCACCACATTTCACAGATTTCTGAATGAGTGAGATTGGTGCCTGAAGTTTTCCTGGTTTTTTTCACAGCTACTATGGCTTATCTGTCTGGTTTCCTGATGTCATTAAACACCTGCAGTCGGACGAGTACGCGTCCCGAGTGAAACATTTCCGCAACGAGGAGGTCTCACACTTCGTCTTCAACTTCACTCTGGAAAACCAGATCCACAGCAATGGAGAATACATCAATGACAGGTTTAGAGGTTTCCTAATAGCTTGGCTTAACTGGAGTAAACAGATGCATGTTTTAAAGCTCTGTTTAAAACAGATGCTCTGTTTTAAAGAGCGTGGGGAGAAATGTACACACCCTGGTGGTTCCTGTGTGAGGATCCACCATGCAAACCCAGCTTCCTTGTCGTCCTGCAAACCAGACCAAAAAAACCTACGTCAGTTTTACTTCCTTTCACAGTGGGATTCAAAGGTTTTCAGATCCAGCATATGCAGTGTATTGTAGGGGGTTGGGCAAAGATGTACTTTCATCTCTGCTGCTGGTTCTTTTTTTATTGATGAAAGACACTTCTGTGAAAAGGCTGAGCATTGGGAGGTTAGGATCTTATCACAGAAAAACGAAAGCCAAACATTGCCGTAAACCAATAAAAAAATGAACAGCTCTGAAATGGGGAACAAAACTCCAGTAATGCCTTTTGTGATTTTTTTTAGCCAAAGGCAAATATATTAAGGCTATATCTGAACTTCACAAATAACTAGATAGCTTTGGGGAAAATTAAACACAGCTGGTTTAGGTATCTGGTTCCTATTAAGAAGTGTACAGAACAACCATGTGAATGGTCTGCTGGAAGTCATGATAATAAGTAATTATTATTTCCGTAGGAAAATCTATATGTAAGCAAATGAAATTGATTATTTTGTGATGATTTAGTAGTAGTAGTAGTATTGCTTGAGTTTTGACATAGTTAAAGGTTTATGCATTGAAGAAAAAACCAGCAGATATTTAATTTTTAACCTAGCCATAGTTTCCAATTCCCACTCCTTTTCAGAATGTAGATGTTCTCCTAAAATCAAAGAACTGTCAGTAACTGAGGTTGTATCAATTTAAACAGAATATTTTTGTAAAACACTAAATCTAACACTAATTTATGCTAAATCAGTAATTTTCTCTTTCAAATGTACAAATTTAATATGCCTCTGATAGCTATTTGGGATTCACAAAACATTCTCCAAGATTTGATATCCTTCCTTCATAAATGTTTCAATACCCTATTCACCCTCAATCTCAGTGTTTCCTTCATGTTCTTTCTTAATGAGAAGATTCATCAATACTTGACTTTTTAATACATTACTTTCCTGTTGGGTTTTAATTCAACTCATTGTAACACCAATTTTAATGTAGTCACACACTTCCTGTCCAAAGGTAAAAAGTGCATCAGAAGAATGTAGAACATGTAGTCTGTCATTTCTGTTTCAACTGACTAATCTAATCACTATATTTTCTTTGTTCTCCTCTGAAACTAGTCTACATTTTAGAATGGAAAGTGCTCTATGAAAAATGATAATGAGTAACTCCAGCCTGATTTTAATCAGTCTGTCACAAATGAGAAATGATATAGTAACTAAAACTAATGGAGTGAAAACACTATTCTTCTGACCAATACAAAAAGAGAATTCATTAGTTAGTAAGTCATTTACTGTGATAAATACTACTAGCTTTTTCTCTGCTTTCTCATAAAGATGTGGTTCCAAAAAATCTATTTGTGAGAGAGTTTAATTTCTGCTCCTTTGTAGATGGCATATTTTTTGTGTTCCTTTTCCTACTATTACTTTTCTTATAAGAAAAATACTTAGCTAGTGACACCAGATTTGATTTGAATCAAGCCAGGTCTGTGTTTGGAAGTAAAACCTGCCCTTTTTTTCAACACCTTCTTGCAAAATCAAAGACATCACAAAAATAATGACGCACTTCCACATCTACGTTGTGGTTGCTGTTGTTAGTTATAATCATGTTATTTGGTAGAATTTTACTAAAAAATTCTTATTCAAAAAAGCATTGTTTTAGTCTTAGTGACATTGGGATAGAAAACTAGTGTATAGGATATAATTTGTCACTGACTTTTTCTGTTAATATTTTGATAAAACCTAGGTTTTAAATGAGAGTCAGTAGGAAGGAGGATGTTCAGAAGTAAAAAAGCTACCAGCAAATTGCTTATGCCAGTTTTATTTACATAGTAATTATAATTGCAATTGCATCCATAGGCACAGGATTAATGAGAAAATACTTGGAATTAGATGTCTAGCTGTGTAACTGGCAATGTATCCTTTTATTCACGTTATAACCATTTTGTGAAAACAATTTTTAACACCAGTATGTTTTGCATTACAGCCTAACCCAGTAACCAGTGTGTTCCTCTGACAAATCAAGATTCTTTTAAAAATTCTTCTTTTTTTCAGCTTGTTGGTATTAGCAAGTGCTTGTTTGTTCCCAGGGGCTGAATTTCTGAAGCGTGATTTCCCTGTTTCCAGGTGTAATGTCAAGTTACCAGCAACTTATTTTACAAGGCTGTCTCATGGATGTCATGACGTTGGTTTTGATTGATGATTAAGGACAAGTAACAACAGAAATACGATCAAATAAATTATATTACCAGTTTGGGCCAGTAACTACATGGAGCTGTTTGTCTCACTAATTCTTCTTCTGAGCAATAGTATTCTAGAATAAGCTAATCATTAATCACATCTGCAAAATACATCAAAGGAATCATTGTTACTGGGGTTGAGACTTTTTAGTTCTAAATAGCGGCATCTGTTGCCATTTCAAAACTATGAAGGTGGATTGACAGCAATTCTTTGTATTGGGCAGGTTTATTATGATGAAGTTTAAATCAGTAACCTTTGAAGATTCACTCTTTAAGAATTGTGTTTTTGAAGACATTACTTCACTGAACACATACTTCAGGAACTGTACTTTTGTGAATACCACCTTCTACAACACAGGTATGAGAGTCTCAAATGCCCATTGTTCAGATTCATGTTCTCATCTTACATTTATAATTTCTGGATTTCTAATAAGACATACAAAAACACCTCCTGTAAGGAATAATAATATATAAAAAGCAACCGGCTTGTTACAACAGAGAACTGAAAGGGTCTCATTGCACAAGAGATACTGCAGGCCTAATATTGACTCAGATAATAAATTATTTATTTTATTAATAAAATAAATTATTTATTTTTTGTCTTTGATTTCAACCATCTCTAAAGAGATTCAGTCTGGAGAGAAGAAAATGCAGGGGAAACTGAGTTTAGGATTCAAATTACCTAGTCAATAATCATTCCCAGTCTCCTAAGTATTGTGAAAACATATTTTCGTATGTTTAAACGGAAGACTCTCTTTTTCTCTAGTTTAATAAAACAACTGAAAGAAGAACATGGCCAACTAACCTTGTTGGAAAGATGGGGCTCTTCTTCCCACTTTCCTGTAGCTACAGCAGTCACAACAGCAATAGACTTAGGTTTCAGAGCAGGCAATCCCTTTTATGTGGAAGGAAGGTATTCTTGGTTCAGGTTTATAGGGCTGACAAGAGGAACAGAAAAAAAAAGGAAATATAGGGATAGTTCTCTGGAATGGTATTGGCAGAAGAATTAACTACACAGAGTAACACATCCATGGACAAGCTGAAGACCATGAAGCCTTCTCAGAAACGAAAATCAGTTTAAACTGAATTCCACAGGGATATATCACTTAAAGGAAGTCAAACCAAACTGAGAACAATTGATAGTCTCATCAGGAAATAGAAAGCCTGATTCTAAGATGCTAGTAATAAAAACAGAAGGTCTGTTTCTGAGACTGAGTCACAGAAACTGGTGGACACCTAGTGCAATTTATGCAAGATCAGCTGGTGCTGAAAGGCCTTTACCAAATATAGTCTAAGCAGGGTAAAATACAGTAATATAACTTCCCAGTTCCAGGCTTTAGTAGGTCCTTTTCAAGAGCTTTGCAAATTTTTCTGGTAAGAGAAAAAAGCACCAAAATTAACAGCAGTAACTAGTCCCCGTTTTGCAAAGCTGTGAAAACTCCAAGTTGTCATTAAAGTTGCTTGAACTTGAAATGTTTTTAATCAAAAGTTGCACATGGAGTTGGCTGTTAGCTGAAATGATTCTTTTTCTTCTTTCCACAGATCTCGAGCAGTATAAATTTGTTGACAGTGAATTGATAAATTGCACATTTTTTCACGTCAGGACAGGATGCCAGATTTCTTTTGATGATGACTACAGTGCCTACTGGATCTACTTTGTTAATTTCCTGGGAACTTTGGCAGTGTTACCAGGAAATATTGTGTCTGCTCTCCTGATGGATAGAATAGGACGATTAACGATGCTAGGTAGGGGCTTCACTTTGGTACAGGGAATGTCAAAATTAACACATCTTCTTTTCAAGGAATTTGGCTCAGAGAAATGAAAATCATTCTTTCTGCAGATATGTTATTTATGTGGCATCATAAGTACAGTTTTTAAAAGCCCCCAGTTTAGAAAATCTAGGGGTAAAAGGGATCTGTATCCACCTCTACTTGCTCTTCCACACAGATATTACCAGACCATAACCTAGGCATTTAAAATGAGATTTTGGGGACTGATGACCATTGGTTTACCTCTGCTCCAGCTGAAAGAAAAGCAAGGTTTGCACAGGTGACCCTCAGCTAGTGGAGCAGCTCCTGGAAAGTACCAGCTCTTTTCTATTTTGCATAGGAACACTGTTGAAATGTATCTCCTGTGGATTGTCTACAATGAGAAATCTGTTTTCAATTTACTTAAATAACTATGTGGTAGTTAATTGTCTTAATTTTCTAAGACAATATCTCTATAAATACAATAAAATAAATACAATGGTTTTATTATATGAACAGGTATTGTGTAATTGCAAAATATGATGAACAAAAACCTGTGGGGGTAGTTTTTCTCAGGCAACTTGTTTCAGGATTTCAAAGAGGCTTCTAGCTTAATACTTTGTGATGTATTCTGATACTTGAGGAGTGATATTTTTTCCTGTGACCTCCTTCCTTCAACATTTATCTTTGTCTCTGGCCTTACCAGTAGAGGAGGTCTCTTGGGTTTTTAACTCAAATATTTGGGTCACGGTGTGCATAGAAATATTAAACAAAAAAAAAGGTTATTCTTTAAATACAACTCCACTACAAGATTTGTTTCGCCTGTCTTGTACCTAGGTGGTTCTATGGTTCTTTCTGGCATCAGCTGTTTTTTCCTGTGGTTTGGGACCAGTGAATCCATGATGATAGGTATGCTGTGCCTCTACAACGGCCTCACCATCTCAGCATGGAACTCCCTAGATGTCATTACTGTGGAGCTGTATCCTACAGACAGGAGGTATGTGCAGATACCCTAACCTTACTGATGCTATGCACTAGTAGAAATGGCAAATAGAAATTATTTTGGATGAGCCTTACAGAGATAGTGATGTTTCAAGAGGACTGAATGAATAATCTGTGTTGAATGAAAAGCAAAGGGAAACAATGAGGGGGTTTTGAGCAATTTATTTGGTATGTTTTTTGCATCAAATATCACCTAATTGGGAAAATACCATAAATGTAGTTTTATTTGAAAACAGAAGGTCTAACAGCTACTCTGATTTAAAACACAGATGATGAGTAGTATTTCTGAAAATAAAAATCTTTCATTTTCCTGTAGTTTAATTTTATATGAAGGCAGTAGTTGGTCCAAACCAGTAATACTGCTGCATTTGTCTGTTGACAGTGGAATGGTGGGAATCATGATAAAAATCACTGTCTGAACCACTCTGAGCTGCTAATCAGTCTGCCATGAATTTGTACCCAGGACCACTAAGAGTGAATATTAAGTGGGTAAAAATAATCTTGGGCACTGCTCTTGACTCTTCAGGGCTCTTGCAGGAAATCTCAGGACAATTTTCAAACCCTAAATTGCTGCTAGATGACATGGGTTGAGTTTTTTTCAGATACAGGACACTTTTTAATCCTGACCTTATATCATTTAATGGAGTGAAGAAAGAACTGTGGAGTCATATTCTGTTGTATGGAGAGTGTAAAAATGCACTGTCTTGAATAGCCTTGAATAATTCTCCCCTCTCAAATCCTTCCAAAAATTATGTAAAATTGTCCAAATTACTAACAAAGGACATTGTGTCCTTTCTCCTCTTGCAGTGCTAATTGTGACATCATTCACTGGATGTTTGAACTGCAGTGAAAAATATTTCCAGTTTATAAATGCATGATGCCTTGCTGGCAAGTGTAATTTTTTGGAAAGGAGTTCCACTGTCTTTAGTGTTGCCCATGAAGAGATATAGAAAAGTGTAGACTTACTTCTCTGTTTTCTTTTCATTGTCATTTTAAGACAATATGCTTCTTCAAACAAGAAATTGATGTCCACAGCTGTAATTATGTAGAATAACAACACCAGGCTATTTTTGAATCCCGAGCACTAAGCTTTAATATTAAGTGCTAGTATTTTTGTTACACCTCTGGAAATAACTCTTCTGGCAAGAATTCTTCCACCATCCAAGAACTATGATATAACTCTAATAAATATCCTGTAGAAATCCTTACCATCTTTTGGGTATTCCTGAATGTAACAGCCACATATGTTTTCCTGAAATGAAGTAAAGAAAAATAATTGGAAAAGTCATTGGTGTTAATGGAAAAAAAAGATTACTAGGAATGATAAAAAGAATGTAACTGATGCTTATCTGTATATATCTATACAGATGTTAAGGTATCTGTAGTTGTAGCTAATGGTCGTTTTTAATAGTTTCTGCTAGCTTTGGGATTATAGCAATTTCTTACTCATCTTTTCTCTATTTAAAAATCTTTTGTATGCAGTAATAACTCTCTGGAAATAGAAACTTAATTGAAGCTGAGTTGCTTTTTACAAAAATCAGAAAAAAACTTGTCTCTTTGTATTATCAGTACAAAAAGGCTGATGGCTCTTTTAATCTACCTATGTCTGAAAAGACAGTGGTAACATATGCTGTAGATAAGGCATTCTCGCAGAAGTTCTGATAGTGATGGAACCATGACTGTTAGTTTTTTTCCACCTTCCTTATAAGTAAACAACCAATATGAGACTTTTTTCTTTTTAGACTGGAGCAAAGCTACTTCTTGTTTTGTAGAACTTTTTGAAAAGTAATACCTTCAGGGACTCAAATAACTTGCTTAGGAGAATTTTTGTCCAATAATTTTTTTTAATCCAGACTAGCTGCAGTTTAACAACCAGCATTGCTCACCTCTGATACTCCTGGGTTTCCTTCTAAGACTCCTGTGATCTCCATAAACAGGCACAGCTTATTGAGAATTTCCAGCTTCTCCAAGTAACTGTAGGGCTGAACAACCTTTCTCAGTATATGTGGAACACAAATCTTCCTGATCAGGTTTTTCACATGAAATCCTTAGTACTCTCTTAAAAGAGTACTAAGAGATGATGCTCCTCTTTGCTACAAAGCTGCATCCAGAGTGAATCTGAAACTGGCTTCCACATTCTCCTGTAAAGGGAATCTGGGCCCAAAGTCCTTGCTCACTCCGTCCATGTTTAATACTATTTTCTTACAGTCTATCAGTGAAATGACCAGAAATGTGAAACAAAGGGTAGCTGGAGGTTGGGCTCAAGGAAAGGTGGGTGGAAGGAGGCCAGTTCATGCTAACATGAGGCTGGACTGGGTAGCCCCTGGGTTTCTGTCTTCTAGATGATACATATGAAGTAATGAATAATATTTTGATAATATAGTACCATGTTTTTAACTTTTCAATACACAGGTTTTAAAATATGCTCATGATAGCTAGATACGAGCTAATGATTTCCAATAAGCAAGTAAATTAATACAACTCAAGAATGTAAAGAACTTGTATTTTCTCTTGTCTTTTACCTTATCTTCTCAATGGACTTTGCTATTCATCAGCAGAGGAAGTCTGTAGACTGGAGTGTGTGACACCAAAATTTCCAGTCACTGAACATTTTAGAAGAAAGGATGGGCTGAAAGTGTCAGTTCAATACAGCTAGGGGTGCCTACCACTCCAGCAACACACACCTGAAGGTGCTAAGCTGAGTACCTAGAGAATATGAAATGTGTGCTAAACACCATTTTGTTAGCTTTATGTGACTTGCTTGCATCATATGCAAATTCTGCAACAGGGGTAGGGATTTTATCCTTTCTTCTGACAGCACTCCACTGTTTTAACCATGAAACAGTTTTCTCATGTTGCAGTCCCCAGTCTTACTCAGAGTGCATCATCCAACCTCTGCAGCAGATAAGTTTTCTTTGCTATGTCTATATTTTACCCTCAAGCCCTCTTTGTTCTCTGCACTGGCAGAGTGATGCTGAAAAACAATATTGTGTGATGAGGTAATTAGGGCTTGTGTCATAATGTGTGTGCCCAAGGGGCCTGCAATAACACTGCACAGTTTCTCAGCTCTGCCTCTAACATAAATATGGGTGGAAGAAAGCTTAAGTTCTCTGAAGAAGGGGCATTAGGACATTTTTTATTACTTTAAAATGCAATTTTTACTTTCACATAAAAGGTAAGTGTCTTCTTGTGAACTTGGGAAGCACCAGAATTATAAGCCAAGATTCTCATCATGGAGATGGTACAACAAATAACTAAAGCCTAAATGGAAAGTAGAGCAGAAATAGATCATCTCCCACATAGAGAATAAATGAGATTGCATCAGAAAACCAACAATTCATCATTTTACTATGGCTGCCATAGATCTGGGTTTGAATCTTGTCCAGGAATACTTAGAATTTAAGGTGAACTATAAAATTAAGTCATCCTGTTTTGCCTGTTTTTAATGCCTGTGAAGAAATGTTCCTAAGGGTTTGGACATAAATTAAGAAGTAAGTCTCCTATCTTCAGTTCATGATATTTAATTTTTTCACTTCTTTTTGAACCCTCAGGACTTATGCTCAGAGCAATAAATACTATTCTCACAGTGTCTTATGTCCAAGTTTGTACTGGAGTGGATGTGGGAAGAGAAACTTTCTATTCTTTTGAGTCATAATAGCAGTAATTGACTTACAGCAGATTTCCTGACAGCTATTTTCTACTCTCATCCTGTGAATATAATTCAACTGCATTTTGCTGAAATGTTAAGGTTTTTAAGGCATAACCTGCCACACCTATGCCTTTTGCAATAGTCCAAGGAAGGAAAACAAATTCTGTGATTTCACTTGCACACTAAGCACTATAATTGATCAAGCCATGATATGTATTTCTGTCCTAAATTTTTAAGAAAATAAAAAATGCCCGAATATTTTAAAAATATCTATGGACATCAGAAAATTGTCCATAGAAAATTTGGAAACTCTGTTTTAATGTTTTACATAATATCAATTCTAACAAAATTTTGATGTAACTTCATGTTTTCAGTAGCTCTGTCAAGAAAGATAACAAATATTTGTGCTGCACATTTAGTAGCACTCTGCTGCAGCACAATGAAGTTTTTAGATATTTTATCAGCATTGGAAAAGTGGAACTGAAGTATTTTATGTAGGAATACAAGCACCTGGCCTAAGAAGGAACATATGTGGCAATCAGGAAACAAGCTCTTTTAATCTAAAGGCTTGGATAATCCCTCTATTTTTAACTGTTTGGACTCTTGCCATTTTTGTGTGGACCTTGGATGAAAGGAAGCTAAGCATTTTTCTTTGTCACAGCTTTCTCAGCAGCAGAAGTAAAATGCATCAGGGAAAGTTCCTTTTCAGTAACATCCAGCTTTCTCTTCATCCTGACATTTTTATAAAAGATACTCACACTTTTTCTCCTATCAATACTGAAATCTCTGTCTGGGTGGGTTTTTTTAAGACAATCCCAAATGGATTAACCAGCATTTTCTTACTGATGTGCCTGAAAGACTTAAGTGAACTCTCTAACTGGACAAAGGATTCTTGCTACTTACGGCTGGTCTCCCTTGACCAGTAATAAGGATTACCCGTGAAGTCAACACGACATTTTTGTGCACATGTTTGTTCAATAATTGTTCAACACAAAGAAAACTGGTGTGTGTATAGATGGCCCTATTCCCTTGGAATTTTTCACCTAATTTGTTCATGGTGCTAAGATGATACATCACATAACTTTGATCATTTGCTGCCAATCTTGAACTTTCTTCAAACGCTGTGGCAGAGACTGTAATAATGTTGCAACAGACTGTAGTCATATGCATGTGTAATTTGCAGCATATTTATTTCCTGGCTATTTTTATTACCCTGGATGCGGGAGAATTAATTATAAAAGCATGAATTAATACAGATTTTAAAGGGTTTGAATCAGAAACACTGATCTAAGAAGAATGTTTAAAAAAAAATCAGTCTGAATTTGCTACCCCTAGAGTTCCATAATGGTTTGAACATCTTGTTTTCACTATAAGTACAAACACATTCAAACACAGTATTAAAATTGAAGGGTGTGAAGGTATAAGAATAAACAGTGAAAATGCTTTTCAGGTACAGGTCGTACCAACAATTTACATAAGCCTGATAAAATCTTATTGTTCATGACAATTATGTGCTTGTTTTAGGGAAAAGGAGATGCCTGAAATCCACTTAAAGATTAAAAGATTGAACTTCTTCTGGGTTGTTCATTTTTTAATTATTAGGATAGTTAAGGACAATAAAATGAGCTTATTTTTTCTTACTTTTATGCGTTTATAATTTGATAACAGTAATGGGATTAGACTAACAAAAATACCTTAAGTCCATTTTACAAACAGAACTAGTTTTTCTGTGAAAAAAAACCTTTAATTTTGTTATGACAGAAGAGTATAGTATGTATTACAAAATTACTTTAAAACTCAATAAAGTAATGTTGGGTATATCAATAATATATCTAAAGAACAGTGGCATCTGTAGAGACAAGAACATGAAAAGAAATGGTTCAAATTGCACAGAAAATTTTATTCAGACCACTGTCATAACTAGTTGATATAAGCAGCTAACATCTGTGAAACAACTTACCTTTATAAGGTAGTATAAAAAACCACTAAATATAAGTAAAACATCCCCATATGTTATGTACTATTGCTTTTCCAAAGATTTCCTGCCTATATCTATCCAAATTTGTTTTAGCTGGATATATGTATTCTTTGGGGAGTTCTGGTATCTCTGAATATTCTGAGGCTGTTGATGACTAGGTGTCTAGTTTCTCTATGGGTTCTTTCTCTGTTACTGTTATTCAGAGTTAAGTTTGATTTTACATCAGCATTGGCAAGCAAGAAAATCATATTTATGTGCAGACTCTGATCACAACCAGTCACCACTATAATTTTAGAAGTATTTTCTGTGCATAAATGGGGCTGACATTAGAACCACTCTGACTCTTTTCCTTTCCTTCTTCCCTTGAGCTCTTCAGAATACCTGAAATCTCTTGTTATCCTATCACATGAAATAGGTTTTCCAGCCTAGGTGTGTTGTCTTTAACCTCTTTCTACCTGCTGGCAATACAGTCTTTTTTAACACAGTCCTTTCCTCTTCAAGAACCTCCTGCCTTCCTGGATGCTTTGTGCAGCTCTTCACAAAGGACCTTGACAGACTGGAGATATGGGCAGAGAAGAACCATCTGAAATTTAATAAAGGCAAATGCAAGGTCCTGCACCTCAGGAAGAATAACTAGTGCAGGCTGGGGACAGACCTGCTGGGCTAAGATGACCCTGTCTGAGCTTTGAGGTTGGACCAAGGGACTGACTGTGGCCCCTTTCAACCTTACCCACTCTGTGATTTTGTGAACCCTACAAAATCCATCAGTCTGGAGCTCCTTCCCTCTCAGTAGCTACGCCCCATCCTGGGTCATTTTCCTCCAGGTATTCAGGGCTATACACATCCCTGGAGGACAAATGTTCCCATAGTAGAGCTTTGCTTGTTTTCTCATAGGCTTTGGAAGTTCACCCCAGTAGGATGGCTCTTCTTTGTTTCCTTCCTTCAGTGTATCTCATGCTCCTCCTTCAGACCCATTCCTCCAAACGTTGTGCTTAGAATAGGCATGTTTTAACTTCCCTCTTTCTCCTCTGAGGAAGGAGTTTTCAAGGAGCTGCTGCAAATGTTCCTCTGTCAGAAATTTTCAAAGGCAATTCTTCCCAAAATTCCCTCATCTGCTGCTCTCAGCAATGCCAAATCTCTCTGGCAACCCTCAGGGGTATGGGCTGCTGGAGGGCAGAACATGTCATTTTCAAAATTGTTGGGTCCAGGATGTGCATGCCTAGGTGTCCTATGTATTTTGTAAAAGTACTGCAGGTTCAAATATAGATAAAACAAGTAAATAAGGACTTTGGACATGTAAGAGATATATCTAGGTCTCTTCTACTTGTTTTTTTTCCACAGATTTTTGGGTAGTTTCTACTCTGCCATAGAAATGACCTGACTCTTTCTCTTTAGATACTGCCAATAGTGTCATGCACTATCTGGATGGATGCCACGCTTTACACAAAGAGGAATTGTGCTTACTTCAGACAAAACACTGATTTCTTTGCTAAATATCAGATATTTCAAAGAGATTAAAATACTGCTGGGGAATGCAAGAGACATATTGCCAAACTAATAATAAATAAACGTATAATCACTCAGTAAAAAAAAAAAAGTAATTTGTGTTTTGTTCCAGATTCAGAAAAAATACACAATACACCAAGCTGACATTAGAATACTATCAACTCTTATGAATTTAATTCTATAACATTTTTAATTCTATAACATTTTAGGTAAAGGAACTGACTTTGGTCTGCAACAATGGAAAATAAATATTTAACATAAGGGGGTAAAAATATTTGAAGGTGTATTAAATAGTATGTTACATGTCTTAATTCTGTTCTGCAGACATTCTTTTAACTGATTTAAGAATTTGACAGGAAAGTCACCATTATTTCAAAATGGCACATTCTGAACCTTGTTCAGATTGTGGAGCTGACTTTGTGGGTTAACTAGAGCTATGTTTCTTAGAGCAAACCACAGTATTTTAGAAATATACAAGAAGGATCTAGACCTATTCATCATTCTTTTGATGAAGGGCCCTCCTATATACCAGGACTGGTATAATTCTGAAGCACAGTATCCCAGACAGGGTATGGACAGTGCTGAAAGCCCCTATATCCAGGTCAACTCTCCTAGATTGAAGCTTTTACCTCTCCCCTAGCATACAGCTTGAAAGTATAACACCAAAATGCCCAGCTGATCTACACTGCTGAGATCCAGATTTGCCAAAGAACAGAGGAGGTGAGCCCTGACACTCTGGGCTGTGATCATTTCTCAGCTGATTCAGACAGGGCATCTCTTGTGCCTCTGTGAACACTATATCCTTGCTCTCAGCTGGGGTCAGGTGTTCTTACTTCAAGCTGATTCTCTGGGCTTCTCTTTAGAAGCTCCAGTAGATGCTTTTCAAACTTCCTGGGAATTCAGTCTACATCTGACTATGAGAGTTCTTCCCCTCACAGTTGCTTCAATAGAATAATTAGAGCTCTTTTTAAGTCACTTAGATCACTAGCATTTCTCTTAATTCCTGTTGTTTAGACTAGGACTTTTAATTGCAGTACAAGCAAGAAATATTTTGTCCTGAAAATTAGAGCACCTCCTTCTTGATTTTTTTTTTCACTTTATCCCAGCAAACACAGTGCAAACTCCTTGTAGACCTTCTCTCTTTAATTTCTAAGAGAAGTGTTACAGATTCTACCATTATACAGATATCTTTGTTAGGAAACTTTTGGTAGGGCAAGTTTATTCCTGCACCAATGAATCATTCGCTCATGTCAAAACACAGTTTAAATTATGGCAGTTTGCATAATACATCTATGCAAGAGTTACAAAATAATTAAACTATTTCAGACTACTAAAATCACATCTCTGCAATGCAAGGCTCCACCTGAATTACCAGTGTCATACTTTCTGTTGGTAATCTATTTCCTTTTCCTTTTGTCCAAAGTTTCTCAGATATCTCTTTCACCCAACAGGTTTTTATATACCCTATCTTCCTTACCTCTAAGAGATGAACATTCATTAATATTGGAGGTCTCAATAGCCTTTGAAAAAGCAATGTTTCTACATGTGTATGTTCAATGTTTCAACACCTGTAAGAAAGTCCTCTTTAATTCAGTACCCTAAGATGATCATCCTTTAATTCTGATTAATAATTGTAGCACAGATGACAAAGCAGTTCTTTTTCAGGAGCTTCTTGACACGTCCACTCTCCTAAAGCAGCCATTTAAGTCTTACTGAATTTCCATTTGCAAGTCCCATATTGAGTTCTAGAAGTGCCAACTCACCTGTTCAGTCATTCATTTCACATTTTGATCTCTGAGGCAGAAGAATGAGTTGCCTCAATGAAATACTGTAGCAGCTGATCTTTAATTTCTCATTTTAATTAAGAGCACAGAATATGAGGACAGAATCCTTACTGGCATAAATTTTGCTTAAGATATTGGAGCTGTGCTGATTTACTTGCACTGATTATGTGTCTCAAAAGTGTTACTCTTTCACCTGTATTTTAACTTTCTTCTGTTTTCTCTTCTAGGGCAACAGGATTTGGCTTTTTGAATGCACTATGCAAAGCTGCAGCTGTACTTGGAAACCTAATATTTGGTTCCCTTGTTGGTATCACCAAAGCAATCCCTATTCTCCTTGCTTCTACTGTTCTAGTATGTGGAGGTCTGGTGGGACTTCGGCTTCCTGATACAAGAACCCAGGTGTTGATGTAACTGGAAAAAACATTCACTATTTATTTCCTTCTTTGTACAAATGTCTGATGGTGCAAAGGCTTCAGATTCTCAACACACAGTAGAGTGCTCAAATGTCAGAAATCAAACTCAAAAGACACTTTGGAGTAGCAGAGATTTAGCAATCTCTGCATGGAAGTTTTAAATTTCACTTTTGTTTGCTTGCATTCCTTGCTCTTCAAACCTATCTCACTTCAAAGTGCAAAGCTACCTCTTAAAACAGTTTTGGTGACATATCCAGGAAGGTGAAAACCATACTGATAATTAGATTTTTAAACTGTAAGTAGCCAAATTGTTTCAAAACCACGTGCTAAATTTGGCCATGGCATTGTGAGCTTTAGTTACAGTGCAGACATGCAAGGCAATTACTCAGCAGTATTGATGCAGGGAATGTTAATGTATCAATGCATGCAGCATTTTTCAGGAAACCCAACTGATTGCATCAGTACTGGGAACAGTGACTTTCTGCAGCCGTGCTGAGGTGGTTAAATCTTGTGGCAGTGACTCTTTCTTGGGAAACATTTTTAGGCAGATTCAATCTCAGTAAAGATTACCAACTACACCCCATACTGGCTGAGGAGAAGGCAACAGCTACTGCAGGGAATTTAAAAGTCCATACATAGGTATGCAGCAGAGAGAATAACAAAATTAACATTTTCACTTTTTGCTGCTGATGCTCCAGAAAAATTCTGTTTTATACTCACTTGTGGCATCTGGAATGTTTTTTCATTTCAAAACAGTGAATGTGTCTTATTCCAGGAATGAATGAATGCAAATAGTTTTGCTGTTGTTAATACGAATAAAGGAAGAATCAGGCCATTGAACTATATCATAAGGAAGATACTTTCAGAGGTTTATTTGGAATTTATATACACAAAGACCTTAATTTTTTCATCATTTCTTAATAAAACCATTTTCTTGGCTAATTTTTAGTAGTTCCAGAAATGTTCTGATCACTTAATATTTTCAAATGTCTCTTTGAAAAGACACTAAGAAATAAGCCATGGCAAGGCTGCAGGGAATGGTAATGTTTCTATTACACCAAGAGCATAGATGGAAAGCAAATGGTAGTAAATACATTCCTTCTATGCTGTGGGCTGTTCTGATTACTGGAAAATTCCTCATCAGTCTTAATGCTATGCAAAAAGTTATGGGATCTCTTTAAAATATTAGCATTTCAAATTTAATACAGATACATTTATAAAATTATCAAAGAAAAGAGGCAGATCCTCTGATGACAGAAATTGGCATTGCTTCCAGTGGAGCTAAGACAGCTTGCATCAGCTGATTAACTATCTGCAGTTTCAAGTGTCAAATAACAAATTTGCTATAAAACATATGGAAAGTTTTATTCAGTTTCATTTTTCTAATTATGTCTGACAGTATTTTTTAGGTGGATGAATCATTGTCAAGGAACTAAGCTTTCTAATAAGGTCATCATATGGTAAGGTAGAGTTTTTAAATTGATTTTTCTCTTGCTCTTAGATGTGAACTTGGAACTGGGTAGTAATATCTGACACTACAGTCTTTATCAGTCATCATCTTTGTCATATTAAAAGAATCAGTAAATGTCTATGTAAGGAGATCATTCAACACATTTATACTTCACTGTTTAATCTTCTGATTCTGGAAGTGACATTTTCAGTTACTAACAAATGCCTCTGCTACACATGGTAGCACAAAAAATGTTAGCCCAAGATGTTGTTTTCTCCTATGAAATGAGAAAATTGGCAGAATTAAAAGAGCATGAGTATGGAAAACTAGGGGACATTATTTTGATGCTGATAATTTAAATATGCTATAGTAAGAAAATAAAAGTTTAGGAAGTGTGTTTATTTTGAAGTGCTAAGATGAAGACATTTGAGATGAAATATTTTATGTGTAAATCTGACTTAGACGTCTCTTAAATTTCTAAACTATACTAATAAATGAGGGAAAATTATTTTTCCCTGAGTTCTAAAACGAAATTCTGGCCTTAGTTTTGCATCTGTGGCTTTTGTCCATTAGCCACAGCCTTAATATTACTTTAAGGCTGTTTTCTATAATTAATAATATATTTGAGCCCTTTTTCTCTGTGCAATTCATTAGTAGCACATGTTCAACTTCTTGCACGTACTGCACAAGTTATTTTGAAATCTGAAGCCTCTGTACATATTTGGAGTAAACATCAACAACAATGGTAAAAAATTGCTTTGTGTTGCTATGCACTGTCCTCTTGCAGTAGTATATTTGTCCATCTCTGCATGTAATTGCCATAATAGTCAGATACAGCACTTCACACCTTCTGACCAGCTTGAAGGAAATGGGTCACAGAAAAATAATATTCAGCTTTTGCGGGCTATGATTCAAGTTTAACACCCTCAAATCTCATTACAGGTAAAATTATCTTGATTTCGGTGTTGGTTTTACCATAAATCCTGGCTATATCATAGGTCTGTGATTAAGTCTGGATGAAGTGGAATGTAGCAACAACAGGAATGAGCAGAGATTTTTAGAAACAGACACTGCATTGTCCAGAATTAAAATGTTCTAAGGTAGAAAAAGGAATAGCAGGTAGGAATTGGGAGAATAAGTAAATCAAAGAGCTGAACAAAGAAAAAACCCAAGAATAATTCTAACATATGAAACAAAGCCTAAAGTTAGAATTTTCCTAGATGGTAAGCTAGCTGGTGCAGCAGATTTGAGCTAGTGCGAAAGCCAGCATCAAAGCTGTTTGAATAATCAATAATTTTTGCTTGAGTGCAGTAAAGATTTATTTCATAAAGACAAAAAAGTGAACGCAATTTCATGCTATAAATAACTTGGTGAGATAGGTGAAATCCACAGACTGGAATACAAATCTGTGGAGATCTGAACACAAATGTTACTCACATTAAAAGCAAAAGTAATTTGACTGGTCTTCAGCAAATCTGTCTTTTCTTGCAGCCTCCAAAGCAATCACGGGTAATAAATATTGAACAGAAGGATCTGCACTTCCTTTCTATGTCTATTTGCTTATATGTCACACAAAGAATCACTTAGGGGCACAGCTAGATTCCTAATACACTAGAGAGAAGCAAGCTTAATAGCATTTGTGTATTACAGTTATAAAACATATGTAATCAAAACTGCTTATTTGTCTGTTTTAGTCACAAAACTGACTGCTAACTGGAAATCCCTGTCAGTCTAAATTAGTATATAACATCTAGGAATTTTCTGTGTAGCTGAAAATCTCACCCCAACAGCAGCAATGACAAAAAGCACAATGGTTCCTGAAAACACACCAGACTCACAACATTTAGAACACTGTTAACCATGACAGTCAACTATTCTGGAATTTGGAAACTGTCCACAAAAGAAACCACACGTTTTCATTTTTTGGCAAGGACATTTTATTTGAATTTGTTTTACTACTTACAGGCTATCTAATAGTAGGACTTGACTTAGCAGACTCTAATTTCTTGAAAGCATCTTATTTATCATGTTAGTACACTTTGACCAGCTTGGTTATCTCCATGCTAACACCCTGTTGCTTGGAAGCATGAGCTACAACATTTGGCAACCATTGCATTGGTTGTTGAGTACAGAAGGCTCCTAGAAAGGGAAGTAGGAAAAGGTGTTCATGGTGGAGCACTGAACAGGATTGGTAATAAAATATGTAGTGGGAAACCTTCTTCCTCTGTGCTTAATTTTAACTCTGTTCCTTTACAGAGTTGTGTACTACAAAAGTGGGGCAATGATGAAAAAGAGTTAGCCCTCCTTCCTGATGGCTCCAGTAGTTCTACTCCTCCTTTTTCATTTTGGGAGTATGGGTTAACCCTAACTCAAGCTCTGCTTGCTTTCTCCTCCTGCCATTCCATTCATTCCATCCCAAATTACTTTTCTTGCTAGGAGACCAGCCTTAAGAAAGTCAAAACTCTCTTACCTGCTTCTGGCTTCCCAGTAACATTCAGTAAGAAATTTTGTTACGTGTCTTTTGCATTTTGGTTATAACTTTTTAAAACAATATGGAAAGCAGCCTTAGAAGTCCTTCTGTGTATGAATCTCACCTTTTGAGACAGCCAGACTTCTTGTTTTCCTACCTATCAAGAAGGCTGACCTAATACAAGGAGAAGTGTCCTCTCAGAATGGGCCCTGTTGACCTCCTGATTTGAGGGAATCTTCTTGCCTGTGCACCTAGCTCAGCTTCATTTGGAGGAAATTGTATTCTGAATTCTTTTTTCTTTTTCTGTGACCTTACCTTTGTGCAACTGCTCTTGAGGCACAACTGCAGATACCAATTCTCAGCAAAGTAATATAGTCCTCACAGCCTCTGTGTGCTAGGCTTTATCTCTCTTCCCCATCCTGAGTTTTAAATTACTCTTCATTAGTCAGAGAAAGATGTTTACATGCAGTCGCACCTCTTTACCTAAACAAGATGATATCATGCTAATACAACCTACAAGCCATGTTTCCTGTTTAATAACCTGGAAATGCAATTGAAATTTCAATCACAGCATTAAAAAATGAATCCTTGCACTCAGGGGGTCAAAGACACAAGAAGTGAAAACAGAAATGCTCCACTTCCTCTGGTGTTTTGAAAGAAAACACATGTTCAGTAATCATATTCCAGAAGAAAACACATCTGAGAGACTGCTTTTCTGTATTTCCTGCCTTCTTGTTCATTAAACTTACTGTAAAATATTAGGTATGTGCCTGCGTTAGTACTTTCAAATGCTGCTAGTTGAGAAAACACAGCATGAAAATACAGACTTTTGCTTGTACTTTCAAGGTAAGACGTGGTTCAGGCAATGATGTGGAATTAGAAGACATGTTAGCCAGAAAATCTGGAACTCAGTTCAAAACTTGAATTAAATGGAAAGCATCAACTTATAATGCTGCTTGCAGATCTCACTTACCTTCATTTAACCTCACATAGTCTACAACAAGTCCGTGTGCTGCTATCAGCCTCATTTGCTTTCTTCTAATAATTTCAGAAGTACTGCAAAATATATTTGGATTCACTATCATTAGCTGCCTTTTTTTTTTTTTTTTTTTGGTAGAGGTAAATTTCCTATTTGTTCCTGAAAAGAAGGAAGATTCCTTCAAAATTTAGCCCCACTCTAGCTGTATAAGATTGTTATATAGAATTTCATTCACATTCAGGACCTGTTTTTTCATGAAGTGACTTACTATGTAAAAAGCAGAAAAAAAGATCAATTGGCCCTGATTTATTTACTTTTCTTATTAAACATTTTGTTGAATTATGTACAAAGATGCTGGCCTGTAATATGGAATTCTGGGCCTTTGAATACATCCTGTGGAACTCAAAATGAACAAAGCAGCAATTTTCAGCACTCTCCTCCCACAGCATACACATGAGTTATGTTTAATAGTACCAAAACACTTAGGGAAAGGTACAGTGCTTTCTAGGGTAAACAACCTATTCTCTTTGACAAAGGTCTAGAACATACTGCTCACTTCAGTCCGATAACCAAAGATTGGAGATTACCTAACAACAGAAGTATTTGGGTGAGGATGACCTGACATGAAAGTATTGTTCTTTCCACCCAGGGTACTCATGAATACACATATTAATGCCACATAACCAAGATGATTTGTAGAGTCCTTGCCCCTACTCCGGCCATCAACACATTTGAGCTGTAGCCAGACACATCAGTCCACAAGTGAGAGAGAAAGTGAGAGAGAAAAAGAGCTGGCAGGCACTTTCAGCACTCTTTCCACAGCTAGCCACCTAAGATCATTTCTCTTGGATCCTAAGGATCTGGTTTTTTGCTTAGCTTTCTGCTTTCTCATTTTGGACATCTACCACTTTCAGTGGTTCAGTTTTCACCAGTAGTTGTGACCAAGCAAGCTGAAATTGCTTTAATACTAAAAGGCAGCACTCTCAGCTCATTGCAAGTAGAGTACTCTGCAAGAGTCCAGTGTCATATGTGTTGTTCCAGTTTCATTTCTTGTCAAGCACTAGAGTTGTCAGCTAGCACTTCTCTTGTACAATTCTGCATGTATTCTTATCTATAAAACATGTCTTCTCTCCTCTTAATGTCTGCCTTGTATGGCCATATGTATGCCCATCCCCCACTGGCTATGTGATAAAAATATTTTGTGAATCTTACATGGGTCTGACTTACCCAGTCACAAGCTGATCCTTCAGAAGAAGGTGGGAAAAATGATGAAATAGAATCAAATTAAATGCAAACAATGAAGAGTTATAGTTCAAGACTATAGGCTTCAATTATTTTTATTTTTTCAGATGTTTTCTTCAGATCCTAGCCTAAAGCTATATAATATTGTATATTGTAAAGAAGTAGTACACAGTTGGAAGTGAACACATATGTAGACATATGTGGGTGAGTGCACACACATATGGACACACTCACCTCTACAACACAGGCGAATGTTAAACTCACAAACCATGTTCTCATTTCTTTCTCCATGACAGTGTTACTTCCTTTATTGTGCATTGTGCTCTGAACACAAATGACATCCTGCTCCATTTCTTGTGCAGAAACCTTTACTTGCTCACGTGCAAAATCGTTGGGATGCCAACAGTCATCTCAACTGGCCATTAGCTTCCAGTCATTGGAAGGGGATTCCTAAAATGGTCTGAAAAATGAGCTTTGACTTAGCTGTTGCCTTCCCCTGCCTGCCCAACCCGCCCTTCTGCCCCATCACACTGTGCCAAACAGCCAAACAGCACATCATGCAAAGACACTGGTGTTCCAGTGACCAGGAGACACATCAGTCTCAGATATATAAACTCCTAAAAGCTATGAATTTTGTCTTATTCAACCAAAAGGCCTTCAAAATGGTCCATGGGGATATCAACATGCTAACTTCTGTGTAATGTATGAGAAAATGTCTGTGATTTTCTGTATTGTATGTTTTTCTTTGTTTCTGCATATATGGCTGCTGTTGTTCTAGTGATGTGGTTAAAGAATTATTTGCTACTGTTCTTATCAGAAATTTTTGACCAGCCTGAAACAGAGCCATTGCCGGGGTGTTTTTCAATTAATGATTAACACCCATGAAGATCTTCTACAGTAATTCATGCCATATAAAGTCATGGATACTCTAAATCAAGCCAGTCCTGGGTGAAAATATCAGCACATACACACAGACCAGTGACACTGGAAAGAGCTCTTCCAAAAGCTCTGGCATCTGCTACATTTCTTCTTTGCGCTTTTCAGGATGTTCCCCCTTTGCAGTTCTTCCTCTAGTAGGGTATATGCACTCATGCTACAGAAGTAAGAAAGCAGAAGAAAGGGCATATTCCTTTCACAGGAAGGAATGTATATTTGCTGTAGGAAAGCCAGCTCTATAATAAGATTAAAACAAACAAACCTCGGACCAACCCAAGCAGCTTGCTATTCTTTTTTTCCCTCTGTCTCTTATGAGTTGATAAACTAAATACCAGTGCATACCAAACCTTTAGGAGCAGGCTAAGAAAGGGTAGCAAGACTTACATGATAGTTGTTTTGGAAAGGAGGGGATCTTTCCCAGAGGAAAACATATGCGGTGAGTGAAACCACAGCATATAGTTTCTACTTGTGATCACCAGCAGGCAGTTTTAAGTAGAAAATTGTCATTTAAATCTATAGCAGTAGTAGATGAAACTACTTTTTAAACAGAAATGTGTAAATATAGATTAAAATCAATGTCTTGGAAGAAAAAGGAGAATATTTGAAGAGCTACTTAAAAACCGCAACCTCCCATCATCTCTTTCGGGCAAAATTTTTAGTGCTTTCCTGTTTCTTCCTGCTACCAATCATCCTAATATGGTGACTGATTCCTTTTGTGCCTCACTAATGAGATGAAAGGCTATATTGACATTTGCAACAAAAATTGAGAGCAGGCTTGAAATTAGCACTGTACAAAAGCTAGCTCATTTATAAAAAATTAAAAAATGCCCCAAGCTGCTGGTGTCTGCCTGCATTCATTGTCTTCCAAGTGGTTTAGGATCCTACAAAGTGTTACGTGAGAGAAGATTTGTATGTGTTATTTGATCCCTGTTTAAATCAGTGAAGCGATTTTTTTAGCATCAGGATTCCAGCTTTGTCTTTCAAAAATATTAAGTATGTGACTGTGTATATTGCCGTGCTGGAATTGCTTTTGTGAGAGAAATGTGTTTTTTCAGCCCTTTTCTTAAGATAAATTATTTTTCCTATGAATGTAGTGTTTCACAAACATTAAAAGGATTTTAATAGCAATCCTGAAAGCTAAGTGAATTGACTGGCAACTTATTTTAACCATTTTCTACAGAATATTTTATTAGAAACACCAATTAAATTAAAAAATAAAAAAGCTGCATTACCTTCAGCTGTGCAACATTGTGACAACTAAATTGTATGTCATACTGGCCTCAGATATATGTAGAAATATACTGTATAAAATTAGATGGTTTTTTAAGTGGGCAGTTTCCATTGCATTGTTATGGCATATGTGCAGTAGTCAGGTATCCAGGGTGAGGTAAACAATGTAGAGCTCTTGGCCTTCACTGCAAATTATTGGTACTGTAAGACTACCAATTTTCTTAAAACTTGTTAGATTGTTGCTTTCACTGCAATGTATTGGCATTGTCAGGTTACTGATCTTCTTAAAAACCTGTTAGCATTTTCTAATGCTAAGCAACAGAAGGAAAAGATGTATTATTTCCAAGGGCTTTTTGTGGTTATTTTCTGTTCCCAGTTTCTGCTTCTAAACTTCCACTCAGATTTCAAGCTGTTCTGCCAGCCAACTGGCCACACCATTTTTCAAATGGTCTTCAGTGTACAAACACACAGGTATGTTAGTGGGCATATGTTGTCAAGGAAATCATTACCATTTCTGACAATCTCCATTTCTCAATGCAAGGCAACATGTACATATTGTATATACGGGTAATGAGCTACTTTAAAGTTGAATTGCCATTTGAACATGGGAATTTGACTTCAGATCTGCTAATCTGCATCAAGATCTTGGCAATGGTCCTGACCTCTCTGTTTCTTTCTTTCTTAGTTTCCTTTATTGCTGTGTGCACCTGGAAAGCAGGTTACAGTCATCACTAGTGTACATATGTGTTTGCATGTGTGTGCCTTGATAAATTCTCTTTTGGAGTTCTGAATTTTTCATTTCAAGTCCAGCTGGTACAATTGTGAACTCATCTTTCCAGTATCCTCCTCTGTGTCAAATTGCCAGCTTCCAAAATGTTTGACCAAGTGTTTTGATTAAGTCCTCTGAGGAAAGCTGTCTGGATATTTGTGAAAGGGCATGCTCTGTGTAGGATGACTGTGTACAGTATAAATCTATAAAATGTGGAAGTGTTTATAAATTTATCTGCAAAATATTTATCATCTGTGTAACAAATGCAAAGTTATTTAGTGTACATCAGATTAATAAATGGGGATGATTTTTTGCTCTGCTATATTAAAATAAAGATATGTTCTCTGCAATGAATACATACCAGGTGTGATGATAGCCAGAATATTGTTATTCTTTATCCACAAGATATTACACTACCCATTATACAAAAAAAAAAAGTTTATTTTACCTTAATTAGTTCTTTTGCAACAGTTCTCTATGTATCTCATTTTTAGTGCCTGTAACAGAAGTTGAACACATAGTAAAAGTAAACATGGAACAAGTTAATAAATGAGTTTAAGTGACTGTGAAAAAAAGATAGGGTAAAAGTTACTACAGTTATAAGAGACATAGTTCTTCAGTTAACCATCTGGGATTCATATTTTTATGGTACATACCTACACAAAATAGATACCTGGCCTTTCAGTATATAACTGCATTGCAGGAGTATGTTATCAGCTAAAGGGTCTAGTCTAACTCAATGTGAAAAACATACTGCTGCAAAGTATAATGATCCATGAATCTGAAAGGCCAGTGGAAGTTTATGCAATGAACTATGGTTCCCTAAGAACATAGTATTCACAGGAAAAAACTCACCACTAACATCAAACAAACGCATGCTAACAAAAAAAAACCCCAAACCTCCATATACATAAAAAACCAACCCAGAAACCCCCAAAACTGAAGCAGAACTGCAACAATATTAAGTTCATCACATTTGTGCTTTTTGGACATCCAAAAAGCATCAACAGATCAAATGTTGAAGCTTTAAAATAACCAAAAAATTCTGAGTTATTTATATTCTGACATTTCCATGGCTAAATCGGAAACACATTTCCAAATATAGGTTATTTCAAACAGATGATGGACTAAACAAAACACATGAGCCTCTTCAGCTGTGTCATCAACAGGGAAAAGTTAAGCTACATGTGAATTGAAACATTTTTCAGCTCACGCAAGAGCACTGTCTGCAAAACCCTGTTACAAAGGAGACGTATGATTTTGTGACTGTCCTTTAGCAACTAGGTTGTTCTGTGGTACAGTATGGAAAATAACAATCTGTATTTACTAAGGACAACTAACAAGACTCCTAATTCATATCTCAAGTCTCCTTAGATGTACATCCTCATCTACCTGCATTTGAAGGGTACACTTCTCTCATTCTCTAGTGGAGATTTGTCTTCTAGTCTCATTCTGGGAAGAAATACTGTTCTTACCTTCTGCAGTTTTATGCAGATATGCTTCACAGCTCCCTTTCAGAAACATCACGTGCTCTCTAAGGAACCTTCACTGGCAGGGAATCTTGTGTTGGAGAACAACTCTTCTGTTGGAGGACATCGCCCTGCAAAGAAGGATATTTCAGTTGTAGGACAGCATTCCTCCAAATAAATTTTGGAAGCATATATATATAAATATACATATATATATATATACTTTTGGCTCACAAAGCTAAGCCATCAAAATGGTGATACTTAATTCAGAACACTTGGTTTTTGTGTGTCCATTTACATATTTTTTTAAATGAGTGCATAGAGAATAAGGATGTGAATGTTAAGAGGGAGAGTTATTTTGTGGTGTCCAGCACCGTATATCCGTGGGCACAAGTGTTAAAATAGATCACATGTATCCTCCATATGCCTTGCTTTCCACTAGGATGCCAGCTAGGATATGAGACTATGATTTGTATTCAACCCATAGCAATTTTAAAGTTACCCAGGTTATATATTACGTGAGATCAGTATCTAACCCAAACTGCTCCCCAACCAATTTACTCGTCTCTGGAACTTTTTAATAACACTTTACCCTGGTGACAGAGATAAGAAATATTGGCTGAAACTTCTTCATAGGTTTTCCTAAAAATACTAAGCTGAACAGAATATCATACCATTCTGTATATTTTCTGGTGTCACCACACATAAACTTTCACAGTATACAAGTTAATGCACTCTTTCTGCAGATACATTTCACACCATGTTGCTTGTGGTTCTCATGCTGAACCTAACTGATCTGATTAGGACTTCAGTAAAGATTCCAGTACACACAACTATGGCAGACTGAAGTTGTACATACTAAATAGCTTGGGGAAGAAAAAAATGCCTGACTGGGCTACATTGGGAAACGCCCACACTATTCAACTCAGGCAATGTTTCCAGCTGTGAAAATAGAAAGAAAAACCAGTGTCAGCCTTATCACTACTTGAGTAAATTCCACTATCCTTCAAAAAAGCCAGACTGTCACACTTCTAGTCACAGAATGACAAATTGTAAAAGTATTCCTCGAACACACTGTTATGGGCTGAAAAAGGAGGCACTTAAGAATCCTTAGCTACAAGAATGAAGTGTGAAATGCCTGCTGCAAAACTTTAAAATGTTGCTTGGATATCCAGATAATTTGGCCAAATTCTGAGCAAATACAGTCTAGGCTACAGATCTGATCTTTATTCTCCCCCAGACAAATAGCACTTTAATTTAGAAGTTTCATGATAATACAGAGTTCAAATATTGCAGAACAACAGTTTTTGGACAATAATTACAATAGACCTGAAATGTGAATTTCACAACAGCTGTTTTATAATGCATTTAACTTTATTCTGTGCCCACACAGACTGCAGATCACTTAACCCCAGGACTTCCAGGCTGTACGTGACTATAAATAAATACATCCTTTGCTTTGCAGTTAGACTGGGCTCTACAGACACTGGACTGGACTTTTTTTTTTTTTTTTACAAAGAGTAGGAATGAGAAATCAGATAAAACTAAGAGTACCTTCACAAGAGTTCTGGAAGTGAAGCTACCAGTGGACCCACGTATTTGCTACCTCATTTATCTTTGACTGGCTGTCCCTGCACACATGCCCCACGGACTCCTTTGCAAACTCTAGGTTCTGCCTACAAAGATAATTGCAGCATTGGTGTTAGAACCAGGATATCTGAAAGGCATTCCACCTGGCGTGTAGTATTACATACCAGTTAGGGTCTTTTTTCTCATGTTCCTTTCCCATCCAACAAGTCACAGAAATAACTGTTTTGATAGTGTTCACTGTAATTATATGAAAAGTAAGCTCAGGCTGCTTGAGAGTAATTGCCTATCAGCTCAATCCTCAGTATGCAGGAGGAGTTTGACTTTGTCCCTTCAGGCTTCAGCTAAAATCAGAGGGTTTAAAATCTAAATATGGAAAAAGAATGAAAAGAAAAAGAAAAAAAAGTAGTCACAGCTGTAAGCTAATATGCTGATGTAGAACAAAGGAACTCTAAGATGTTGATATGCTTTTGTGTTACAGTGATACTGATATTGCACTGTTAATGTGAACTCTAACTCTGTGTCTTTGGTAGGACTGCCATACTGTGTTTTGTGATATACAGAAACAATATTATTGAAGAATTATTGAAGACCTATATAGAATTATAAAATATACAGAATTAAAATCATTATTATTAAAATCAATTATTGAAGACAGGGATACAGGGTCAAACAGAACCCAGTTCCCAAGGTAAAACTCTGGGCTTTGTGTGCCGAAAGCATATCAGAACTATTGACTGATCATAAATCAAAAGGAAAAAAAACAGGTGGATGAGACCACACACCTGTTTAAGAAGTCATCTGTAATTAACTATGTTACTTTGCATTATTACTGTTACACGAATATTGAAACCAAGGAAAACTACCTGTTCCCGGTGACACAGGAGCTTTCCTCAGTGAGAGCATTAAGACTGACCGTGTTCAGGGACCATATTTTACCATCAGTAACCAGGTTATGGAAAACAAGCTGGTCCACACTGAAACCGTGCAATCGCCGAACTGACCCACAGGTGGAGCAGGAAAAATAACTGATGGAAGGAACGGGAAAGACCTCATTAACAAAGCTCCCGGAGTTCCAGCTGTCACTGCTCAGCAGCAGGCTGAGACCCTTCCCTCGCCCAGGCACACACACCTCGTGAGATGGGTGAGCAATGTCCTTACCCAGGGATTAGTTCATTTCTAACATGGTTTTTGGTGGAAAAAAATCTTGAGCAGAGGCAGCTTTAGGTCTCTCTGCCAGCAGTGCTGCCACAACCCAAAGAGCCAGGATACCAATGCTCCCCAACCTACACAAGGTGCTGATTAACTTTTCACTGCTCATTTTTCACGTGCTCATTTTAGTGTTGCAGACACAACGGATTTGGGATCCGATTATCTGAGGAATACCTGTTTTCCTTTTGGGAAACAATGAAGACTCCTCCAGGAGTGTAATTCAAATGGAAGCCAGTTTGATTTAAATAAGAGGAGGCTGCCGACACTGTGTTCTCTGTGAAGGGTCCTGGATGCTGGGATTAGCTCTCCTGGCCGAGCCTCCTGGAGCCTGAATTTGTCAGTCTTTTAGACACGTTCTTCATTTTTTTACACTAATGTGAATAATGAGGAGCTTTTCAAAAGGCTGGAGTTGGGCCAGTGGAAAAGTGATGGAAATAAGAAGACCAGAATTAATCTAGTGGAAATCCATGGGAGTTCAGGCTGTGCTTTATGTGTGGGGCAACTGTTGGCAGGCAAGAAATAGTTGTAGGGTTGCCTTAGCTGTCACTCAGTATGCTGTAAATGCAAAGCTCCTAATGCTGTGCCTCAAGAGTAAAAAATAAATAAAACATTAATGAGTGAATAATGCATAGACTTTTAGTGGAGTGGAAACATTGCTAAGCACATGCAATCACAAAGAAGCACACAGATGCTGTGTTACAAAACCAAAAAAATGCCCCTCCAAAACCCATAAAAAGCCCCCCCCAAAAGAAACACTGCCACAGGCAGACCACTTATAGCTTGTGGATAACATGTGAGGAAACAATCAAGATCTCAGTTTTGCTACATCCAGCTCAATAAAGAATGCTTTTTTCCTGAATCTATGAGCTGCAGCCGGCCACAGATGTTCCCTGCTTTCAAACAGTTCTGAATTCATTTTTATGGTTATTCATTATGTCTAGACAAGGAGGGTCACTCCACTCCGAAATACTCTGTTAAATGAATAAATATTTATTCCAACAGGCAAATGGAGAAAGCTCTTTTCTGTCAGGGTGCTGGCAGAAATATTTCCACCTCTGTCTTGCTAAACTCATGCCACTTTTGCAGGAACGAGGGCATTTGTCCAAGACATTTTGAACAAATAACTCCTTTTTTTTAGAAAACCTGTTCAAGCAGTGAAACTGGTTTTTTAGGTACCTTGACAGACAAGATTTAACAAAGTCTTGCCCAGATGGGGAAAGCAGAGGGAGCCCTCACCTGATAGGAAAGGGCATATAAAAGCACACCTAAAAAATGCACCTTAAGTAATGTTAGATGCACGACATTTAGGCGATTAGAAGTAGATACAACAAGCTGTGGCATAATCTGGTGTTCCCACTCCACTACTGCTTCTCACTTTCAGCACAGGACACATCACTCCAGCCTCTCTAACACTTAAGCAGCTTTTTGGGAGATGAGCTGGCTCCTGAAAAAGAAAACCACAGCTTTTGGGCAGCAATGAGGAACATTAAGTCAGCTTAGTCCCATGACTGAGATAATGGTGTGACCCTAGACAGCCCTGTGAGCACAACCATGTCAGCATGAGTGGTGTTTCTCCAGTTTGTAACATGCAATCCAGGGCTTGGGAAGAGTCACTGAGGACTCACAATACTGCTTTCTCCAGTGTGTCAGTGTTTGATACAAAAGTCCTTGGATTTGCTATTGCATTGGAAGTCATGAGGTGTTTCTGACAAAAACGCTGGAGGATATACTGCTATTCATACTTTTAGGACTGCATTTGCTAGTTTTCCCTAAAAATGTGAGGTCTAAAAGGGCTATTTTCCTCAGAACAACTGAAGTGTGGGTGCTTAAGCATTTTCTTACTTTGTCAGACGGAGCTTTAAGGCAAACAGCTTGAGGTTTACAAGTGCAGAAAGAAGACAGGTTTCTGACACTGAAGTAATTTCTCTAACCATTTTCTTTCCCAGGTGTCAGTGCTATACAAATACACCCTTTTACACACATTTAATGTAACACTTTACCCTTTAACATGCCTTTTTCTGGTTTTAACATCCACATTTTCCAGTTTCTTTCTCTACAAGTTTGGTCAAAGTTACTCATGTGTTTGTTTCTCCTCCATCCCACAAAGTGTTTCTTTTGCTTTTAAAAAACGAGTTTTCAATTTTATCAAATTAAAATATAATTTGGTTTCTTTTATTTATATTGATGCCCAACAGAGCTCAATCGAGCATATTTTCAACCATCTTTTCTTACCCTAGGAATCATTACAAAATCTGAGGAATGCTTTCCTCTAAATATTGAGGTTTGGTGTTTGGTGTTCAGTCATACACCAGGACAGTTCAGAAGTTAAAATCACTTCCTCAATGGGAAGGAATCATTGCTGCTGAGAGAAAAAGGCACTTTACTCTTTTGTTGTAGGTCTCTATTTAACCTGCCACATTCAGTTCACCATGATATTTTGAATTCATAAAATCTCACATTTCTTTGGGATCCTTTGCCAGACATAGCTCCAGTCTAGCTTGAGCTTAATATACCTTTTATAAATTAAGGTTTCTGCTGTTACCACAGGCCCTCACTTATTGGAAAGGAGGAGCTGAGAAGAGAAGGAGGGAAACAAAGGCTGAGTTGCACCATTTCCTTTCCCCTCCAGGCACACAGGGAGGAGAACAGAGGCAATTGGTATCTCTCACTTGCTTTTTCTGAGCAAGGGAACTTAGTCTCCCCACTGACTCACTCTGTATTTTCTCCAGGATTATGTGATGACTTAATTGTCTACTTACCTCACGATGATAAATAATGCATAAAGAAGAATACTGTGCTGAGGGGGAGGCGGTAACCCAGCACAATTCCCAGAGCTGATCCCTTTCCCTGCAGAGGCAGCTGCTTGCAAGACCCACAACAGACCTTAGAGGCAGCTGTGTTGAGGACACTTCCTGATTTTGTGTTCCCTAACACAGCCTTGAGCGCCTCTTGACCTTTGAGTTGAATTCATAAACACAGCAGTTTTCTCTGCAATATGTGCAAAATCATTAGTCTAGGTTCACCTGGTGCTCCCACTAGTCTCACCACTATCCTTGTCAGCACCACCAGCTCTACCACAATGCCCCTACGTGTCACCATCACTTCAGCCACCTCTGATATCCCGCAGGGCTGAGGGACCCCTCCCACCATCCCGGGGCACTGAGAGTCCTTTCCACTGGTCAGGGTAAGACCTTCAGGGAGCATAAAGGGCAGCAAGACATTTTTTGGTTACGACACACTGCAGTTGGGTCTGCTCAAGCACCGTGTGGCACGTCCAGCTTAAGCTTGTCAGCCCTTAATTAGCTGTGAGAAGGAAACAATTGAAAAGGTCCTTGCGGTAACTGGGAGCCTGCCTGGAGCTAATCTTCTTCCGTATTGTACTGCAGAGATTCAGGCTGACCTGCCCAAGGAGCAGCTTTCCCACTCCCACTTACCAGGGTGATCTCTCCAGCCCAGGCTTTCTCTCCCACAAAAATAAAAAGGGCATGGACTTTCTCTGAAATAACTAATAGGAAAGAACAACAACAACAACAACAACAACAAAACCAAACAAAAAAACCCCACACAAACAACAAAACCCAGCCAAACAAATTAAAAAACCGCACAACAACAAAAAGAAACCAAACAAATCAAAGCCACCAAACAAAACCTTTTTTAAATTACCAAATGCAGTTTTCCTTTCTGTAGGACAAATGCAGCCAGCCAAGGTGTATAATTTAATAATAAATTCAGGTATCATCACAGAAAAAGTGACATTAAAGACTCTGTTTCCAACAAAAAGCCTAGTGTCTCTAATTACCTGCATGTGCTTACGTCACTGCTACATAAGCCACCTAAGAATTTCAAATATCAATATCCTTCACCATATAAAATCCCTCTGTACACAGCAGGACTGTCAGGAAACATGAAGTAGCAGAGGCCTCTGCAGTTTTCTGATCCAAGTACAGGCAATGATACATAGGAAGGGTACATTTTCATTTCCCTCTCTTCTTTCAGTTTATTTCCCTCTTCAGATCTGGAGCTTAGTCCAAAGCTGCTTCTGAACACACAGTTGTTGTATTTAAGTACAGACTATTCATTCCTAGCTGGCTCTCACATTCTGTCCCTACTGGGGCACAGTGTCCCTCACAGGCAGGTGTGGAAGCTGGAGCTGGATTGTGAGTTTGAATGCAGTGGGAAGCATGCTGTCTACAGTACAGTGTCCTTGATAATATGGTGAGGACATTGATCTCAGGCTCCATTAAAGGACCCAGAGTATGAACAGGAAATGTTCACATTCAAACATTTACTCTAGATAGCTGACTACACTGATTTCTTTGGTGCAGGTTTCTCTGTAACATATAGAAGTAAAGTGTTTGTGTATGCTCATGAAAAAGAATGTAGTGTCCATAGCATTAGCTCTGATGTAGGCTGCCGAAAACATGTGCTGGACTTTAAATCATCTAGTGCAGTCAGGTTCCTGTAAGAAAGTGGGAGAATGAAGAGCCTTGCTTCGGGCCTTTCCAGACAATCACAGCTGCAGTAGGACTTTGGAAGGGCAAGGAGGAGGAAGGTGAAGGGAAGAAGGGAAGGTTGTTCCCCACCCCACACAGAGCACCCAGCAGTTTACAGGGGCAGGCTGCAACTTCTCTGCCTGGCCCCTGCCAGAGGTGTTTAAATCTTCATACCACAAACAGCAGATGGAATTCGCCTTTAAACTTGGAAAAGCAGGGATTAACAAACCTAATGCAGAATGTCATGAGCAGGCCTGCATGGCTGCTGCTTGTTACTGCAATATTCTTTTACCTGTCTCAGTTCCCACTGAGAACAGTTGGTTTCTGTCATGCCTGTTGTTCTGCAAGCACAACAGAGGTTACTGCTTGCCAGAAAAACATTCTCACTTCTCCCTGCCCTGGCCTTTCATTGCTTACCCTGGTCTGCCTCCTGCTCTAAGCTGGCACTTCAGAGGCAGCTGTGTGAAAGCAGTAAACCAACTGCTGGTCTAAGAAATAACCCTAAGAGAAAAAAGTCATTTTTCAATCTGGGATGACTAGCTGAGACTACATTTAGTGACAAAAATACTGGTGCCAATCTAGACCAAGGACACCCATGAGCAGGAGGAGGCAGCTGGGGACACATTGCAGGCACAGAGGCTGAGGGACAGGGATGAACATTTTCTCAGCAAAGGTGTCGGTGTACTTGTATGTGACATCATGTCTGTACACACCCTTGTCTTTCCAGCAGGTAAGGGAATGAGAAAACTCACCAGAGACTGGCAATATCACACAGAGACCCTCTGGGGCTTTGGCAGGTTGTTCCTCCAGGGCAGAGACCCCTCTCTCACTCTATCACACCACATCTACACAACCTTCAGACCAGGCCAAGCACTTCTCTGAGAGAAGTGTTGCCATTTGAAACATGATGCAGTTGTGTCAAAATGAAACTTTTCAGGGGGAAAAGGCCCCTTGATTTTAGTCAGAAAAATCTATTTTTAAGAAAACTTTGAAGTATCTTTCTTTGACAGAAGGATAAAAGAGATGGAGAAATTATTCTACAGTACATCCTTGACTTAAGCTGTTTAACAGTGTAAAAGGCTGTAGAAATGGTCATTTAAAACAAATGCAAGATTTTCAATCAACTCTTTAAATTGTGGAAGCAAATTTATTCTTTTCCATGTTGGGTTTGATCACCAACTTTCCTTTATAGGAGAGCAAGGAAGTAAATGGATGTTTGTTTAAAACTGAAGAAAGCATTCAGAAAGCCAAGTGCAGACTGCAGCTCTGCTGGTGCTTGCATCACCCACCTCTGCTGTAAGTCATCCTCCCTGATCTCTGGGGATGGAGGAAAAGGGACAGAGGAAATCAAAAGCACCTCAAGAAAAATAACAGTGTTTCCTCTTAGGTGTTGTTTTTCTCCTCTACCCTGTCAGTTTTTCTTCCTGAATAATCCATACCTTAGTGTACTATGAGGAGGGTCTTTCCCCACCTCAGTGAGCTGTGCCCAGAACAGCCAGGGATGAGCAAAAAGGGAATGAGCAAAGCAAAGTCCTCACAAACAAACTACAGCCATCCTCAAACCTGTGGAAAAACTGCAGAGGAGACTATAGATTCAGCAGTGCTTTATTTTGAAACACAAATGACTGCAATCTTCCAGACAACCTGCCAACACACACTAAGAGTCACCAGGTACCTGTCATTAAACTACAAGCATGCTCAGCTGGGTTGTGTCCCACGGGCAGCCTGTGGCTGTGCACAGATGCCACTTCATCCTGTCTTGCACAAAACTTCATGGTAAGGGCTTAGTGACTGTCGAGAGGATATAGTCCTGCCCTATAACATACCTCCATTTGAGAAACTTCTGTCTCTGACCATCTTCAGGTGCATTTCATAGTGACCTGGGAGCTTGTAGCCACAAAACATGAATCACTGCTTCGTGGATTTGCTGCTCAGCTGTCCAAAATTGAGCCTTCTTTGACAGGGACACCCTGGAGAGGAGTCTCAAGTGGAGGAATGTGCCTGGCTCCCTCACAAAACCCCTTAGAAAGGAGCACCAGCATGGGCCAGGGCCACACAAGTACACCCAGCTCCAAAGGTGCCCTGCAGGTCATGGTGGTGGCCTTGTGGTTTGGCAAAAACACTGCTTGTGGGGAGTGAGAATTTTTCAAAAGAGCAAAACTACAGGAGGGAGTCTCAGGCTTGGGTTTTCACCTCTCTTCAGAGTCTGCTCTGCCAAAACACCATAAGGGAGGTTCCTTGGCCTTCTACACTGTGGAATTTGGTTTATTTAAATTGTTTGGTGGTTTGGGGTGGTGTATTCTGGTTTGTTACCTTTTTTTTTTTTTTTTTTTTTTCCAGAGGGTTTGCATGGATTCCTGGTTTGGGGTTCTTTCCTGCATTTGGGA